>FR990108.1:10310000-10910000 GCA_905404275.2 Hedya salicella
ATATAATTATGAAGCTTATGATTAAGAAAAGTAGCTATAATTTGAAATATGGATTGCAAAACTTGAAAAATGGTACCAACAGACCATTTTTCAAGTTTTGCAATCCATGTTTCAAGTTAAGTTTATCTTTGGTGTGCTGTAAGTCTGGTTAATTACTTGTACTGTATAAAAGGGCTGTGTTATAAAATGTTATATTTTACTACGTAAAAGTCACCTAAATTTATATTTGTCAGACATAAGGATTCAAGTTCTTTTCTCTGTGTTATTAAAAATAACATTTAATGCCTTAGTAAGTATTTCTCAAAGTATTGAGGTTAATTTCGTAGCGTAATGTAAATTGTAAACGCATTATTATCCAAGCAGTTATAAACGACAGAGTATACGAAATAGACAACTCGCTAAGAACTTGTAACTCGCACCTCATCGCATGACAGTGGTGGGTATCGTGCGTGGCGGCAGTGGCAGCCCTAGGCGGGCGGGCGGCAGCGCGGCAGCGGCAGCGGGCGCGCCGGCAGTGCTCCGCCGAGAGCCGACCGCGCGCGCTCGGGCCGACCCGCTCGCCATGGACCGCACCGGCGGCTCCACGCCTCCGCACACCCCCCCGCCCGCGCACTCCGGCTTCGGCGCCTTCTGCAGCGCCCTCTCCGACACCATCACGGTACGTAGCCGTCCTCCCGCTCCAACTCCACCCTTCAAACTTTGTTTTCGACTGATGATTAGCGGTAATCACCGGCGCTCGAATTTACGATATAGTTTTGAAACTGCCGCAGCTGACCGCCGTCTAGCATCCAGCGACCTTTGCAGCCCACGCGACCGTTACTCGGACGTGCTTTACGACACATCACTCGTTCCAAACATTCGGTTCGCATCGCTCTCGATATAATTCCATGGAATGGGAATCGTGTTGCCACCGCACCTTTCTATTTCGAGCAGCACGTGGTCCCCGAGGCCGAGCGGGCCCTCGGACCGGTCGGCATTAGTGTCGCCCGCTATCGTAATGGTAGAAATAGCGGATTCAGAATTAAATTTATGGAGGTAGTAAAAAATATAAACAAGTTTATTATTAGACTGCTGATGGTTGAGGCTGGGTCGCATCGCTCGGCCGTGAATTGTCCGATGGTGGCGATCTACCGAAATACCCCCGCGCGTGTACAAAGGCCGGGAGACCGCACTCGCGGCCCGCACGAGTCGCCGCTCGCTCCCGATCCCGACCTCGCGACACACGCACACCGTACTCCACTCCACACCTGAACGCTGCCGGGACACCTCAAACTCCAACACACATCAACTGACTTAGGTACAGAACTGGATTAAACATAAGAACCCCCTCTTCGCGAGGAACACGGTCACTTGACATTGATAAATTCGAATACGGGTACACAAACAAAACACAGCAAAGCGGTAGTGAACCCTCGTCCGGTGCAGCGTGATCGATGATGATTCATGTATTTGTATATTTGTACAATTTAAATACCGCGTTGATACCCACGTGCTCGCGCGATTGATTTGTTTACCAACTCTGAAAGCGAAAGATAAATTTTCCCTGTTGAAGGGTTTGTAACGATAAGTTCTGTTCTTCTACGCGTTCTATCGTCGCTGGTGTGAACTCTTCAGTTAAAAAGTGCCACTTCAGCGGGAAGTAGTAAGTAAAACCTATTGTGAGACAAATAGTAGTAGGTATAAAATCGAGTATTCTAAGAGTGCTTATTTTTATTAATGAATAATATTTTTGTTTGAATTTACTTCTTAAAAGTTGTTTCACTTGGCGTAAAAATTGTGTATAGAATGTGAAAATATTGACACGTACCTATAAGACGCTACAATATAACAACTAAGTTCAATCGTAACTTCTTAGTCCCGTTTGAAATTGTGACATTTTATTGAGAACCCTCCCTTTTTGAAGTCAGTTATAAAGTTATATTAAATCTTGACATATACCTATGTATATTTTGTTTATGTAATAAGGGCAAACGGGCAGGCGAGCCACTTCATGGAAAGTGGTCATCGTCGCCCATGGTTATGTGCAAACAGGGGTCGCCCATGTAGTGCCAACCTTTGAGTGCCCTACTAACTCACTTCTTGAAGAATCCCATGTTACAGCGCTCAGGAAAAACCTCGGGGAAAGCTCATTCCACCACTATATCTAGATTATTGTAACAAAATGTTTAAATAGTCTTATAATCTCGTGCAGATATTTTGTTTTTCTAAAATGCACCACATCTAATATAGTCCAGATAAATTAAAAAAAATACTGGGTACCAATTTACATCTAAATCGTTCGACACGTTTCCGTGAAATCAATTACATATTTATATAGATATTTACAAGAATTTATCGTTTGAATTAATAGGATGTTACCTGAATTGCAATATCCCGTAGAAAGGACAAAATAGTTTAATTTGCTTTTGCTGAAGTTAAGTAGTATTTGTTTTGTTTCCAGATTAGTACACTCTAGCTACAAGATAACAAACATACATATAACATACACATGTTTGTTTATAAAATTATAAACCTCCTTAAATTCCGACGAAAGAAAAGTGGGGTGTTATAAGATTGACGTCCATGGCTGACAGATGTGAGTATCTCTGTGTCAGTCTGTGGTATCGTAACTCTTGAATGGTGGGATCAAATTCGATTTAGTTTTGTGTTTGAAAGGCAGTGGCGTAGCTAGGTAAGTAAACTATAAGGGCCCCAGGCAGCATACAACATTGGGGCCCGACGTCAGTTCGAGGTGCTGTTAGTCCCGCCTGTTAGCGCCCGGGTACTGGGCACCGTCTAACCGTTGGGTAGCTCCGTTACTGGTCACAGTCCGGGGGCCATCTGAGCTTGGGAAACCCGGGGCCCAGCCCCGTCTAGCCCTTCGGTAGCTATATACTCCCCTGGTCAGCGTCCGAGGGCCCCCTGAGCTCGGGGGCCCCGGGGCATGGCCCCCGTCTAACCCGTCGGTAGCTACGCCACTGTTGTGTTCATGGAGGGTGTTCTGACTTAAGGTTCAAATAAATCGGTTCATCTGTTTAAAATTAACAGCTTCTTACAGATGCGTCGGGGTTTTTTTATCGCTCCACTGTTTACTTGTGGCTTGAGAAACTACTCTCTTACCTAAATACTTTAAGTAACAATAAAGAGTATTTCTATCCTATAACATCAAACATCAAAACTTCTTTGCAGTAGGTACATATACAATTAGGAAATGAAGGCGATACTGAGGTGAATTGCAATAAAATCGATGTAATAGGATGTATTTGAATATATGATGCAGTATTCGCATCATCAAACCATCAGCCAAGTCAGGTAGCTGGACAATTTGTACGAGTAGTAACAAAGTGTACGCTTATTTAAAACTGGAAGATGCCCGCAGCCTCGTTCGCAGAGGAGGGAAATACCATAACCCTCTTATTACTTATTTATTTAATATTTATTGCACAAAAGAAAACTTATCGTACAAAAGGCGAACCTACTGCTATAAGGCTTTCTCTACCAGTCAACCTTAGGGCAAAGGAGAAAAAAATATTAATTTTACTTCAGCGTAGTCGATTAAAAAGTATCCTAGAACCATTTGTAAATTGACCCGTGTACTAATAATAGTTGAAATCCGTTAAGCCGTTTTGGCCTGATGAAGCTACAACAACACATACGAAAGTACAAACATACAAAAAATAAAAAAACCGGCCAAGAGCATGTCGGACCATGCTCAGTGTAGGGTTACAGATGAAAAAAAATGCGATATGAAAAAGAGCACTTGCAAAAGAGCGTATCTCCACGGTGCGTAAGTCCTTTTGTTTAGAAGCGCCGTTTTTAAGCAATAACTCAAAAAGGGTATATTCGATCATGTTGAAAACAACTTTCGTTGAAAGTGTTTATTAAGCTTTAACTTTGTGATTTATTTTTTATTTTTTGGACGTACCGTTTAGAAAATAGAGGCACAATTTATGCTACTTTCGGAGCGATTATTTCCGAAAATATTCGTTACTAGCTGCTGCCCGCGACTTCGTCCGCCTTAAATTCGTTTATTGCGGATAAGGGTATTTTTCCGGGATAAAAAGTGTATAAAATATGTATGTCCTTCCCCGGGACTCAAACTATCTCCATACCAATTTTCATCCAAATCGGTTCAGTGGTTAAAGCGTGAAGAGATAACAGACATACAGACACACTTTCGCATTTATAATATTAGTATGGATATCAATTTTTTAAAAAAAAATCTAAATGTTTTAAAAGAACTGACGAACTATGTGCCACACATAGATATTTGCTGAAAAATGTTTTTTCTTTTCAGTTTCGGTTACATGTATGGAGTGCCCCCCCCCCTACATTTTTTTATTTTATTATTTAACCATCAAACTAAGTAGAAGCTTACACAAGACACCTATACTCCAAATTTCATCACTGTACAACTTGCAGTTTTTGAGTAAAATGCCTGTGACATACGGACGGACGCACGGACGGACATGACGAAACTATAAGGGTTCCGTTTTTGCCATTTTGGCTACGGAACCCTAAAAAGAATATTTTTCGATTAAGTGACCCCCCGAATACCCCGTTACATAATAATTTTTTTTAATATTTTCAATGTACAGACATTAAATTTTTACAACTTTATAATATTATAGATTATTCTCCTGTGTACATTTCTAATTAGCTTGTTTTATGTCTAAGTTTTAAGTGTTTTTTAACTAAGTTTCTTATTTGTTGGACTCCATTAATAAGTAATTAGGATGGTAGCTTGAGCTTGCTTAGGATTACGCTGGTTTATTCAACTCGCCCCTGGTTGTTGATGTTTATGCCTCAACTGTAAATAAAGTAGGAAACTAAACATGGACTCGTTCTTCTAAAAGACTTCTTTTTTTTCACTTTGATAGTATTCTACCTTAATGAATGTTTTCAGCAATGACTACCTCGTACCTTATTTCTGATGTGATAAGTTAATTTAAATTTATGCATCTAAATAGATTAGATAAGTAGGTTCCTATTATAGATATTCACTATGCAAGTTGTGTCCAATCTGTAATAAGTAATAAAACCCTCCTTTAAATTCCAACACAAGTTTTTAATTAGGTAATCAGTAAACAGTCAAAATTTCAAGTTGGCTTTTAACTTACCAATATAAAAAAAATGTTACAAAACAAATATAAATCTAAATCCATATCAAAACCCGTAGAAATTTAAAATTACAACAAAATGTTCCATGTCCTATACATATCTACTACTCTACCCGTCTACCCCATTTAAGAATATTGAACTCCCAATCCGCAAAAAAAATAACGGTAACCTTTAAAATAATAGGAATGAAAATCGTTAGTATATGTTTGGAATAAAACAATTTAACGGATTATATCGCGTATATTATCTCATTTTAGTTCCCGACGTTTCGGAAGCTTTTCAGCTTTCCATGGTCACGGGTGGACTGAGAAAAGATATATTTTTCTCTGTCAAAGTTACAATTTACTGGTAACTAAAATGAGATAATATACGCGATATAATCCGTTACATTTGTTTTATTTCAATGAGTAATAATTGCGGAAACAAAAGAAAATATTATAATATGTTTGGTTCAAAACGTTTGGCGTAGGTCATAGAGTGTAGAGGCGGTAGCCAGAGGGCTGGCGGCAGGCTGTACTCGTGGCAAGGTTAGTTCCAGCACAAGGCCCATCGATCGTACGGCGAACCCACACTGCACTTACTCGGGTCTGAACCAGACATCTAAATCAGCGACCATTAGCTGCCCGAGTCAATGCCAAAATTTCAAGTATACAGATACTGCAATTTACACCTGAAAAGGATTCTTGAAAAGAAAGTTTTTGACAAGACGCCCGGTGAGGCGCAAACGATCCGATTTGTATCAATGTAGGATGCCCTACAAAACGAATGAAAGAATGCCACCCTAGACTTGCGGTACATGCCGGGATTCTACTCACCGAGATTCCACCGAATATAAATGATTTTGTGCCCAATGTGTGGGGCGTGTCTGCATATGCGATAAAAAATTCTCGGCATATCCTTGTCGCGCTGTGTGTTCCATAGAAACCGTAATAATGATAATTTTCGCATATAAATTCCGAAAAAGTCATCGGCACCTACACGCGACCCCTTTTCTTTTGACGCGTGGCCGCCCGACTCCTCGCCGGGAGGAGCTCGCTTTGTGTGTCGAACTGAAATAGTTGCGAATTCATGGCGACGCGCTTTTCGACGAAAACGAATATTTGTAAACAGGAACACGAGCACGACGCATTTTTTTTCGCTCAAAGTCTTTTGTGTAGTGTCGAGAGATAGTAATTGCACAGTGGTTCGCATCAGCCGGTCGGTTGGACGATTATAAATAGCAGATAGGCAACATAATCGGGGAAGTCGGCCACTGCTCCTTCTATTTATGATCGAAACTTGTACCGATACGAGAGCACGGCCAGGTTAACGGGAACTCGTCCAATACATGACTACGTATTGTGCTGGGGTCAAATGCTGAAGTGCATACGTAATTATTTCCTGCGATTCAGAAGATCTGTGAGTTTTTATTTTATCGCTTCATATATATAGCGTTCATCTCTTCGCAGCGGAGCTAAAAGATAATAATCGCTGTTTTACCGTTTGGCAGAGTAGTTTAGCGCGTGTAATAAATAAGTGATTGGCAACGGGTAGACGTTACGTGTAGCGGGTATCGTATCGACGCGTGTCTTGGATAAAGCATGGGAGCGCGTCGCTGCTCGCGCACGCGCAGAGCCCGCAGTCGCCGGCGCAGGCCCCGGTGCCTGCCCTGCGCCTGGCTGCTACTTTTATTTCGACGCACTTTTGTAAGTAACAACCATTTACCTTGATTGCATGAACTCGCGAGGGCCATGACAGTGGCCACGGTCGCCTCATTTGACTTGGCTCGCACCCGCAATTCGTTAAACAATACGCGTGTGACGTAACTGAAAACATCTCATTAAAAATAACTAACCCAACTATTTGGAGTATACCTTAGTTGAAATGATAAAAACAATTAGTTTTAAAGCGGTTATTTAGTTGTCGTAATCGTTAGTACCTATTGATTGTTTACGTTCGGTCATTGACCACTGCACTGCGGTGTCGCGTTTCGTAGCCGCGTAGCCGCTACGGCGTAGTTGGCTTAATTTGAAGGTTCGTAGCGGAGGCCGTAGTTTAATATAACTTAATTTACTCATGTCAATGTGTTAATGTTTAAAATGTTGTTTCTTGTACCGGCATTGTTTTCACCAACTTATAAAAATCTACTTGTGAATATCCCAAGAATGTGATCATAAGAAGCTAGATTGTTACAACATTAAATAATAATATGAATTGTACAACAGAATTTAGTATATTTGCTACTTCATGAAGCATGATGATTGGGCAGTAGTGCCACTGAAGGTTTACTTTTATTGTTCTCAATGCTACTTCGTAACAAGAGTACCTATTAATACATTCTGTGTCTAATATTAGTGGTTCTATTTTGTCAATTTTGGGCCATACAAATTCCAACACATGTTCTCCTCCTCGTTGCGCCGCATTCCTCAATAATGTGAGTCGTGACCTCCCTTCTGCATCACTTTCTCTCGAACGATCTTTCTCCATCTGTTTTTGTTTCTGTCGGTGTTGTGCGGCGGTGTCGTTGTCAACTGTAGAGTCAAGAGCGGTGCGGATCTGGTCAGACCAACGTTTTTGGGCTTAGTCCACGAGACCTTTTCCCCTCTACTTTGCCGGTCACGATAAGCTCGAAGTTGCCATCGTCTTCCCTTGCAATGTGACCGAAGTATTGTAGAACTCTGCGTATGCACTTGGATGACAGCCGCGAGGTGATTTAGAGATCTCGCAAAATGGAGACGTTAGTCCGATATGCTGTCCAAGGCAGTACGGAGAATCTTGCTCCAGTACTACATCTCAAATGTTTCAATGCATTTGTGGTCCACAGCTTTCAGTGTCCAAGTCTCAGCGCCATGCTAAAAGATCGAGAAGAGTCCATACTAGTTTGGTTTTGTTTTTTACAGAAATGTTGCGATCTCTCCAGATTTTTTCAAGCTGAGACATGGCGCTCGTAGCCATGCCAATTCTCCTGCACATTTCCATCTCGCACGGACCATCGTTACTGATGATGGAACCCTATTAGATTAAATTGGCTATTATTTCTAAACCCAACGCGCCAGTGACTTCTAACTACCCAGATCTGTCTACCACAATGATGATTTTGGACCTGTTTACGGAAAGTCCCATCGCCCCGCTAATCGACTCCATTCGGTCCAGAAATTAAGCCATTTCCGACTCATTTACTCCAAGAAGAGTAGTGTCATCGGCGTAGCGCAGGTTGGTGATTTTCACACCTCCAACTGCCAATTCTCGCAGTTACGTCTCATAATGTGCTCTCCACAGGAGTTGAGCAGAATGGACGATTAAATGCATCCCTGTCGTACTGCTTGGTGAATAAGAGTTTTGACGTTGTTTTATCGACTCTTACGTCTCCCTGGATTAAGCCATACAGGATCTGAAGTAGGGCGATGAGATGATATGATATGATACTCCAAATTGTAGGACTTTACATAAGCAACCCCAGTTGACGCAAACGAAAGCTTCGCTGTAGTCACCGAAACACATTATCACTGGCGTGTCAAACTCGTATGCCTTCGAATGCCTTGCCTAATATTAAGAACCTGTTCTCGAGTGCCCTTGCCCTTCACGAAACCTGCTTGCTCCTGGGGAAGAGTTGAGAATATGGAGCAAGATGCTGGGTGAGATGAGGGACATGGTACGATAATTGCTGCAGCTATTGGTTGACCCTTTCTGGGAAGCGGAAGGATTACGGATATATATTTTAGGACCATTAAAAATAAAATAAATTTGCTGTTTGAAGTTCAATATTGAAATTTTTTCGTGTAATCATTCGTATTTACAATGTTTATATCATAGTAACTACTTCGCTCGCGTTATCGGGATTTAAGTAGCCTTATTTAATCCATAACTTGGTTATCTGTGTGCCAAATCTCTTAAATCCGTCCGACGGTTAACTCGCTAATATCCAAACATCTTTACAAACTTTTGCATACATAATAGAACCCGGGTGATCGAGCTTTGTTCAGCGGAACACGAATTTTAGTTTTTAGAGAATGATACCTATCTTTGTAATCGTGGAATACACATCTAAGCCTAAGTACTAGAAGGCGCCCGTAACTTTGTTCGCGGAGGAGAAAATGTCACCCCTGCCCCTCTTTTTTTTTTCGACAGCGTAGTTGGGTAAAAATTATCCTATAACCATCTGTGAATACCCAGCTACTCGTGTATTAAAAATTGTTGAAATTCGTTTAGCTGATTTGGCGTGATGACGCCACAACGACACATAATTTTTTTTTTTCCGATTCAGTGACCTCCAAATAGTCCGTTAAAATATTGTTACAGACATTTAATTTTTACAACTTTATAATAGTATAGAATAGAAGATGCTCTTTTAAGGTGATAGGTTTAGTAGGATTATGTACCTACCGGTCATAAATATTTGTCCACTTATTATTTTTTCCATATAATTACAAAAGTGACTTTTAATATCATGCTGTCAAATCAGAGCCAATGGACTCTTTTGGAGGCTGGTTACTTTTTTGTTTACTTAGGTAATATACTGTTAATTTAATCGTATGGCGCATATACATAAACATTTCAGAAATAAGTTGACAATCTAAAAATTATATAATCTAATCTAATTTATAAATCCACACTCAGGGACCCGAGCCACGAAATAGCGTCAGGTGTTAAGTTGTACAGATTTTCCGAAGAGCCCGAGTACAAGTGCAGGGGGCAACGCTCTATGATGTGCTCCACGGTTTGGGCCTCCACGCCACGCTCGCAAAGAGCCAAGTCCCGCCAGCCCCATTTATGTTGGAAGTCCGTGCGCGTCCGTGACCTGTCCTCAATCTGTTAATACGGCACCAGAGTTTGCGCGGCAGGTTGAAACCATCTGGTTTGGCCGTGGGGTCTACGGCTTGCAGGGCAGGACGTGTAACCAGTGATGTCCACTCTTCTTTCCACCTCTGCTTGAGGTCGAAATCACTCAGCTTTTGAGCAGTGACGCAGGCAGGCCGTCGGGATTTTAGCCGTTGGGGTGGAGGGTGGCAAAAAAGCTTGTGAATGGGCAAAGACTGTTGCGACTGTATTTTTACCGCTTCTCTCTTCGGCGCTTGCAATCTCCGGAGATGTGCCAATGGAGCGGGGTCGATCTTATTGTGCCTGAAATGCATCGCATAGCTTCGTTTAGTTTTGCATCCACTTTTTGCGTGTGTGCGCTTTCGAGCCAAACCGGAGCACAGTACTCGGCAGCCGAGAAGACCAGTGCTGTAGCCGAAGTCCGCAGGCAGTCAGCGGAGGCATCCCAGGTAGTGCCGCATAGTTTATGAAGGATGTTGTTCCGCGAGGAAACCTTTAGAGCCACTTTCTGGAGGTGTTCCTTGTAAGTCAAAGCCCTGTCCAAAGTTACCCCCAGGTATTTAGGGGAAGGGTTATACTTCAGCAGTTCTCCTCTAAAATATACGCTAGGTTGGTAATTAGCAAGCCGGTTATGATGGTGGAAGCAGGCCACGTCCGTCTTGCTAGTGCTCGGTATTAGACGCCATTCAGTAAAGTATCTATTGAGCTTCTCTAAATCAGATGACAGCACTTCCTCGCTAAGCTTGAGATCATTGCTTTGGTAAACAAGCGCTATGTCGTCAGCGTATATGAATTTAGTTGACTCAGTAGGGGGCAAGTCATGAATGTATAGATTAAATAGAATCGGAGCGAGCACAGATCCTTGTGGCAAGCCATTGTTCAGTCTTCTTTTGCGACTTTTTTCATCTCCCAGGTAGACCTCGAACTCTATCGCTGAGCATAGTCATGATGTCTGCTATTTCTTTGCTGGGGACTGTTTTTAGAATTTTGTATATCAAGCCTTGTTTCCAGACAGTATCATACGCCGCAGTTAGGTCCACAAAAACTGCAGTAGATTTCAATTGTTTTTGAAAACCAACTTCGATATGCGTGGTTAATGGCAAAACTTGATCGGTGCAGCTCTTTCCTTTCCTAAAACCAGCCTGATCTTGTGGGATGATGGCATCTATGTGTGGAGTGATTCTAGAACGAATAAGACGTTCCAATACTTTGTAGGTACAGCTGAGAAGAGAGATGGGTCGAAAGTTTTCAGGTCGTTCATCTGTTTTGCCGGGTTTCAAAATTGCGATGACTTTTGCCAGTTTAAATTTCCTGGGGAGGCGGTTGTTGCATACAATATTATCAAAGAGGGCAGCAAGCCTGCTCACGCTCACAGGGCCCATAGCTCTAATAAATTCGTTAAAAATGTTGTCTGGCCCTGCAGCTTTGCCGTATTTTAAAAACTTCACCAGCACCGAAAGGTCTTGAGAGAGACTGTCCTGTCGGGGCATTCTTTCTGGCAGTTTTTAATGCTGTCTTCACTTGTTTCGTGAATATTTTATCTCGCTTTACTCTGGTTACATCTACCATCCGGTTTGCAATAGCGTCAGGGTTTACCTTCGGACTATGTGTTTTTGGGTGTTGTTTCCCCGACAAACGATTTAGGACTTTCCACGCTTTTCTGCTGGACCTTTTAAAATCCATATAGGTGACTGTGCGTCCCCACTTCTCTTTCCTGTAATAGTCTCTTCCGTCTCTCCTGCTGTGGTTTTTCACTATCTGCATTCCAGCCCGGTACATATTCCTTCCTATAGCCCCTTGGAACATTGGCTTTGGCTGCTTTTATGACTAGCTCGACAAATTTAGTGTCATTTGTAGTGTATAGGTTGTAAATTTTCAGCTGCAAGTTTCGTGTCTAGTATCGTTTTGAAACCATCCCAATCGGCACGGTTGAAATTCCATCTAGGCATAGGTATTGAGTGTACTAATAGTATCTTATGGCCTATTTCTATAACAACTGCTCTGTGTTGGCTATTTGGGAAGTTACTTAGAACTACGCGGGTTGCTGGTAGGGGCTGGTCTAGGTGGTCTCTTGAAACGAAAGTCAAATCAGGGTTGTAGTCTTTCTTCCATCTTGCGCTGTGGAACGTTCGCTTATCCTTGGCATCAAACAGCAGGTGTAAATCATTGATGTCCGCACAGAGTGCAAGAGCTTCTCCGTTATCGTCTGAGCTTTGGTAACGCCAGTTTGAATGGTGGCTGTTGAAATCTCCAGTGTACAAAGAGGGGTGAAGGAAACCTGGTAGCACGTTTGATGGCCATTTCACTTTAGGTGGTTTATACACGTTAGTCACCGTGAGCTTATTTATTTGGATCGTGATTGTGAAGATTTCGTTCAAATTACTGGTGTCTATCAGCAGGATATCCTGTAGGCTTGATTTTGCGTAAGTGGCTATACCATATTTTGGATGGTGTACAGCTTTAATTAGCACATATCCCGGTAGTCGGCCTCTCCTTTCTAGATCTGAGTCATCGTTCGTGTGGGCTTCCTGTATGTTGACCACATTTCATAAGCCTTTGCAAGTAGTCGCTTTTAGCCAGGCTTATGCCTTCTATATTAATTTGCATAATGCGGACTGATGGTCCGACATCTCTAGTCACAGGGCCCTGAGAGGGGTCCTTATGAATAGCATTCCTTGCCATGTGGATATCGCTTATGAAACTTTTTGGGTTCTATTTTTCGAAAGTTTATTTCGCCTCTAAGTTTGTCACTCTTTAGCACCACCCAGGAGACACGTGCAGGGCTGTGGTAGGTAAATCCTGCGGACGCGAGTAACAATCGTCCCCCAACATACTGTATGCTGAACTTCAAATTCTTCATCGCAGTATAATTCACAAATGCAATTGTATATTTGGGTATAATGAGTGGGCATTTTTATCGGTGAGTGTATAATTGTTAATAATATATCTTTCTGTAAGTATATACAAATCTGCGTTCGTGCTATCAAATCAAGCCCCACCCCGATCCTTTATTAGTTTTCCATAATACTTTAAATTATAGGTATCTTCAAGATGTATGTCGTTAATTTGCCATCTATTTTTGTTTGTGAAACTGTACTCCCACAGATGGACCGGTTTGAATGAGGTTTTTGTTTGAAATACTTAAGAATGCTGGTGTATAAGGATTTTTAATTTGTTAAGCATATTTTTGTTTCATTTGTAATTGGATGGTATGGTATTGATGCAGAAATAAACGCTTGGCATATACATATCTATGCTAACACAAGAACATATTTATCAAACTGCATAGTTACATATAAATATTTTAATATATAAAATATACAGCTCTTTACTCCACCGTTTCATGAACTCGCGAGCACAGAATAAGTCGCAAGGTGATAAGATAGGAGCAATGATACGTTTGCTGCACATTTGAGACCTGTCCCAGAGTATGTATTTTGACGCTTAGTCGGTTTTGAAATTTCATTAAAGGAAAGAAAATGCATACATAGGTTTTATATATTATGGTTATATTGTTTTAGGCATGAACATGCAAAATATACGACAGCCGGCACTGAAAAGGATCACTACTCAGCATTTCGCCACGGCAAAGCGTGATGCTGGTTTTCAGAACAATATTTTCTTTGGATCGTTTATAATCAATTTACTTAACAATTTTTGAATTTTATTAAGTATTTTTTTCAACAACAACTGTTTCTTTGAATTTTCTCACACAAAATTTTGGTATCCAAATTATTTAGGCATATACTTACGAGGAACAGCGATTTTTTAAGATGATGATTTTCGAAGTTTGTGCCTGGCGTGGGTTCCGTTGCACTGTGAGTGATCAGTTTGATGATTTCGTGTATTCTCAAATAGTTACGATTGTGCAACCAACGTAATTACTTTTTTGTCTTCTATGGAAAAGTCTATAGGTGTTTGATTTAGATCGGTCTTAGGTACTTCAATATAATTAGTACAGTTGAGGGTTCGGTAAGGATAGTCACATAATATAAAAACCAATATGCCACAATAATTATACATTGTGGTTTATACAAAACTGTATACGTACGTACAAACAAAAGTTATCTGCATTATGTGTTTGGATTATATGGAGAGCGATTAACTTTTTTATCACATAGTTATTAAAAAATCGTTTGACAAACTCGTTATGTTTTATACTGCGTTCTTTTCGGAATCCACAAATTGTCCAAGATTTGGATGATCTTTTAATAAATCCTGAAATGTTTCAAGTTCATGATTCCAGTGCAGAAGTTAAGTTTACCATGTCAGAAATCAAAACAATTTCTGTTAAAGTGATGAAATTTCTCAAAGTGTATTAATATAAAAAATACAACTGCTATTATTAGTTGGCTTAATAATTCATACATTTCTGTTCATTTTGCGCAGCAGCTCCGTTATTTTGTACACTTGTGTATTACATTCGTGCGATGACTTTTATTCGAAATCTAAATTATGAGTATTCGTTTCTGGAACTGTTACCAAAAATAATAAAAAGCCCACATGCGCTAGTTGTTTTCATTCGGGCAGGGGAAATATCTTTCATGCCGTTTTTTGTTACAGGGCATGGCGACTACGTCAAGAAGTCGAAGAAAGGTAAATATTGTTCTTCCTTTTTTTTTTCGCTTGCATCTCTCTTTGTTTATTTATCTAACCGAAGAACCTTGCATTTATACGAAATAAAATTCTTGTGAGAATATCACAACGCATACAATATTTACGTATTTGGGTTAGACTCATGGAATTTGGTTACTCTCACAAAGCCTGGGCAGTAAACACGGTTTCGCTTTTATATATTGAACTACAGTAAAATACACAACCTCTTAGACAACCTTAGGGTCAGTTTCATAAGGTCATAATATACCTTAACTGCGAGGTATAGTAGCTCCGTGAACTGGCAATTTTTTTATGGTATGGAGTCTATACCCCTGCATTGGCGTGGCGTCCATATAAGCCGATTGCCACCGGGTCGCCCAAGGAAATGCTTATAACCACCTGTTTCTTTAAATATGAGAAAGTTCATACGCTTCGGCTTCCCTTGTAATTTTCCTCACGCCACGCCTTTCATACGCAGTTGGTAGGCAAATTAATTTGGTATTTTTAAGAATGTTTACATTGCTGATGGTATAAAAATTGTTACGTTTGCAAAATACGGGCGACATATTTCAGCATAAGCATAAGTATTTTGATGAAATTATAAT
This sequence comes from Hedya salicella, assembly GCA_905404275.2. Classification (NCBI taxonomy): domain Eukaryota; kingdom Metazoa; phylum Arthropoda; class Insecta; order Lepidoptera; family Tortricidae; genus Hedya; species Hedya salicella. The sequence goes on from FR990108.1 coordinate 10,325,099, forward strand.
TTCTTTTTTTGTGTTTCGTGAGAGATAGGTATGCGAGAAGCGAGTTGTCTCCGTGCCCTCCGGGGCAGAGGACGTTTACATACACATACTTCGAATCCCTGACCCTCTTTGTTCGCTAACTATGCTATGTCATACCCACCCCATTTATTTCTCTCTGTGGAATATTCTCCAGATGTTTGTGGTGTCACTGGGAAATACTGACAAGCTAACTGAAAGTAGCAGGTGAGCGGCAGAGGCCGTCATGATTTTTCAAAATGTAGAATATGTAACCATATAAAATCAAGGATCATGTAGCGACAATACAATACTAAGTTGATTGGTGGCTCGCCACGATGAAGCATTGTTCAGCACTAAAAATGTGAGTCTAGCGTACTCGCCGCCTTTTGAATACTAATGCTTGCAAAATATTAAATGGAGAAATAGTTTTTTTTGTTAACTTAATGTAATATTCGTAGCAGTAAGCCATAGCTGGCTTAGGTGTAACGCTAATGTTTAATCTTATATTATATACTAAATAATAAGTTTACGATTAATATACTGGCTTAGGTGTAACGTGTCCAGCGAGTCGACCTTCTATTCCTAACGCAATCAATCAATCAAAATATTCTTTATTCAAGTAGGCCTAGGTACAAGCACTTTTAAAATGTCAGTTACATAGAGAGAAGTGTTTGCTGGGAGAAATACAATATGATCCAACATTTGTTGCAAGGATTAGGCAATCTGTGTTTGTAAATGTTTTATGACACGTGTACATTAAGTGTAATAAGTTTCTATCAAAAATAGCATGTTTATGATCAGCTTTTATTGCCGACTGTACTTTTCTTTGAAGGCCCGTTAAATACTCATAGAGACGATTTTGAAGAGCCCGAAACTCGATAAGATAACGTTATTTTATTACTGAGTTAGTAGGTTACTAGTTGTAGTAGGGTCACCACGATAGTATCATAATATTGGTATTGTCATCTAACTTACAAAGGTATGTCAAATTTTAGCTCAATCGGAAACCGGGAAGTGGGCCAATTTAACTTGCAGAATTTGACCCACACATACTAGCAAACTAACACGGCAAGTTAAATAAAAGCTTGTAAATAATGTTATGTATGCTAAATATTTTGTAAACAATATATTAGGTATAAAAAAACTTCATGGCTTCTATATCTATAGTTGTCTTGTTCCAACCGCTTCGATCTGGATGGCTCGCCAGTATTCAGGCATAAAGTAATATATATCCGGGTAATAGCCAATAGCAGCTGAATATGATCATTAAATTTATTAGAGAACCGCATCACACACGCCCAAATTATCTATACGTACCATTCCGTTGCCAACTATCAATTACAAATCGCTACCAACCACAACACAACAAATCATCGAATAAGTGGTTTGTGGCTTCATTAGCCAACCTCGGTCCATGCTAATGTGAATCGGTATGAGATATTATTATTGACATTTAACTATTTTTGGCACTAAAAATATGTACTAAAACATAATTAATGAATTTTCCACGCCTCTTCATCCAAATTTAACCCGGTCGCACAGTGCACTCGTGATAATGATAAATGCATTTCGTTTTGCATCAACAACTCAGATTTTCAAAATATATTCGTGCAAATAGCGGCTCCTGAAATAGTTTTGTATAATTTTAGCTTTCCCTTGAAGTGTTCGCGACAGAAGTGTTTATCTAACAATTATGCTGCATGATTTAGGACTATCTTTGATGGCGGCAGTGCTTTGTGCTCCGGGTTTATTTACCGAGAGGTGATGCTCGTGTGCCGATGCCGCCGAGCTGTACTATGTCATATTTTTTCTCAAAGCGGAGTCGCAGCGGTGCGGGGCGCCGGGTGTTTACTGGCCGTGTCGCGACTTGATGCCGTGCCAACCGCGACACTAGCTATTTCTATGCTAACTTCACTCGCGCATACTACCACTAACGGGCATCCTACGTTTAATCAAGGTTCACGTGGCCGAAATAATTGAGGATGTATTGAGCATCCCACCGATTTGCTCAAAATAGCAGCATCATTTTAGTTTGTGACGCCGTAGCCAGTCAGAGATAAATTAACATAATTTCTTTGGCAACAGTCCGGTCAATCAATGTAATTGTCTAAAGAATTACTGAGAATATAATATATTGCGGCGATTATCCATGTCAAAATAAACAAACAAAGTCATTCGGTTAGGTGCCTACTTGGCATTGTAAGTGTCGCCAATATTTTCCATTTCTAGAAACGTGATATGTAGATTGTAGACGTTGCATCCCAGCAGTTAGTATATAAATTATCGTATATCATAAAGCTTGAAATAAATATCAAGGCAAAGCATATGATGAAACGAGAGAATACTTTTGAATCGGAATTTACTGGAATCTTTGCCAGCGCAAGCTCACTTCCGTTTCCCGGAGCCTTGGCTCGGAGGGGCCGAGGTAATCGCGATTCTTAATACGAAGTAGGCGAGAGAACTGGCACTAGCATTATGTCAGTCATTGTCATGCATTAAGCAAATGAGAGGGAAGGAAGTATCGCCGTCGTGCCAAATCTTGCGACCCGAAGCTAAATACTGTCAAAGTCGACATTGTAAATCAACGTCCACTGTCATAATTTGTCAAGCATGTTCGTGTTAGTATCTAACTAGGCCCCCCAAAGAAATAATGGTATGACTGGGTGGAGTTAAACATTTGGGCTCGTTAACTCATTTAATAAAATGTTCTACAAAAGTTACCGTCGTCAACTATCCCAAAAAAAATATCACAACAATTAACAATTAACCATACAACTGTATTGAATATTTTCGTCGCACATCGGTACATGTCAGTTGCCTCGGGTTTGTATGGTTAAACTACGGCTAACGATGGTTCATCTTTTTGCGCTTCCCTAATGCTATAACTAACTTAAAAAAAACCCCGAAAAGGACATTGATCACTCAATTACGAGTATTCTCAATTAGACATACTCAATATTAAGGTACGTCACACAAAAATAACAGTATCTAAACTCAACGATTTCAGACTATCTTTCTTGAAAATACAAAAAACTTTTAGGACCCGAAGCTAAGTAAATTACGTTAAATAAAAATATGGAGAGCTATCACTAAAGATGATGATAACATATACCTATTCGGGTCATCTTGTTAGATAAGGTTGTGTAATGTCATTGATGTATGCGCGGATAGCGGCAACCGCGCGGGTGTGAGCGCGGTGGAAACATAAAAAGGTAGCGAGCGAATGATAAATTACACCGAGCCACTACATAATGTTTTACTGGATACTAGTTCCAGACTCAGACAATTGTTTATAGCGACGGGACGCTGGACGCATTCTTAGACTACTATCGAAACCACTTTACGTATAATTTATTGCATATGCCGTGAGATCTTTTATCTCGCGCTCGTAGGTAAATGTATTTATTATCAGCATAATCCATAACACCAACCAACATTACAAATTCGAATCACTACTTTTTGTACAATTTTGCGCAGAGGTTTTTTCTATGTCTGTAAAGTAGGTACAGTCAAGGGCGAGAATAAATCACACTAAACGTTTAAAAAAATTGTACGCACCAACTCTACTGTTATAGGATAAGATTTTTGGATATATACCTATTTTTACGATTTTGCTGTACTTACCTAATACTGAGAATTTATTTTAGATATTATTTTTTAAGGGAACACATTGGTACCCCTACCTATGTGTTCCCTTAAAAGAGCGGGGTTTAAAGTGCCGGGGATAAGTTGTTTCGATGGAACGCAAGTAAGAAACGTAGCGGTTCGTATGATGTTTGTCGCAAAATATTATGACACTAATGCCGTAGCAGGAGCCGTTTTAGTTGTTCCATTATGGTAGAATAGTGGTTATGGAAAAAAAATCGACGGAACAACTAACCCCACGGAATAATATATTTTGCCTTTGATTTTTTTGTTAAGTGATGATAGTGCAGTCGCCAGCATCAATATAAATAAACAACACGCGGACAATCTTACACAAATCGACCTAGTCCCAAACTAAGTAATGCTTGTACTATGGGTACTAGGCGACGATATACATATACATATAGATAAATGATAATACTTAAATAGATAGAAAACATCCAAGACCCAGGAACAAACATTCGTGCTCTCGTTCTCATCACACAAACACTTGCCCTGGCCGGAATTCGAACCCGGGACCGCCAGCTTCGTAGGCCGTTGTACAACCCACTGAGCCAAACGTGTCGTCAAATATCTGTATATCGGCCATGACAAAGCGGGCGCAAATATCTGACACGTCCTAACCCTAACGGCCCGGTCCTAGAAATAAAGTTGTGTCAGATATTTATACGCGCTTTGTTGTGGCAGATATTAATACTGGTGACTGCACACAAAAAATACACATATTTTCACGAACTACAAAACTGTGTGTGAACTGAGATTTTATTTTTGAAGAATAAGTTTGTGTTTGAAACGACGGTACGACCAGCCCCATTGTGGGGTTAGTTGTTCCGTTCCGATCGGTGTCATAAAAAATGTTTTGGTACGAAAACTGTTTAATGATGCGCAAAACAATATCACTATTCAGAAACGCCAATAATCATGCTTTAAATATGTGCGTAATACGCACAATATATAGGTATTGTCAATTTCCATAGCTCAATTTTGTATTTTATGAAAATCGGTACCAGCCCCACCGTCCCCTAGTGCTCATATGTGGCTATTTTTTTGGGGTATTTCCATTACCCAAATGTTGTCTGGAAGACATCGCTCCTTAACGATAAGACCGCCTATTGTTTTGTTGGTGTGCAATAAAGAATTGTTGTATTGTAGTAAAAACTCGTATAGAGGTCGTATTTGGTACACTGCTCGAGTAGACTTAACAAAATTCTTAACACTGATCCAGAATACAATGCACTGCCTACACGGGGCATCTAGGAACATGAAATGTTGCACGGGAGCTCCTTATATAGATACGAATATCGTAATTGAGTACTCACTTACGAGGGTTAAATAAAGGATAAAGTTCGGCATGGAAATCCCGACCCGGTACACGTATACTAACTACATATAGCAAATAATATATTATTATAATCATGACACTCTATTGATCTGTCGTTGGTCAGATAAAATACCCAGCAGTGATAAGACTGGCAAAATTGATAAACAGTACCCTATCAGTGGTACATTTCTTAAATTTATTTATTGTTTTCCAATAACAGTGGCGTTGCTTTGGTGTTTAGTGTTAGAAATATAGCTCAGTGTTTAATGGCGTGTGGTGATAATGGGTGTTTTGTTTTGCAGCAAGAGGATGAGAAGAAAAATAAGAAAAGACAATCGCCGGTGGATGATCGGCCCGTGGTCCCGGCTCCCAGCGAGGCAATGCTCAACAGTGAGTATACTCTTTATGCGAGTATGTATATAGTGCCCTATGCCCTATTATGTTTTCAAGGATTCTGATAATATTGCTATACCAATCTATACTATTATAAAGTTGTAACCATTTCTGTGCTATGAAGATATAAAAAAAAGTAATACGAACTATTTGAGGGTCACTCACTCGAAAAAAAAGTTTTTTTGATATTTTTGTATGTTATGTGTCGTTGTGGTTTCATCATGCCAAAACTGGGCCTCGATAAATGGTTAAGTTAAAGGATACTTTACGCAACTACGATGAAGCAAAAAGTGGGTTTATGTTTTTTTAGCACTTTCTTCTGTAACGCAATATTTTAGCTAGTAGTGAATCTAATTTAATCATTGGATGCTCGTTTAATGGGTTATGGCCCTCGTGGTGGTCTATGGGATATATTTTATCAATATGAGTTCCGTACTTTTTTATTAAAATCACAAAAATACAGCAAATTCTTGTTGTTGCGGCTGAAGTCAATTATTTCTATGTTATCTATGGTGTCAAAGTCCAACTTTGCCCGATACCCACCCCGAAATTCTAAGGCTATTTTGGAGCACGTACAATATGTGGCGTGGCTATGTGTGACAAAGTAATCGATTTCGATAACTTTAGTGTTGACATGGTCCAACTCTATTTAATTCATACACTTACATTTTTTTGGTAACGCGTAATTTTGTTGTTTTTGTACAATCTAATTCTTTGGTGCCTTGTCAATGCACATTTGGCACAAACATAATATATCTTACGACATATCTTACGACAGAAGAGAGATTTTCTAATAATAAATATGGTGTAAAAATCGATTCCTAATGGTACCAAGCGGAAACAGGTGTGATATAAAGTATACATTTTTTTAACTCCTTTGAGTTTTGAATTGTGTTATAATATTAATGTGAATAAAAATGGTGGTATTTCCACATTTATAAAAATATAATATATTAAGAAGAAAAGAGCCATCTCCCTCGCTGTCGTAATAATTGCTGGAGAAGCACTGGGACAGAGACGTATCGTGATAACAAATGTTTTGGAGTATGGGTAATACGCTTAGTGTTTAAAAATTAAAAAGATCCAGAGGGAGCTACTAGGGCTAACTAAATTGTGTTCGAAATTCAAGCCACGTACGTATAGTTGCGATAGCTCAGTTGGTCAGAGCACTTCTGCGTTATATAATATGTCACGCACAGGTGCAAATCCTGCTTGCCATCGCATTATTTTTTTCCTTTACAGTCAAACTCTGTGTTATAATATAAATTTTCAATTATTGCTGACACCATGATTTATTTATTTGTAGTATTTCGTTTCGTTCTAATGGGTATTTTTAATGAGTTGAGTAGAGTACCTACTTATTTGAAATAATTGCAATAGACAGTTTGTTCACATTCAACAACCTACGAACAGGTGTTTAAGAGAAGAATTTTAAGCGAAGAGCATATATTTTACTCGTATTGTGCTATTGTTAGAAGTGTGGCGTTTATTTTCAGCAACTCGCTGGCTGAAATAGATGGTAATTTAAACTGCAGCTTGATGTGGGTGCTACTTGCGATCTAGTTAAGCTTTTCGTGATAGTGTCAACATTTTGATACGCACTTTGTTGACTGACCAATTATTTTAGGGACACGAGTCTACGAAAAAGACGCAATGAAAGATGATGAACGCGACGTTCTTTAAACATAAAATTATTTAAACATTGCATTTTAGAAATGTTATATTACCTACACAAAAGTTATAGTATTGCTCCATTCACAATGACTATTCGCACAACCAATTTCAACGCATTGAGAATCATTTCAAAAGTACATGAGAAACTAAATAAAAGAGGCATATGGAAAGCAACACTGTTGTTGTGAAGGCTAAACTTTTCATTAAGGTATCCATTTTCGTAAATTGGTTTGAACGTATGGCAAATAGATTTAAGTTGTGTTGACTCGCTCGTTACATTAGGTTGGCGGGACACAATTTGTGAAATTAGCGCCGGTAGTTTATAGATAGAGTGTAGGTAGTGGCTTTATAAATGCTCGTCAAACAATTTCTAGTCAAAATACATATATATGCAAACAATTATACTTCCATTTCAAAAAATATCTCAAGTGCTGTCATGACTCTCTTATATTAAAATGTACTTGTAAAATATATTTAAAATGCGGTTTTTTTTTCAGGATACTTTATTAATCAGATTATGTGATGGCTCGTTAAGAGTCCCCGCGTAAGCTCGGTTCTCCATACAAACGTAGTTACGCTGTCATTGAAAAACGACTAGCTAGTTTGCTCTGAAACTTTGTACTTGGAGGTATATTGCAGGCCTGTAATAGGGAATGGATGAACATTTTCAAAAATCTGGAAATTTTGTTTATAGGTAGGAATAAGTCTCCTTATCGTCCGAAAAAACTTACTGATTTTTCTGTGGCTTAGAAAAAAATAAAAAGATGAAAAGCTGATATAAGCCACAGAAAAATCTGTATTTTTTTTCTGACGAGCTGCAGCTGTAGCTTCAGATACCAAAGTAAAAAAAAAACAGCGAATTTTGTTTTTGCTGTATTTCGTTTGTTTTAAAAACTGGAGCCATACAAACTAATGACGGGCCTAGATATACCTCATGTCATTGTATATGCAAATTTTCGTTACAATCCAACACTTAGTTTTAAAATGAGAACGAAACTCCGTTTGTATGAAAAGGTGACATTCGGCCGAGCTTGCCGAGTGCACTCCTCAAATTCACAAATCTAATAATGCATTTAACTAACAATTTCAACACAATAGCAAGTTCAGTAAAATAAGAAATATATTTTTCTTATAAACATAAATACTTTCACTTTGTTTTGAAATTATTTCACCTTAGCCTTATGTAAACCCGTGCTGGCCTGTGCCAGTGGGCATAATCCAGCGTAGCTTGGATAGGTACTTGAAGTAATGTCCCTCAACTAAGCTCAAGTTTAATACGGTATTTAAACAAACACCTGCCACCTCAATTCACTTTTCATTTTACTTCATTCAGGCTCTTTGTGACTCTCATGGAATAGCAATATAAACGTGTGTTCGCGTAAATTTTCTTATTTGTCAAAAACAGTCGGTTTAAAAAAATATTTTTAAGAGCACTCGTTAACGTAACTATTACTCATTTTAATATGAATTCTTCAAAGGCTCGTCTAAGACTGCACATCCATAGTAGCTTAGTTTTAATCTGAACAAGTTCTTACAAGGAAACAAAAGAAAAGAAATTAGATACTCAAAAATTACACAGTTTATTCTTATTAGGTAACTTTTTCCCAAAGTATTCACTATCAACACAGGTACATATCTTTCCGTTCGTATATACTACTTGGAAAATACCTTCGACCACTCTTCTTTAACCAGCGCATCTACTTTGTTTTCAAACTGCCTACTTACCTTTTAATTTCTAAAAATCACATAGTTCAATCTTATATGACAAGTGACAGGTTAGAGACGGATTTTGAACCCAAATAGTCGATTCTGTTGGCATAGCAGGCAGCGTTAACTCTCAATATCACATTCGGATTTTAGACAGATACTTCGGGTATCGACGGTGATACGCGAAGGTAATACTGTTGTTCTGCTTTCTTATTAATTCACAAAATATAGGTAAGTTTAAACTTACCGCTAAAACTTAAGACTTATTACGTCGCAAGTCGCAATATTAAATAGTCTGATAATGAACATGAATAAAAAAAATACAAACAGCCGAACATAGAACCTCCTCCTTCTTTGGAAGTCGGTTAAAAAGTATCCTATAATCATCTGTACATAACCTGTGTACCAAAAACCTAAAACCTGTAAATTGTACGTTTTTATCAATTATTTTTTCGAAAATATCTCCAATGCACATACATTTTATTTTTACATCTTAGTAATAAGGTACCTTTAAGGGGATGCATCGAAAATTTAAGCTATTTTTTAGCGCATTTTTTGTCAAATCTAGTGTATAAAAAACACTGGTTTTCCGATATGTCTTTTTTGACTATATAACCTACTAGCTTCTGCCCGCGACTTCGTCCGCCTTAAATTCGTTTATCGCTATAATATTATAAGGGTATTTTACCGGGATAAAAAGTAGCCTATGTCCTTCCCCGGGATTCAGACTATCTCCATACCAAATTTCATCCAAATCGGTTCAGCGGTTTAAGCGTGAAGAGGTAACAGACAGACAGACAGACAGACAGACAGACAGAGAGACAGACAGACAGACACACTTTCGCATTTATAATATTAAGTATGGATTCAGTGATTAATGCGGAAACATGTTTAATGAAAATTTCCTCGATAGAAAAGTTATCCGAAAACGCGTCTTCATTTTCCGTTTTTTGTAAAGTTTGTACAAACGACAGATTAATAAACGGCTAAATTATGTAAGCATGTTATTCTTCCCTTTATCTTTTAAGTGATTAACTTAAATGTTAACAGAACATAATAATATCTTCGATTTCATGGTACTTTTACATCTGGCGCTTACGCCAAAAACCCAAAGCATGGAGTGTATTAGCTATCTCTTTCTTTGATGCGCGCGAGCATTAAAAGCGCCCCTTATTACAAATCACGCTTATTGGCTGGCTCCGCGTTTGGGGCGTGATTTACAAATGACGAAGTAGGCCCTTAAATGTTAATTATAATGATGAACTAAGGTAATCGTGTTTTGATAGGTATCTTATCTATATATGTAGATATACATGTATAAAACAGATTACACATGTAATATTTTACGGATTAAGTACTTGAAATACAGTTAATTGATTACGATTTTGTCCCAATTCTTCAGATTTTTATTTTTGTAGATTCTCAATTCTACAGATTCTCATTCCTACAGATACCGCTGCTTCATATTTCTTACAAAGTCCCGCTTCAACACTAATATTACAAATGCGAAAGTGTGTCTGTGTGTCTGTTACCTCTTCACGCTTAAACCGCTGAACCGATTTGGATGAAATTTGGCATGGAGATAGTTTGAGTCCAGGGGAAAGGACATGGTTACTTCTTATTCTTATCCGCGATAAACGAATTTAAGGCAGACGAAGTCGCGGGCAGAAGCTAGTTGAAGATATTTTCGAAAAAACGATTGAAACGGAATATTTGGAGGTCACTGCAGAGAAAAATGTTTACTTTTATTTGTTGTATGCTTGTGTGTGCCGTTGTGGCTTCATCACGCCAAATCGGCTAAATGGATTTCAACTCTTTTTGGTACTTACACGGGTAGCGGGATGCGGGTACAGAGATGGTTATAGGATACCCGACTACGCTGATGGAAAAACGACGGGTTATGACCTTTTCTCCTCTGCGAACGAAGTTGCGGGCATCTTCTAGTAATTTTTATCTCTGTTTTCCACGTGTTGTTGATGTGTGCCTTGAATCATTTTTGAAGGCTCTGTTTGGTGATTTACCTCTATCTCAGATAACATGATAAGATTGATAAAATATAAGCTACACTTGTGTATTACGTGAATATAAAGTAGTTGATGCGCCTTAAATCCGTCATAAAATGAAGGACAGTTCTTAAGACTGTTTAAAATGTTGCTAGAAAGCTTGAAGGTCATGTGGTGTGCTTATCTAGCCCGTATCTTTTGTAACAATGATGTATTATATATGTATAGGTGACCCAAGATCTCAGATAAAACACGTTCGTAAGACCTATTAACGAAGAAATCTCATATATAGTTTAGTACCCACATTTTGTAAATTTTATATATTGCATGAGCATCAGGGCCCCCTCGCCTCTTTACCTGTGTGTACCTACGTTTCATACATTTGTTTGAGACTATCCCCTAATAAATATATGTTCAAATGGAGCTCGGTCCTACCGTATCTATATGACTTAGTCTGATCCGTCAAACGTATATTTAATTTGAATATTGCTCTGATATGCTCATAAAAAAAATCTGACTCTCTCATTGATCGACTCACCAATGCTCGGCCTAAACTGGTAGGTAAAAATGTGATGATATGTAGATATGTGAGAAATTAGGTTTTTTCTAAATTCCAACGGATAATAAAACAAGGTGAGCAAAGTTACTTAAATATTGACATTTTGAGATTATCTTTGTAAATATCGTGATAGATAATAATCTATACTATTATAAAGTTGTAAAAATGAAATGTCTGATATTTTCAAAAAATTGATTGTTACCGACTATTTGGAGGTCACTAAAACGAAAAATATTTTTTTTGGATTTTATGTATGTTATATGTGTATGTGTCGTTGTGGCTTCATCATGCAAAATCGGCTAAACGGATTTTAACTATTTTTGATACACGGGTAGCTGGGTATCTCCAGATGGTTATAGGATACTTTTTATCCGACTACGCTTAAGAAAAAAATAAGGGTTTTGACTTTTTCTCATCCGCGAACGAAGTTGCGGGGCGCCATCTAGTAATAAATAAGACGTATTTGAATAATAAGTTTATTTTTATAGAACCGCCTGAAGATCGACCTTGAGCTAATAAACTTATTAATAAAGAAACGTCTAATTAATCTTATTATCACGATATTTACAAAAGTCTTAATACTCTTAATTATCAGTCTTCATTATCAGTCTGACTCACAATATAGGAATTTTATAGGCAAAAAATTGATGGCAATGATTCAGTGTCAAAAAATGTAAAGTTGCGAGAGGATTGCGATTTCCCGCGACCGATATTTCGGGACTCTCGTAGGATATTATGTCGGATTATAATAATATACCTACTAACATTTTAACTGGCCATTCATTACGTTAGGGAGGCACACGGCCGAACATTTGGCAACTGTTGGAGTTCGTTTTGGCCGAGATGCGCTGCGCCGAGCGACGAGCCCTACTAGTGGAACCGTGACCGTCAAACGTGTCTCATTTTATAATTTCAACCGTACATTCACTGACATCCATTTTATCACATGCCTGTCTAAAGTATTTACTACACTACGCGGTATTCAGTCACTGACGGCAGGGAAGCAGCTTTATGTTGGAGTGAGAGGCTTGCACTCCCTCCCCCATTTAGCATACTAAATTCAGCAAAGTGTAATAACTACCTAAGTTGAACTCTTGAATTGCCTATGTTCTTGGCAATAAAAGAAACTCCTTTCAATAATTTTAAATACCTGCCTTCAATAATTGTAAGGACTATGACACGACATTATGTTGAATAGGTACCTACCCAATTGCAGTAGCTCCGTTGATTCCTGTTCAATTGTATAATAATTATGCATTATATACACTCACCGGCACGGAATCTTGGCCAAGCATGAAACTTACGATAACATGAATTTGATTAATTTTAAATTATTTATTTAAATGCAGGGATATTCAATAAATGTTAGTTTAATGTTTTATGAAAGAATTTTGCGATGAATATTGAACATATTTTTTTTTACTAAAAGACGTTTTTTTGTCAACACAATATTGATTTTTTATAATGATACAATTCAAAAGCTTTCGTTTATTTTTTATTGATTCTTAAATTTAATATCGAGTGTTGCCTCCTCTAGCTCTTATCACAGCCTGCATTCGATCTGGCATGCTCTGAATGAGATTTCTGATGCGGACTTGACTAATGTCATCCCACGCCTCCAGTGCCGCGTTTCTCAGCTCCGCAAGAGTTTGTGGAGGGTTCAAGCTGGATCTTATCTTTCTTTTAAGCATGTCCCAGATGTGCTCGATTGGATTTAAATCCGGTGACCGAGCTGGCCATTCAAGTTTCTGAATACTGACCGCCTGTAGGTAGACATTCACACAACGGGCAACGTGAGGGCGTGCGTTATCGTGCAGTAGCAAAAACTCTGCTCGTCCGATAAACTCCGAATAAGGCATTACGAGATCCTGAAGGATCTCCTCAACGTATCGAACAGCATTTAAGCGGTTGTTAACGATGACTAACTCTGTACGAGCGTCAGAACTTATCCCGACCCACACCATTATGGACCCTCCATGAAAACTCACAGTTTGTGTTGTGGTTATGGGCAAGTACCGTTCTCCTTGCCTTCTCCATACTCGTACTCGACCGTCTGGAGCTCGCAATGCCATCCTACACTCATCAGAGAACAAAACCCTGGCCCATTGCTCATGGGTCCAGTTAACGTGTTCTCGTGCGAATCGCAGTCGAGATACTCGGTGCTGTCGGAGAAGTTCAGGGACTCGAGCAGGTCTACGGGCTCTTAAATTCACTTCCTCCATTCGCCGTCTTATCGTACGTTCGCTTACGTTGACACCTCTTGCGATTTGGAGCCGCTGTCTTATCTCAACTGCTGTAAGGTACCGATTCCTTAAGATTTCCAACACAATAAATCTGTCATCGCGTGCTGATGTGCATCGTACTCCTCCACTTCCTGATCTGCGTGTATAGCGGCCTGTCTCCTGGTAACGCGTGAGTGCATATTGCATTGATGAACGCGGTCCATTAAGCACTTCAGCAACTTCACGCTGGGTCAGCCCTTCGCCGATCAAAACTACAGCTTGTGCAACTTGTTGGTGTGTCAAAGGCATTTTCAATCGAAGTTTAACACTTATCGGAAAACAAAAAAAAACAAGAAGAACTTTTAACTACAGCAGTAAATTAAAAAAAAAGACTTTCAAAAAAATGTACCGAACGCTCCGGAAGTAAATCTTAAAAGAAATGTCGAAACACGCATTCACATTACAACCTACCCACTAAAATTTAAGGAAACAATCTTTGAAACCTACCCGCATTTAAATTGTTCAAAAATAATAATTCAAAATTGTATTCTGCAATTATAAGCCTTTGGCCAAGTTTCCGTGCCGGTGAGTGTATTAGTCATAATCAAAAGGGACCAACTTGTATGTTCGTTCAATCCAATAAAAGAATACTTATTTCAGAACAGGTAAACGATAGAATTTGATCCGGGTAAGTAGTTTTATTTGCTTTTATTACGAATTTAAGCTATAATCTAATTTGTCGGATTTGATATATTCTTCTCCCTTGTCAGTTTTTTCCAGTCGCAAAGCTGTTTCCAGCTCGACTATGTTCCGTCGTACCTAATCTAAGTAAAATGTCGCGACAAGGAAATTCCTTAGGTAATTAGTTTAGTGCGGGAACTCTGGAACCGAGATAAGATAGCGATAGAGAAGTCTTTTGTCAACATAGCGATGTGTTATATGACGGCAGAATGATGGCGGGCATCTTTATGACACGCTTCGAGATACTTTACACATCTGATAAGAATTAAGTAAAACAAATCTCATTACGTTGGTTACGATGTCCTAACCAACAGCACAAGTCTCGTAGCAGTTTTGCCGAACACAGTAACTAAAATGACCAGTCAAAATCAAAAGAAAGATAACGATTTTTGTAAGTGCCAGTGTTTTTTGAGACTTTATTCTTCCCAGATGTACCACAAAGATTATTCGTAAGTAAGGCACGGATTAAAATTCGATTACGTTTTATCGATTAACCGGTTGTGTGCTTAAAAGCAATACCGACTTACGACGGCAACAACTTTTTTTTATAATTATGTGTTAATTGTAGGCACTTCCAACTGCAACCCTCGACTTTGCCACGACTTGCACGATATTTACCGATGTGTGATGTGTTTAATAAACATTAGCAAGCCCTAGAAATGTCACAGAAGCGCAGTGTGTAGATTAATTTGAGTCGATCTTTCAGGGTTAGGTACTTTGTGTAGACTAATACTCAATCAATGCTGTTCTATCGCGCCATCTATAAAGTAACACCATTAATGAGCTAACGTTTGTACGGATTCCATGAACAATATTACGCGTGAGCTTCAATCGCAATATCTGCAATTGAACCTATATAAATAATGTATCTGACAAATACAATTAACTGATTTGCGGTGTATTTTCTAATTATTTCGCTACTTGGTGTCGTCAATGCCACTAACTTAATTCTCAGGTTAATATTGAACGTCCTTAAAAATAGCAGCCACAAAATGTTACCTGTTCCTTTTAAAACCGTAACGTACTACAGACAACATACAGCCTGCACATATTCCTTTAAATACGAGTACCATTATTGCACATAGGAAGGATTTTTTGAAATTCGAACTGTACGCAGGCTAAGTCGAGCTACATAAGATATTCATTGCAAAAAAAATATTCGGAGTTTTTCGAAATATTTCAACCGCCTTAAAATCGCCGGTCGCATTATGTATGGCCTAGATTGGCTAGATTACTAAAATTAGGACATTGGTCAAAGTCATTTTAAGCATTGTTTAAATTACAACGGGGTTCTAATTACAAAATAAGAGCGTACTCCTACCTGAAAGGCAGGCAACGCACTTGTGACTCCTCTGGTGATGCAAGTGTCTATGGGCGACGGTGATCGCTTACCATCAGGCGACCCGTCTGCTCGTTTGCCCCCTATGCCTAAAAAAAAAACACGAAAAGTGCCTTGGGCTTTACGAGGTTATACATATAAGGCCTCTCTCGCCTGCATCCAAAGAACTCCCGGAATACGAGTACCTATTCAACGCAATCAGTCTACTTTGCGAGGGGTCTACCCACGCTACATCTTCCGGTACATGATGGTCGTCATCTCGTAAACCTCGTCGGCTTATATGGCTATATTAGTACTCTAGTGGTAGGTGGTCCTAAGTATAGCAATTATTTCTGCCTGCTATGTCTGTGACTTTGTTTCTTCAACCATTTTCATTACTTGATTAAATATCGCAAAGATACTTCGAGTATAGCTCTTTCCATTGCCATTTGAGGTGACTTTTGAGTCTCTATATATCAAATATCTAGGGAATAGGTCAAATAAATGCCTTTAGGATATACAGAAAACTCGATAATACTGAAATTGTCTTTATACGTTTGATTCAAAATAATAATAAAACATAACAAAAAAGGCACCAGCGCTACGCAAAATATGACAAGAAATCTAGAGTCGTCATGTCCGGTCAGTCTGGTCCTTGGAAGTTCCATGAAGCACTTAAGAATTATGTGGAGATGCAATAAATACAATGTCAAGACTAGCATGTTGTATTTTGAATTTATATAACTTGACAGAGAAATGGCACGGATTTACAATCATTGTTTTAGGATGAATTGATAGGTAATTGGTGAGTGAGGCCGCGTTAAAGACTTATGTTGAAATTTTAATATTAAATAAAATAATGTTTAATCATTTTCAGGATAATTGTGCGAACGTGTAAGTAAGTAACCTTACACTCCTGACAGTATTATTAAATGAACTATGCGATATCATACTATGGAGAAGGTCATTGGTTTACGTGACCTAGTAAAAAACTGACTTTAGAACTTTAAGCGATCCCAATTGCACAGTGTTGACAAAGTGATGACATGATGATATCAGCAGCATTTTTATGGAGTATAAAGGGATGAGGTGAGGTCTTCTTTAAGATAGGCGGCTGGGATAACTAACTATTTCGAGCATATACCTATTTAAAGGAGGTGTAAAAATATATACTTTGTTATTATGAGCTAAAGTGGCGTATTTGTGCACTGTTTAGTAGATTTTCTGAGGCTTTTGTTACACTGTATAGGTGGCAAACAAGCGTATAGCCTGCTTGATGTTAAGCAGTCACTGCAGCCTATGAACGCTTGCACCGTCAGGAAAAATTACGTGCGTGTTGCCAACCATTTAAAACCCTTATTAAACCCCGACGCAAAAGTGGGTGATCATAAGTTTGAAATGCATGACTTTCTGTCTAACTCTGACTAAGGCTGTTTGTGGCATCACCACTCCCAAGTATTTGATCAAATTTAAATAGTTGGTCTCTCAGAGGTTTCTTAAATTAGGAACTTTCCTTGCCATAGATCTTTTCTATGAGGAATGATCAACAAATTTACCGAAGACCACTGTCAGTTTCATAAGTATCTTGAATTAAGTGACAATATGTGTTACTCGTATGATAGGAAATAGCATTAATTGACATAAACTTTAGTTTCAAAAAGCCTCAAAAAGTAATGCCGATAGTCAAAGCTGTGTAGGTGCCAATAATTTAGTGATTTACGCAGTTTACTTTGTCATAAATTTAGTTGAACTTAAGCTCATGATTTATAGCTGAGCGAAGATAACGATCGAAAAACGTGCTCTTTACACCTTCGCCCTGACCTTCGACCGCTTCGACAAAACAAGCTTGTAAAAAATAAGAAACGTGCCTCATGTCGGCACTGCATTTTTTATCAAGTACTTAAACGCGAAATACGTACAAGAAGAGTTCAAGCAAGTTCTAGTAAAGACATCCAGAAGGGATGTAATACACCATTGTTCAAGGGCTTAGAAGTAAATGCAACGGATGTATGTGTTATGAATGCCACATTATTAAATTGTCGAAGTGGCATAAAAATAATCCTATTTTTCATCATATTTTTTTCATCTTTTTCTACGATGGCAGGGTTGTCTGTAGGTTCTAAGCCGCGTAGAGCAAACATATGTGTGTTGTTATTTTTGTGCGTAATAAAGATACATTTATTGAATGGATGTTGGTCAATTTCAAATGTGAACAAATGTCTAGTTTGGTAGTAAACTAAGTTCTGAGCTGACTAAAGGTCATAAATCGTCTCTGTAATAGGCGGAAAGGCAGATGATGATGATTTGTATTGATATTATTATTGTGAATTCCAGATCTCCGCACAGCGTTCGGTCTGCTGGACCGGGACAGCGACGGGCATGTGACGCCGGCGGAGCTGCAGTTCATGCTGCGGAACCTGGGCATCGAAGTCAGTGATGACCTCATCGCCGACCTCATCAATGACGCCAGTCGGACTGGTCAGTAGGTATTTTCTTATTAATCTGTTGCAGTACATGCTGCATAACTTGGGCATCGAGGTCAGCGACGACCTCATCGCCGACCTCATCAATGACGCCTGTCGGACTGGTCAGTAGGTATTTTCTCTTCATCGCTACAGATCTCCGCACAACGCTCTGTCTGTTGCACTTCATGCTGCGGAACCTGGGCATCGAGGTCATCAACGACCTCATGCTAGTCAAAGACGCCAGTCCAACTCGCCTGTAGATTATCTTCGTGTTGTTACACATAGAACACATAGCGGTGATGGTGATGGACGACGTGATGCCTATCTCTAAGTCATCCAGGAGTCGGGGGATTCATGTTACGGAATCTGGGCATCGCCCCATCTCAGTTTTTAATTATAAACTGCAGATTGAGTGGTGTGCGTAAACGAGTCCATGGAGAATTATTTAACTTTTCCTTATTAACGTTTTTAAGGGCCTCCATCGTCATTCGTAAACCACGCCCCAAACGGCGAGCGGGCCAATAAGCATAATTTGTAATAAGGGACGCATTTATTGCTCGCGCGCAAGGAAGCAAATACACTACATGCTTGGGGTTTTTTGGCGTAAACGCCAGATGTAAAAGTACAATGAAATCGAAGATATTATTATGTTTTGTTAACATTTAAGTTAATCACGTAAAAAATAAAGGGAAGTATGTCATTTTTACATAATTAAGCCGTTTACGAGTATTAATCTGTCGTTTGTACCAACTAGACGAAAAACGGAAAATTAAGACGCGTTTTTGGATAACTTTTCTATCGAGGAAATTTTCCACAATCATGTTTCCGCATTAATCTTTTAATAGGTTATATAGTAAAAAAACATATCTGAAAAGCCTGTTTCATATACTAGATTTGACAAAAATACGCAAAAAAATAGCTTAAATTTTCGATGCATCCCCTTCATAACAGTAGGTCTTGCTGCCCTATGTTTAACTAACGTATCGCCACTGTTACTCTCACCGACAATCTCATGTCAGAAGCATATCTGATTTTGAATAAGTGAAGACCGTCGAATCAGTAGAATACGAGATTTTCACACAGAATGCGTTATGCAATTAAAAAGCAATTGAACAGACATAGACTGCGTTAAATTTAAGTACATATATGTATATCGTGGGCCGTCCAGTGTGGGAGTGATGCGGCATACATTCAGGAAGGAAACCCCCAAATACCCAACGTAGCTTAACGCCTCAACGTCGTCCAATTGACACAACGAAACGATTGTTACGTAATCGTAACGTCGAATAACAGCCATTTTAAAGTAAATTGAGACAATTACGTTAAAATAAACTCTTAGCTGTTGTTAGGAATTAGAAAGTGTGCTCGTCAAAATAAATAAGAGCTCCGCCGTAAAAACAAACGGCGCGGCGACGTCGTTAACCTTAGAGTCGGCAACTTTAGATTGGCGCTTTACCCATACAACTTAATTTCGTGGTTACGTTAAAAAGTTGAGGACTTGGTTTACGATACAAATTAGGTACCCAGTGCGTTTAATACCTGGAGCGGTCATGCAATCATGAAGACACGGTTACTGCTTCCTAAATAACGTCCTAACCGACTAGTTACTGAAACGTTACTTAAGTTTCAGTAACGAATTAGTAGATAAAATCTTAATCTAAAACTATTTCGTGCCAGACTTTTCCCAAAAAACTGACATATTGGCAACAACAGGCGTTGAAAAGATTGAAGTCGACGTTGTTGTGAGAAAATTTCGATTTATTAATAATACACGACCTTGATGATTCTTTCAAAGTGTTTAGGTATGTTTGTATTAAAAGTGAGCATTGCCCCATGGCTGCAGTTTGAGAGCTTGCCAAGCTTGCGCACGTGCAAGTGTGTCACCACGGATGACGCCGCGTCCAGAGAAATCTGTGGCTACTTTCTACAGACATTGAACAATAGAAGACGGATTTATGTTGAAAGGAATCGGTCGTCAACTGACACAAAATCATCCGTCCACTAAATTGAGACATGTTTACGTTGACTATAATTAACGCATAGGCATCCGTATTATTGTTGGCATCAAAAAGTCGCCGAGTAATAGTATTTTTGCTTGCCTTTTAGAAGTTAAATAAACAGCCGTTCATGATATTGATTTGAAAGCGTGGTGGGTATATTGTTTGCTAACGGCGGATTTCACATAAAGTGCGGAGGGCGCGCGGCTGGATTGAATGACGTGTAAGGCGTATGCTGACAGATAGCTATATCTACGTTTATGTATCTAGGTTTAAATTAAATCTAGGTTTAACTTAGGTACCTAATATCAACACGCTTCCTCGCTAAATCAAAATAAGGTAAGTTAGGGAGGTTGCAGTGGCGTGGTGTCCATATAAGCCGATTCCCACCTGGTTGCCCAAGGAAAGGCTTATAACCAACTTTTTCTTTAAATATGAGTAAATGAATACGCTTCGGCTTCCATTGTAATTTTCCTAACGCCACGCCTCTGGAAGGTTGTACCCATTATAGGACGTGTGAGCCACATTTAGGTTTTTTTTTACATAAGTTAAAGAAATATGCAAAAGTATTTTTCAAACCATTCTTTATTCACGATGATATTGTCAATTTGCATGAAATATTCTGAAATTGTGACTTTCCGACCTTCACCGTTTCCTTGGTACCAACTACCAAAGCTAATGAACTGTCACGCAACGTAACACAAGCTCGCTGCAAGTTCGAACAACAATTTCTTGTGATTAAATTACATAACATGGCATCACAAAGTTCCAGAAAAATTCCCCATTCTCTATAGATAAGTAAAAAGCCTTGCCACCCGGTGGACTGGGGAGCCTAGAGGCTGTGGGAAAAAAAAAAAGGCGTCTATTTTTAACCGACTTCAAAAAAGGAGGAGGTTCTCAATTCGAACTATTTTTTTTTTGTATGTATGTTACTCGATATCTCCGAGAACCGTGAACCGATTTTCAATTTTTTTTTTAATCGAAAGGGTATAACTCCGAGTTGGTCCCGTTGGCACTAAGTCGGGATCTGATGATGGAATCTTGGAGAAATCGAGGGAACACTTCAAATGTTATAGGGACATGTACGGCGCTTTCGGTAATTTATTGATAAAGTCAAGAATTTACATTCAGTAAATAGGATTTGGTGCAAGGAAACTGATGATGAACACCACAGATGGCCACTAGAACTTTACTTCTAAACGGCCAGTGTTTCGAAGGTAGCGCTTAGATGTGCCGATTCGGATAGTTAAATTACTAGGAGGAAACAAATGTGCATGGTGCTATTGAATACGGTACCATAAAACTGGTCTGATGCTGGAACCGGAAAGTACCCTACAGAACACGGTAACCAAACAACGTAACCGAGTCGTGTTTGGTGTTACTGGAATTGTCCTGACAAGCATTCTGAGTACAGAAGACTTCTTTTTTAATCGACTTCTTAATCGATATTTATTAGGTACATAATAACAGTACAATATCTACATAACAGTTCTGGTGCTTAGACGAAAGTATTACAATTTAACACGTACCTAATTATGTTTTATTTATTTACAATTATTATTTATACTTCTGGGTTTATTATAGAAGGCATCTCCTTAATAATAATACCTATGTCACCTATGTTATATTTATATAATGTTTTTGTAATTGAAGGAAATCCTGAAATATTGTAGGCATACATATGGCGATTTTGGTATTATAAGAAACATAATGAGCATTTTCATTCAGAAAGTGTAAATTGGTGAAGTGGAACTGATGAAGAAGACCACAGAATGCCATCGGAATTCCTCAATGATAAATGATTTACGGGTGGCGATAAGATATCTTGATTAATTTAGCTAAGCAACTTCATAGTCACAAACTTAAATGTCCCTGATGGGTTTATCATCAAATTGTCGATACTCACTTCGCCGAATTTCATTTCAAAGTCAACGTTTCATGTATTTTCATTTCGTCGACAATTCAGTTCGTGGAATGATCATTACAAGTAATTTTAAATCGTGTATTTTACTTGTCGGATGATTCATTACATAGTTGTATTATGTCATGGAAAACGTTTTGCGGTTTATTGTTTCAAGTATTTTTAATTAACATATAAATTATTACAAGGATTATTATTTAAATTTAAGATAGTTGGCATACAAAGTTATCTATGACATTATGGTGAGAACGTTTTCCATGACATTGAAATGAAATTCGGCGAAGTGAGTGTCGACAATTTGATGATAAACCATTCATGGTTTTAAGGCGTTTGACGCTCGTAGTAAAATCATTATTGCTGTCTTGTGCAATATTGCCTGTCGCAATAATAACGCAGCAAAACCTAATCTTCTCAACCTTGTTGGTTCTGGCGTTGAGCTCGCTCGCTTCGCTCGCTCGTTAGGGTCACAGTTCTACCTAACACTCCTCCTCGCTTCGCTCGTCGTCGTACCTAACCTAACGGAAGTCTGACCTGCCTTAAAGTAGAATACGTAACGTTTCTGACTTCACACATACCATAGTTTAGTTTAGGTGCTGTAAGTGTAGCCAATTTAATTATAGGCAAAAGTTCTGGCGTTTCGCTCGCTCGCTTCGCTTGCTCGTTAGGGTCACAGTTCTACCTAACGCTCCTCCTCGCTTCGCTCGTCGTCGTACCTAACCTAACCGAAGTCAGACCTGCCTTAAAGTAGAATACGTAACGCTTCTGACTTCACGCCTATCATAGTTTAGTTTAGGTGCTGTAAGTGTAGCCAATTTAATAATAGGCAAAATAATTTTTAGAACAATTCATGTTAGGAATAGTATGCTTTAGGTAATTCGATTTTAGAGTTATCAATATTAAGACAAACTTGCTTTAGGACTTTAAATGAGTATGCGCAAAAATTATTAGGACAAACGAGTAGTATGCCATTCAACAGTATGCCAAACATTCTCGGCCAAACATTTTTAGGACAAAAAACGTTATGCGAAACGACAGGCACCCGTTCATTTGCCATTGAAATTTACAGGTATGCGATTATATAAGAATGTGTTGAAATAAAACGTCGAAGAAATGAAAATCGATGTAATGTACTTCCTCCACTTAAAAAATATACGAAATGAATCATCGATCAAATAATATTCCTTGAAAAAATTTTCTACGTATTAATAAAAGTTGAAATGAACTGTCGATGAGATAAAATTACACTAAATGAAAATACGCGAAGTAAAAATTCGGCGAAACTTTTTCGGTGAAATGATATTCGATGAAAAGTTTGTCGGCGAAACAACGGGCCCCCGTCCCTGATGAGAATGGTACCATCGAATTGATTTGATGATGAAGCCGGAAGGTAGGCACCAGATCTATGTAATAAAATAATGTATCCTAGACGTGTTTGGGCTTGTTCGAATCGCCACAAGATATACTTTTCAGTAACGAGTAACTAAAAAGTGTAAAATAAATAAACTTTTTAACAAAAAAATTAAACCGACTCCAAAAAAAACTAAAAAGTAAAAAAATAACGCCATAATTCAGTTTCTTCAATTTACTTACAAGTAACCGTTTGTTTACTCAATCTATACAGTATATACAATCAATGTTATTTTGGAGTCGGTGCCATCGTGGCACAACTTACTAAAATCGTCAATTTTCAATATTTTACACATTCTTTATGGCACCGACGCCAAAATAAGATTAATTGTATATACTGTATAGATTGATTATACAAACGGTTACTTGTAAGTAAATTGAAGAAACTGAATTATGGCGTTATTTTTTTACTTTTTAGTTTTTTTTGGAGTCGGTTTTATTTTTTTGTTAAAAAGTTTATTTATATATAATGGAAATTATATCTATTGACTAAGCATGTAATCTAGAAGTAAAAAAGCTTCCAATATTATCAAATTGGCTGGTCCGATTTTTCGTTTAAGTTCACTTTGTCAACATTCCATCCATTTCATCCATATTCCCACTTAGTCAATATTCCCATTTCTTCCATATTCTCACTTCATCCACATTCCTACTTAGTCAACATTCCCAGATTATGTTCTCTATGGTCTCGTTGTTTACTCATACCTACAACCACGTATCTAATACTCAAATTAAGTACCTGCCTGTCGTAGATAAAATCATTTTACTGCTCTGCTTACGTCAACACTGCAAACAATATTCTATTCATATGGTCGAAATAGGAAAGGTGACGAAGTGGGAATGTCGACGAAGTGGGAATGTGAACGAAATGGGAATATGGAAGAAATGGGAATGTTGACAAAATAGGAAGTGGACGGATTGTGAATGATTGTGGACGAAATGGGATTGTTGACGAACTAGGAAGTTGACAAAATGGGAGTGGTGACGAAGTGAACCTAAACACGATTTTTTTCAAAACATGGGTAAAGAAGAAGCCAGCTCCAATAAAAATAAAACGCATTAAAATTTAACACGCGATGGAGAACTACGATGCCACACAGAGGTACAACACGTTACACTTATGCCCTCTATTTGCGCGACGGGGGTATTAATAAAGTCCGTAACCTAAACGTCAAATAGCCGTTTTAGCTTGAGCATTTTTGCTCTGCTTTCGTATGTCCGACTAGCTGTACTCCTCTACAGGTCGTATTTCTCAACCGATTCTCGTGAAATTTTTTCAGCAGAGGGGCTACTCCGAAATTCAAAATTCGAAGTTCGTATGGCGTCATCCCGCTCACTCAAATACGGTTTACCATGAGAGCGAGAGAGATAGCATCTTACGAACTTCAAATTTCGAGATTCGCAGTAATCTCAGGTTAGATAAATAATTATTGTATAGTTTTTTTTGTCGATTCAATATTTGGATTTTTTTCAAAATAGCGGAGATATGGGAGTTAAAAGGCTCGCGAGGTCTACAACTGACGAGTACATTTGACATAGAAAATCCGTTTGGCCTGAGCTGAGTTTGGCGTTTGGCAGAGGCGTGGCATTAGCAAAATTATAAGGGAAGCCGAAGCGTATTAATTTACTTACATTTAAAGAAAAAGGCGGTTTTAAGCCTTTCCTTTGGCAACCCGGTCGGAATCGGCTTATATGAACGCCACGACACTGCTGTCCAGCCAGGCCCCCAATCCGTGAGGGGTTACTCTGAACTGAAGTTCGTATCGTGCCGTCCCTCTCGCTTTCGTATTTTGCGTCAATGAGTGAGACGCCACCGTACCAATTTCGAACTTCGAGCTTCAGAGTAGCCCTCTGATCTTGAGTTGTGTATACTTGCATCGATAGATTCGTGGCATTGGCCAGGGCTAGGGCGGTGTGACCTCGCCGCTAGCACGCAAGGCGCGTGGCGATAGCGGCCAAAAGCGATAGCGTCCAGCCCTATACACCATCCCATCGCACTATGCTAATGCTATTTACCGATCGCATCTGCGATTGCGGCGTTCATGGACGAACGATTGCCTTGATAGAGTACTTGACGTAACGAAAAATCCAGGAAACAACTGGTGACATTTGCTAAAATGCCGTGACTCGTGTCGTGATGTATTTTCGGGAAAATGGAATTCTAATCTGATTCGTTTTAAGCGAAACATTCAATTTTTAACATTCTGCATATACAAAGTCTAGCTACGAGTATCATATAAAAGGGCTTGACTTGCAAATTCTAAGACAATTTTTCTTATTTACTGTGGTTAAATTTCCATCTATGAAGTTACAATTTATTTTGATGCCTACGCTTAGTTTCAACATGGTTTGTTAGTTTTTAACGCATGGAAAGCATGGTGATATCTTGTATCTAGGCGTAAAAATTATGAAGGACTCGTTTATCTATAAGACAATTTACGAATATCATCGCATCCAACAGGCTCGCGCGAAGTAAAATATATAGTTCGGAATCATAACATAACGCGTCGTAACGTAAACATAATGATACAGCAGGGTTTAATGGCTAAATATTGGTAATAATGAGCCTAATAAACACGAAAGAGGCAGGCTGAGCGTAAACTGCTGACATCATCACTTTAATGACTCTCCCTGCCATCGTAATTAAGATTTAACGACACCCTCCTTTTGTTCATTATTAGCATTTACTTTTTACGTATTACGAACAATATCGAAATAATTCGTATTGTATAAATTGCAACAGTAAGAAGATAAGCTCCGTAGATCTATGAATGTAGTAAGAAAAGCTGTTTGAAAAGGGCATTGCGTGCTGGGTATTTACTCGGATAAACACTATAAGCACTCTTCTCGCCGGGAGCGATTCTAAGTGCGCTTGTTGTCCGACTTTGGACTTCAATCCAATATAGTTTATATTGTTATTTTACAACATTTATAGAGCATCTACAGAAGAACAGACAACTGGCGAAATGTCAATATAATTTAATTTCCATCGAATGGCCTAATCTAATGCAAACCTACTTAAATATTTATCTGCAAGCAATGATCTGCAATGCAATGTAAATTAATATTATAGAGGTTTAATCACAACGGAAGTATATTTTAAACGTAAGTAGGCACTATCGTTTTAAAAGCGTGTAAATAACTTATTTCGTTTAGTCATTCTGAGAAATGCAGAACCAAGTATCGTAAATATCGTGATATAAAATTACGTGCTAGTTGTCACCGGGAATTGTTGATTGGCAGGACCTATAAACTGAGCACTGAAATTAGTCTGAAACTTTTCATTTTGTTTGCAGGCAATGGCCTAATAGATGAGAACGACTTCATGCAGTGGGTGACCAAGATACAGGCGATACAAGGAATGGACGTCAGTAACAGTGGTGGCGACTCCGAGGAAGAGATCACGAGGGATCTGCTCGCCGCTTTTAAGTAAGTCATTCACATGGTTCTATTAGCTCAAAACAATGACAAATAAAAAAAACCAGCCAAGTGCGAGTCGGACTCGTGCACCAAGGGTTCCGTACATACTTTCACTTACCCTAACATAGCTTCGGTTCCAGTTGAGTTAAGTTTGCACCTGCATTCATTCCTGCTACCATATTATGACAGAATTTATTCTAACAGTGCAACATGCTGTTTCCAGGGTGTTTGATCGAGACAACAATGGCTACATAACGAGGGACGAGCTGCGGACCGCGCTCGAAATAATCGGCGAGCCCGTGACAGACGCGCAGCTCAACCAAGTCCTGGCGCTCGGAGACATCGACCACGACGGCCGGATCGACTACGAGGGTAACTATCAGCCTGTCCCGGCAATCGCTACGTCGTAAGATGATCACCGGCGCGCTATGACAGACGCGCAACTCAACCAAGGCCGGCACTGAGAGACATCGAACACGACAGCGGGGTCGACTACGAGGGAACTATCAGCCTGTCCCAGCATTCACTACAACAGCGTATGACGATCACCACCGACCTACGACAGACGAGCAACTCAACCAAGTCCTGGCGCTGGGAGACATCGACCACGACAGCCGGTCGACTACGAGGAAACTATCAGCCTGTCCCAGCAATCGCTACAGCATATTGTCGATTGTGGGTGAGAAATTTACAAACCTTGATGACAGTCCGATCGATTACGGCGTTAGTCACTTACTAGCCTAAAATAAAAGCATTTAACATCATCGTAGAGGCGGTGGTACATCGTGGAGCTAGTGAAATGAGTTTATTCTTCCTTTTTTCTCTATTCTTACTATCTCTTTGAAAAATATGTTTAATTTAGCAGCAAAGCAACTGTAGAGCCTCTGGCTTACGATAGTGAAACAGGAAAACGCACTGCTTATTTCGAACTTTATATTTTTGTTACAGAGTTTGTGAAAATGCTGTTGTAACTCGGCGCCTGGAAGCCTCACTAGGAATTACGGTAGAATATAAAGACAGCGTGGAGCAAGCGGCGGTACGTTGCTTCGTGCGTTATGACCGGTTAACTCCCATTTATTGCTGCTCTAGTCTTCTGGTACCTGGACGCGAATTCTCTCTTTTTTTGTCAATTACATATCCTTGCATAAAAATATATGAGCAGGCAAGTAGCCCTGCCATAAGTCTTTGTTCTTATAGCAAAGGCCATGCAATGCATACCTCTCTGTTTAGCCGACTATACATTTTGAATCTAGTAAAATGAGTTTGAGAGAGAGTTTTGAGAGACTCAGTTTTATACAATAAATGGGAAGTACCCTCACGCCCTAGTATTAAATAATGTGAAGACATAACTGGTTGCTCGAAATATCTTCCATAAAAATATTACTTCTAATATATATAGAGCTATATTTATCGAGTATTTTGTTATTTGTATGGTCAAGGTGCCTGCAATAAGCATAATATAATGGTACCTCAAATCTATATATTATATTACAATAGATCATTTTGTAAAGAAATGTTATAACGGTTTGATACTGTTGAGAAAGTTGTAAATAGATTTTGTAATATAATCAACGAAATAAAGTTATTAACAACGTAGAATAGAGTAAATTAAGATAACTTCGATATTATATTATGTAATTATGTACTTATGACGTATTATATTTTGCATTCGTATTTAAGTTTGAGAGTCCTACCGATGTGCGTCGGTTTGGAATAAATATTTTATGGTTGTGAATGATTGTGTAAGTTCCGCCAGGAGAGATTATAATTTGCTAATAAGAACATGTATTGAGAAATACAAAAAAGGAACGTCGAAAATTCATAGATTTCTACATTATGATGGTAAAATATTTTCTCAATCATTGGATGCTTACCGATTGAGTACACAAGAGTTCCTAATAAAAATACCTTTTTTTCGACCTCTAGATATGTTTTTATTCAAAAAGTTTTTTTTATAGAGAATGTATTAATTTAGTGACAAAATTCGTTAACGTTACTTACTGATGCTTAAAAAATGTGTCATAAATCATAAATAAATGATTACCATTACCACGCGTTATATTGTGATTATAATCTTAAGGTTCCGCTTTCATTTTATCCCAAAAACTCAGTATATTGTATGTTTTCCACAAGATCATGTTAGTACTTATCACGTGCCAAATTAAAGCTTTGTGTGTGCTATGACACTCGTGGACGGAGTATACCGAAATGGGATAGGTTAGCGGAACAACAAAATCAATTTTTAATTATTAAAAGACACAGTTACACAGAGTACAATAATGCTAATCGTCCATTTCAATCTTGTTTAGGTAGGTAAGTTCTTATATAATAAGGATTTAGCACTTTCAGAACTAGTCACTACAATCAACCACTCGATTTTGTAGAATTCCTTGAAATCACAAGGGTTTTGAATTTTACTAGGTAACACCATTGTTCACAATTTGTAGACGTGACCACAAAGTTTACACCCGCAATGACGAACTTTATAGCTATTGGTAAAGTCTTTGTGCTACGATTCATAAATGACTCCACTTCTTTAAGAAGGAAGGACAATATACCTAAGTATCTATATTTTATTTTTATTATACACTACACTATACACACAAATATTTTAAGATTAAATTTGTGTATTGAATTGTTCTGAAAGCGTTATGTACCTAGTTAAAAAATATAATATATAGGTAAATACATCTGTCATATTTGACTATCGTCTACAAGTTCAATTTGTATGCGTAATATCTATTACCTATACCTAATTTTGTTTAAAAATCTAAAACTCCATTTTTTTTTATAGGCTGTTGCTATAATTTATAGTTACGTATACTTACCTACTAATTGAGTAATTACCTCGAACAAATACTTTATATGTTACGTTTAGGAGAACAAACTTTGTTAAATATTTTCTAGTCACAGGATTCAAAATTAAACCATTTTCTTATAGACGTTAATGTGAACAAGTGTTTCACTAAGAGACGTAGTCCAAAATCATACAAAAGTAGATACTGTTAAATGTTCAATTGAATGACTACTTACTTCTCTTTCTTGCAATGAGTTTGAGAGAAGGTACAGTTACCTGCAGAAAAAAGTTACCACCCTGCTATACATGTTTGTAAACTGGGCGCAAAGGTACCTGTACCTGTCTCTGAGGCGGACTGTATATAAGGCTTATTGAGCGTCCGTAAACATACAAAACTCTTATACCTAAGTAAATTTTCGAATTGTTTTTAATTAAATTGTCCTATTTAATTTCACTAGAAAAATGCTTTAATATGATAATTTCTGTATGATAATTTTATATCGGCAATATTCACAAGCATGTTAGATTTAAGCCTTTCTAAAAGGCGTGTGATGTGGAATGAGTGATGAATAAATTTTGGATTTGTTATTTTATTTTAATATTAATTTATTGCATTTTACTGTCATTATATAAATCAAGGAATTAATGCATACATTAGTCGATTCCATTTATGAACTTTCCGAGGAAGTCGCGGGGCTTCGGCTCTAAGGTGGGTTCCCAGTTGGCAAAGACGAGGCCCTTCATCTGCCACTGGTTCCTTATTTCCATGAACTCCATCCAGCCCTACAAAATACCCATAATGATTGAAACTGAATTAGTCTCAACATCACATCACACTAGCAATTTGCGAGCGGTTTGCAAGGTCAGTCAGTAAGCGTGCTCGCCGCGACTGTTCCAAATACAGATAGCTCGTTGGCCTCGTTGCGCACCCGCGACGACGGCTTTACGTTTAAGTAGGTACACGCGGCGGCTACGTTGCGATGTCGGGACGAGGACGCCGCGCAGACGCAGCGAGCCCGTCGAGCAATCGCATCGCTCGCAAATCGCCAGTGTGATAAGGCCCTTAGTGCAGCTGGTATATGCAGTTATATGAATGTAGGTGACAAAATCAGCGGGCTCGTTCTCATAATTCTACGTTTTCGGATACCGATAGTTTATCGTTTATCTATCAAACGATAAACGCGTCCATCTCGAACCAGCTGCGAAGATCAGAGTTGAAATGGCACTCTCCTCATTCCAGGTAGACCTTTAATCCACCGAGGCCCATCGGTCAAACATAATACAAAAACCTACTGCAGATACGATTAGTAATCCGAATCTAATATGTATGGAAGATCCGGATAACGATCTCGATATGGATTGCAAATCCTAAGTCTACAAGAAAGTAACTCCCCACGCTATTTACAAGTTTAGTGGTACGCGACCTACCATACAAACTTATATGCCACGGGGCTTATTTTCCAAGCTGACTGTACTTTGTCCGGCTTGATAACGGCTATAGCTTTAATAGTATGTAAGTATACGTTTAATAACAGGGGACTTACTTTTATAACCAATAGGTCAATCACTCTGATATCAGTGACGCAAGCATTCTTGTAAAACATTTCTCTTAACTTCAAGCGGATCTGCTCTTCATTTTTAGGAATGTCATGATATCGTACTGCAATATTAAAATGAGAAGGATGTAATTAAATTATATTTAGACTTCAAAGACGAGATCATTTTGCTCTTTTGTCCGAAACTTGTCTCAAGCAGTGTCCGTCCTGTAGTTACTGTCCTCGGCTTGTTATTTAAAGCAGGAAATCAGGAGATCTTGCTCGGACACAGAAAAGCCACAATTGGTGAGTGTCAGGACGGCGGGTGTACATCAACAAATGGAGCTGTGGTATACGTCAGGAGTCAGTGCTAGCAATGTGCCAAATGTCCGCCAAAATTGGAGCAATGTGCTCTTTAAATTACAGGGATATTTAAGAAATAAATGACGGCCGCCATCCTGACGTCAGGTTCGGGGGTGCATTTCCAGTATCATGTTATTAATCATTTTTTTGTGTAAAGTGCCTGCATGTTTTGTGTGTGTCTGAACTGCCTGTAATGAAGATATGATATCGATATTTCAAATAAGCAGGCGTCTATATATATACTTATTCAATTCCATATTACTCTTTACAACCTGAAGTCAGGATGGCGGGCGTCATTTATTTCGTAAATATCTCTAGAGTTTAAAGAGTACATTGTTACAATTTTGGCGCACAATTGGCACATTGCTAGCACTAACTCCTGACGAATTCCGCAGCTCCATTTGTTGATGTACACTCGCCATCCTGGCACTGACCACGATTGAACGTTTCTTGCCATACACCTTTAGCAGCCAACACCATGGATTTAGGGGAGGGCATCCGGGGCTAGGGCCCTGGGCCTCCACAAAAAAGGGGCCCCCACAATAAACTTCATAGCAAGTACAGAACGATACCGAATTCTGATTAATAAATTATTGAAGAAAAGGGGCGGCCAGTTTTATGTCTTGAAAAACCTTAGCGACGATGGGACAAAACCGTTTATCGAAGCTTTCTCTCCCGAGCATTGAAAGTGATTTACTCCGGGAACTGGATTTCAAAGATTTTTCTTTTAAAAAAGCTCGGCAAATTTTGTTGGTTAACGCTAAAATTTAACTTCACATAATTCTTATTTTTGATTATATTTATATATGTTTCTTAATAGAATTTATTTGGTTTCACAATAAATTATTTACTGAAAAACATGACTGAAAAAAATTGTGCATTTTATTTCAAAAATAATTAATTGCTAGGCAGGGGGCCTCCACTCCTTTGTTGCCCTAGGGCCTCCACACATCTAAATCCGGCCCTGGCCAACACCAGCAATTTACGAAATGGACGAAACGCATCATGGTCACTTGCGCCATTACACAAAAGGGAAGGATTTTATCTTGTCTCACTATTTTGAAAACCAATCGTATTTTACCTAAAGTTTAACTAGGGGCTAAATGTGAGTCATCCACGCGTCACGGATTTGAGTAACCAATTATAAACTTAAATACGGCATGTATCGTATCGTGTGGCAAGAAGTCGCCGGCGCTTCAGACATCTCTTCTGATAGTCTAGACTAGAAAGGCGCATCGTGGGTAGGCCCCGCAAGGTGGATTAATCGGTGAAGGTCATGGGAATCCGCTGGATGTAGGCGGCGCAGAACAGTACAAAGTGGATTCTCTTCGGGCGAAGACGAGGCAGCAGCGGGCGTTTTTCGGCTGATCATATTTTATAATGGGATAATTACTTACCTATCCAGGGGATGTAACGAAAAACGGCTTTGTAGAGGCCCATGACCCTTGCGTGAGCTTCGACGCAATCCGTGGACAACATAGGTCTCACGCACTTAAAGGCGGCTCCAGCTTTTTGCGCCATTAGTACAATGAGACTTTTCTTCTAGTATTTATTAATTATTCGAATATGGATGTATATTTTGCACTTTGATTACGACTTACATAAAATTTACTGTCGTAATTGACATTGAGGCAAAATTGACGTATCAGTAGCTTTCAACCGTTTTCAACACTTTAAAAAAGGAGGATCTTGTACGGACAACACGAATCGGTGTGGAATAAATCATTTTATGTTTTTAAATGTAAAAGCGTACTTTTGCTTAAAACCCTATTGGACAGTAGTCATTAAAATTAACTGAACTGAACTATATTGGTAGGTATACATTTTTAGTTTCTTCTCAAGTCGACTGCTATATGTTATAAGGTCGGGTAAAAAAAAGAAAAATTGCGCCGTTTACTTGTTTGTCTACATCATATAGTACCTATAAAAAAACTGAAAATTCGAATACAGTAATGTTAATCTAATTTAAAAATCGACTGAAAAGGATTTTCATAAAGCCATAGCCTGGTGTCATTGGTAAAATTGTTATGCATTTTTTTTATTATGTTTGAAAAACAAGCAGATAACAATGCAGCTAGGATTTATTTCAACTGTAACCTTAAATGAACTATATACATGGGTTTGCTTAAATTATTCATTGCTAGCAAAGAACTTGGAAAGGAAGTCCTTTGGTTTGGGCTCCTCAGTAGGCTTGAAATACGACATGATGTGACCTTTTTGCTTCCATATTTCAACAGTTTCCTTTAACTCCATTTGACCCTGAAAAAAATCAATTGAGGAATCAACATAAATCATGAGTTACATCTTTCTACTGGACTTTTGCGTTTCAAGATTTCATTAGTTGAGGTGTTCAGTTCATCATACAACTAAGGAACTAGCCCAGGTATATGTTATGATAGACATTACTCAAAAACCACACAAAAAAAAAACACCAGAGTATCTCCGATTCTTAGGTATGGTTTATGAATATTGATTCAACTGTTAGAAAATTATCAGCTTTTTCTCAGTCATGTCAGGGGTTTTTATTGGTTCACTGATTACTAGTGATTTGTAATTGGAGCTCAGTCTAAGTACTGCTATCAATAAGACATAAGGAACTGCCCCTCTATTGCCTAACGCGTTTGACGTTCGGAATCAGAATCAAGTGTCATGATTTTGCATGGGCTATGATTGTTGATTCGGATACCAATTATCAAAATTTCCTTACGCAATAATTCCTCTGGTTCAGTTCCGGTTGATTCAGTAGTCAATATAAATATACAATTCAAATTTTTCTTTTACTATAACATAACAAAAGAAGACATTTTCACTTTGATGATGGTTGCTATTAGTAATCCATATTTTTTGTCTATAAAGCTGTGCCATACTAAAATTTGTGGCATGGTATTATTTCTTCCATAGGACATGTAAGGCATAAAAAAATTATAATTGGAAATCAGCAACATACCTTAATGACCAGCAGGTCAATAACCCTAATATCAGTGACATCCTTGTTTGCCTGAAAGAATTCCCTCAGCTTCGCTCGGCATTGCTCTTCTGACTTTGGGATATCATAGTCCTTGACTGAAACAAAAAATTTAAGGCTAAGTGGCATATAATAATAAAAGGGTGGCTGATGGAGGCAAATGAAATTGTTAACCCGCCAAGACGAAAATATACATATACAATAAAGTTCATTACAAAATCACCATGTTTTACATCAATATATAATAAACAATCAATCAAGTGCCAAAAATCAATGAATATAAATCAATTTAGGTAAATGGTTCAAAAAGTGAATGTGACTAACTTAGGACATACCTAAATATCTTAGTTTGATTTAAAAACTACATAAAATCTGTTGGTAAGCATTTTATTCTTATTACTAGTACTTCTTGATCATAATAGGTGCAGAAAAAGCAAAACAAAAAACATTATTCATTTTGGTTACATAAATTTGTTATCTAAATTTAATGAGCCTCATATCCATGGTAAGTTATTGTGACAAAATTGCACCTATCAGCTGCCTATTGATAATATTCCAACAAGTGCCTTAACACATTCACAACCAACATTTTTGTAGAGCCACACTCGTAGCCAATAATAAAAGAAAAACCATGTAGAAAAACTTGCTACAAGCGGAGCGCCCGCTGAGCGGGTTCGCGGTCGTGAATGTGTTGATTGTCAGAAATAACTCTAAATGTTTTCTTGT
This sequence comes from Hedya salicella, assembly GCA_905404275.2. Taxonomy (NCBI): domain Eukaryota; kingdom Metazoa; phylum Arthropoda; class Insecta; order Lepidoptera; family Tortricidae; genus Hedya; species Hedya salicella. The sequence goes on from FR990108.1 coordinate 10,360,275, forward strand.
TATTACATGACTGAATTACAATTAAGAAAGTTACAGTACAATGTTAAAGTAAAACACTAAGCTTGCACACATTATGCCAGGCTCGGGAATTAAACTTGGATTACATCAGCCAACATTGGACCAATTTAGACATAAACAACTCACACACAAAACTGTGTTGTGAACACAAACATAGCTAACACCATATCACTCATATCAATGATATGGGGCCCTCATGCTACAATCTTTACATTTAATTTGTGCCCCTCAAAAAATTTTCAAGCAGGGCCCGTCTAAGGCACACTGCCAGGTTGTGAAGTAAGTAAGCACCTAAAGCAAATATCGAAGTAATAAAGAGTGAACAAGTGCTTATGAATTCCACTACAAATGTTATTGTATATAAGAAATATATACAATAACAAATATAAGAAATTAATTCCTTCACACCACACCGGTTTCATGTCAAATTCTTTCGCCGTTCAGGCAAACCATCTCTGGAATTTGCTCCCTCTATCTATCAGACAAGCCCGAAGCAAGGTAGTTTTCAAGCGGATGCTACGTAGGCATCTGCTGGAACAAGAACTCAAGTAGCGTCCATCTTCCATGCAGTAGCTGGTATATTTTGTATTTATTATTTATATGTAATCCATATATTGTATACCATATATAGTATAGGCATAAGCAATTATGTATGCATTATTTGCTTGTGTATCCTAACACTCTCAGTACTGAATGTTTTTCCCCACTGCACCATTTTCATGCTTCTCTGTTTGGCCCTATGGTTGACTGGTAGAGAATGCCTTTTGGCATTAAGTTCGACATTTGTACTTACTTTTGTTTTGTGCAATAAAGTTTAAATAAATAAATAAATTAATTAATTTAATCTGAGACTACTTAGATGAAATATAAATCTACTTTTCGATCTGAATCGATTTGTAAATCTAATGCTAAGCTCTTTAAACCATATTGAAGAAAACAATAAAAAGTCAGCCGTTTCGATTTCGACACCTCTTACACTTGTTATACTGAAATTATTAATACATTGTATATTTATGGTTGAAATCAAAAGATATTTTGGATGTATCCTATTAATGAACACTGGAAGGTTTCCAATCCAATTGTAATCATATTATACTAAATATGATGACATAACTCACCAATGTAAGGGACTTGACGATACCATGCCTTGTAAAGATTCAGTACTCTTCTCCTGGCTTCTCCAGGAGTCGTCGAGAGTACGGGTTTCACAAGTTTTGTGCCGACTTGTATAGCTCGTTGAGTAGACATTTTATTAAAATTCCAAGTTCGTCAAGCTATTTTGAGTTTATTTCACCGTCTGATCGATTTGATGACATTGAATTGACAGCTGACTTTCAGTTAAGTTTGACGTTTTGTCTGGTTTGGGTAGCCAGTAAAATAATATTTTTTTCCCATTAACACAGTTGATATTATGTCCAGTGTATGTATGAATAGTTATATAAATTATTATTTTTATTAGTATATGTACACTACAAACAAGATAACCGCTTGAAAAAAGCTTATAAAAATCACGTTAGTGGTTTATTTTGCACGTCACATTTCAATTGAAAAATAAATTATATATTTAACTAATCCAAATCCTCTTAATTTGTATGGTTGTTAAACTGGCAATCTCAACTGCTATTCAAGCTACGAGTTTAAAAGTCTGTCTTGCTGGTACATATTAACAGGATAAATGCATGTTTTTTTTTTATCGACATAAATATCAAAATACCGTAAAAAAGATTTCAAAATGTAAAATTAAAATTAAGAAATACGCAAGATATAGGCATTTTAAAATACTAATTAGACAGAGAGGTTCGATGTGCACTGTTATGTCATAGTGCACTGCGGCCCGGCCGTATAAACTCTATATTAATTTCAGTTATGCTAGAAAGAGATAGAATGAAATGTTTGATGGCTTATATCTTGGTTACATATTCCCTATTGCTAATTTAATGTAGACAAGCCTTAACATCTCAACTTTCGGACGATACCATTCGGTTGGTTAAAATAAAGGCAGCTCACACAGTGCTAATACATAATACTAAGTGATACATATTCGTTTAGGTCTCGCTATTTATTATCTTATCTGATACCAATTAGTATCTCTTATTAGTCTGTGATACCAATATATTTATAAGTCGCTGGTTTTTACGCATTTTTCAGTTTGTTTATTTAATACATATTTTCCACCTGTAATATGAGCGAGTAATAAATTGGCCTACTGAATACCTTCGTCTGAACGCTATTTAAAATGCAAATCTATATCGGTTATACGCTTAACCCTTTGAGAGCTTTCATAATGGGGAATGAATGAAAATTTTCAAAAATCTTGAAATGATTGTATAGGTAGGAATAAGCCTAAGAAAAAAATACAGATTTTTCTGTGGCTTAGATAAAAATAAAAAGATTAAAAGGTGTTGGTGGGCCTATATGCCCGCTTTATACGGTACGGCAAGAGCACCTTTCGTACTTTCGATTAAAATGGCTGTAAATGTACCGTATACCGTATTGTCAGCCATACATATGATGACTCACATTGTCAGTCACACGTCAAACAATTATTACTGCGACGATTTCCGACACCTTTAGGTGTTGCTGGCGTGCTAGGCACGACAGCGACGTGTTCTTGGCGTTCAAAGGGTTAAAACCGGTAATAAGAATACCGGTAGTGATCCGTTATAATGTTTATAATACTCAGTAAGTAGGTATAGTAAACATACTTATTCCCGTTGCAGCTCTAACTATCTTTCACAATGAAGAGTTAATGAAACCAATCGTCAATATTATCAATTTATTCGTTTTTTTTTTAAAACGGTTACATTTTATCTTAGTACAAACTAATAATATTATATATACAGGAAATCCACTTACACTGTAACAACAACACTGTCATATTTACGAAAATACAAACGCCGAAAGGGCAGCCATTATTATAGTCAGTATGAAATAATTTGTAACATCCAAAGCGCTTATTATACGCCACACATGTTTATTAAGTACTCATAGAGGCACAAAGATGTGACATGTACAGACTATTTGATGCTGACTGTACCGAATGACGTAGGTACCTACAGCTAAATAAATTTAATGGTTTATTAGCTCAAAAGAAAATGCCTGTTTCTTAAAGTATTAAAAAAAAAAACAAAATTTATCTATCACTCAATTAATGTAGCAATTGCTATCCAGCGCGGGAATGCTGCCTGTGTCATGGGCACTCTGCCAAAGGGTCCCAATTTCTGGCAGTACATTTAGAATTAGATTTTATTTAAGGTATTTTTTTTCTATTATTTTTATTATCGATATAATTTAGACAATATTTCTGTAATATTAATTATGTAATTGATTTAAGTAGTTTATTAACTTTATTAAATTGTTTTCTATCACTCCGAAAAAAAATCTTAAAAACATGTCATATAAATATACCAAACAAACACGGGAATACGGACGGGGTAGCAGACACTGTTTTAGAGAAACTGACAAATCACTGACCCATATTTCTAAGATGAACACTTAAATTGTCATAAGTGAAATTCATTGCAATGCTGGTGTAAAGAATTATGTATGACTCACCAAATGAACAACACTTACGATTTATTTTATATTATGAAGTTAATTTCTTAATTAAAGTGGGCAGGTCTTGAAGATGTCTTTCGGAGTGCGCTCAGCGCTGAAGGGATTGAGAACGTAGGTGTCTTTCATTCTGCCAGGCATGTATGTGAAATAGACGTCCCTGAAATGTTACAATTAATTACTGGGTGACAATTAACGTAAAAATGACTGCCTGCCGTATTGGATATTGTAAGCATGGACCAATTACTTGTAAGATGCGTTGCTGTTCAAAACTAACACGAACGAATTTGGATCTGCGGAATGTGATTGGTTACCGTTCCGCATCAGTGAAAACTCACCCTAATACAGGGGATCCTAGCTCAAGACATATTTACCATACGTCAAGAAATAATTTAAGGCCTAGTATATCCACTGAGAGCAGTCGTCCACCAACATTCTTAACCAGCATTCGGACGAGCAAAATGTAATGATTATTAAGTACATAAAAATAACAAACTTGGTCGCCATGTCAGTCACCATTACCATTCCACTTTTTAAAGTTTTTTTATTACATTAATTGATGACGACCCACATCTCATTTCCACAAAGTATTAACGCAAACAAATATCTGCAACAATCTAATGTATTTGCTTGCGCATTTTTTTGTGGAGCCCACCCTCCCTGAGCACATTATTTTTATAAACTGCGTGAATACACAAGTGAACGCAACTTATTGCCACAACTAAGCACGATGCTATTTCGCGCAATAGCAAATGGACAATTATACCCCCCATAGGTTGATGTGGCGGCAGTCAATCTCAAGATAAGGGAAAGCATCGTGAGGAAATCTGTAAGGTATGGTGTCCCTGACTACAAGGTTACGGAGGTCAGATGGACCTACCATATCTTGGGACATGGTTGTTTTTGCAATTGCTAAATTCAGGGGTTACTTTCCAGGTTTCCATAGTAGATTAATAGGGATAGCTATCATTTTATCGAAATTTCTTACGTCAATTTTCATTTCGCCGAAAACTATTCCACGAATATCATTAAATTTTTTCTTCTAACCGCATAATCATCAATTCATTGCTTTTTATAGAATCGAACAACTTTTTATCGTTAATCGTTCCGAATTTGTCTCAAATCGTAGCGTAACGATTCATCGAATTTACCTGTCATTGAAACATGATTCACAGATGGTACGTTTCATATTATTATTATTGCCACATTGTTTTTGACCCATTTTGACGCTCCGCTATACATGGTCACAATATATACAAACCTAACCTACAGTTTTAGGTTTTCAGTATAACATGAGAGCGAGAGGGACAGCACGTTACGAACTTCGTTTTTCGGGTTTCGTAGTAGGCCCTCTAACCTACAGTTTTCGGTTTTTGTCCCATTTCCTCTTTCCGCTAGCTTCGCTCGCTCCGTTATACATGGTCACCATACAAACCTAACCTAACCTACAGTTTTCGGTTTTGACCCATTTTGACGCTCCGCTCGCTTCGCTCGCTCCGCTATACATGGTCACAATACAAACCTAACCTACGAGTACCTACAGTTTTAACGGCAGGATCCCCGATGAAATGTTCTGTCGTTGAAACGTATATTATCAAGTATAGTAACACTACGAATTTTGGAAACTGAAACTTACGTTAAGTTAAAATTATAGTAAAGGCGATTCGACGAAGGACTATGTCGATGGACAAATAAAATAATGAAGTAAAATTCGATGAGTTGATTCTTGTGTAAAAGGTAATTCGAGCAAATGTATGTGCTATCTAACGAAGTTCGATGAATGATTCCTAAGTAATAATGAAATTCTGCGAATAGTGTTATGGGAAACGATAATCGATGAAACGATTTTCGGTAAAATGATGGATTCCCACCTATGGGTCTAGCTATCGGATTGACAAAATATTAAAACACATCGATAAGTAACTCACAGAAAAGCCTGACTAGGATATCTGTCGAACTCCATGGTGGACCACCAGAGGCGAGTTTGCTCCAACTGGCGTAACCTATTCCTCGAAGTGAAATCGCGCAACAGAGTTTCGAACTGAAATATAAGGAGGCAAATAGTTTAGTTGAAATTTATACTTAAAAAATATGTGTCTTACTATAACATAGTTTGAAGGGGTTCGGCGGCACGAGTAACATATTTTGTGGTTGTATATTATACTAGATGGTGCTCGCAACTTCGTTCGCGGAGGAGATAAAGTCATAATCATAACCCCTCTTTTTTTCGACATCGTAGTCTGATAAAAAGTATCCTATAACCATCTGTAAATACCCTGCTACCCGTGTGCCGAAAATATCTGAAATCTGTTTAGCCGATTTGGCGTGATAAAGACGTCACACAATGACACATACAAACATAAAAAAAATATCTATTTATAATATATTCTAAAATTGAAAAACAAAATGTCTGTACAAAAAAGATATTTAAAAAAAAATTGATACGGACTATTTTAAGGTCATTGGTTTTTTTATTATGTGTTGGTATGCGTCGTACCCCACACCCACCTTAGGTAATTCCCTGTTTGGCCCTTTGGTGGATTTTTAGAGAATACGTTGAAGCATTTTCGTAACCGACGAAAGAAAAGCGATGAGATTCTCAAGTATACCTTCTTTTTTTCATATTTTTTTTTCGATGAACAAAAGTTCTTACTAATAAAACTTGGTTTTTTGAAAGAAAAGTACTTTAACAAACCAAAAACTGGAGGTTTTGTCTATATGCCCAAGTCATGTTGTCGGTCTCCTGTCTCGTAAAGGGTATCCTGTACGCGCGTGCTCGGAAGTCCATGTGCTTCAGCCACAACCAGCGACGCAACGATTTCAACATAGAGTGCCCTAAAAATACAATGACAATATAATTATTAAACCAGAGTATACTCCGGGTTTACTCAGGGCAAAACGAATTTATTAGCATACATTTGCCTCCTAGATGTTACTGCCATTAGGTCAACAGTGCGCTCGCCTTCTCCAACGAACAGGGCCGGCCTTAACCGTATAGGTGCCCTGGGCAAGTCATTGATTGAGCGGTTAAGCAGGCGCCCTGGCCCCCAAATAGCAATCTATTCTGAGACTGCGGCGCCCGTACGACCGCCCCGGTCGGTAGGCCCTAAAGCCGGCCGTGTCAACGAGCTTGCAACTACGCAAGCGATGAAAATGCGCATCGTACAGTAGTACCACGAATATAAGTTACATCGGCAATCTTCGGCCACGCCGACGAGTGCTAACAAGTACCGAATGAAACCGAACGTGTGAACATTTCAATAAAGACCTTGTTGCACTATACGTGCGGTACATATGCAATGACAGGTGCATTCGTGCTCTCGCTAATGGCGACCGACGTGGCGCCAGACATAATAGCGGGCCCCGGCGTCGCGCGCAAAATTTTGGCCAATGGGCGTTGAAGATCTTACCCGCGCAAACGCGCTGCCTAATAATTGGTTAATTTGTATTCAAAAAATGCTTTCTGCGCAGGTACATCGTTGTAACTTATATTTGTGGTCCTACTGTACGGCAGAACTGCCTACTATCCGATACAGCATCATCGTCTTTATAACATGTGAGGCTGGACTCAAACGCTGGCCGCCACTCTGGTCAGTTATTAAATAAAAATAAATGCATAAACAGTACGAACTGTGTTCAGCCGGGGTAAGATTGCCTTTGAAACGTTTCCGCACCCACTCCAGCAAGTTGTTGAGATGATGGGCTTGCGGCAAATGCGGTATCACGAGCGCGGTGCTCGACAAGTCCGCCAGTAACGACTGAAACATGCTACAATATTAACCTGGACCATTAGCTCAGTTGGTTAGAGCGTGCTACCCCGGTCTGGCTCAAGGCACTCGTTCAAGTCCAGTATCGTCGATTTTTTTTCATTTGTTTCTGATCTTTGTTTATAATATTAACCTGTTCAAGTGATGCTGCCAAAGTCGTCATTGTGGCGTAATCAGCGCTTGAAGTGCCCCACACGACAATGACGTCATATTCTGGCAATTTTTAAATCGTATTTTCAGTAATAGTAAGTGTTAGAATTTCTTAGCATGGCCATGACGCGACACGCGACGTGGTGTAAAATGCTTGGCGGTGAACAGTTAAGTTAGGTTTACGACTTCGACATAGTTTAAGCCCGTATCTGGGATTCGAACCCAGGGCCGTCAGCTTTGCAAACAGCGTCACTCCCGCTGAGCTAAACCAGACGTCAAATTCGTATTGCTTCAATAATCTAAATAACTAGTTAAACCAGACGAGCTAAACCAGACGTCAAATTCGTATTGCTTCTATAATCTAAATAACTAGTTAAAGAACGAAAATGGTTAAAGAAATTATGGTATTAATATGTGACCAGTGATTAAAAATTGTCTATGGTTTACTGGAAATTGTTTTCATATCGAAGGTCGTTTCCGGTCCTACCCGGGTATTACCTACCTTACTACTTTTTTGGTACCCACGGATCTCTAACACTACTTTTTTTAGCATTATCAAATAATACCATGAAGATATAACTCGAAGAATAACTCGAACAAAAAGTCTTTTCACTACAAGGACAAAAGGACTGAACATTAAAACAAGAGGACTGTCAATCGCCATACTTTGGATTGTCTGCAGACTGCTAGAGGATAACCAGGCCAGGGTTTTAAAATCGAATAAAGGAACATAGTACAGTAACAATTAAGTAGTTCGTAAACAGCTAATCATAAATACATCGTAAAATTGTAACTAGTAATAGTAATAACTCTTATAACTACATAGACGGCGTTGTAAATATGTATCAGAAAACGGTTTTGTATGTTAATTGACCGTCCTCTTGTTTTAATGGTCCTTGGTTCACTATAATTATTTACCTACATATATATGTAATAAAATTTCGACACCTATAATTATTAATCGTCGATAGAATAAGCTCATACCTTCATGCATTTGATTTAATAATGCACTTTACCTAGACCTGACAATAATATTGAATTGACTTAAAGATTCATTAAAACTTGCCTGTAGCAAAGCCTTCATGCTCACACCACTGGTTGACAATCCTGGGTGCGACGTTCGCGGCTGTTACAAAAACATCAGTCTTACTAACGTTTATGATAAGTACGGGAATTCACATTTCTAGTAACATTGTATTGGACTTACCGAAGGCTCTTCAGACATTTCTGTTAATCTAACAGTTTCCTTTATAAAGTCCTCCATAGAATCTAATTGGAATATTTTGGCATTGTCGAACCACAAGGGCGTATGTTTCCCAGGTGCATAGAAGTACAACTCCTTAGACTTGCCTTCGTGGTGGAAATCGTATAGGTGACCGCATGTACACTTCGATTCCTCTAAGTATTTTATTACCGATGACTCCCTAGACAAAACAATTTAAGCTGGAGTAATGGACGATAAGGAACATGCATTAATTTTTATTTTTGCTTCATTAAAAGCTCATTCATGTAACAAACAGTAGTAAAAAAAAACGGATAACTATAAAAATAACCAAAATATAAGCCATCAAATATTTAATTCTACCGATTTCTAGCAAACAGAATTTAATATGGATTTTATATGGCCGGAGTGCACTATGACGTTACAGTATCTACAGATGTAGTGCATAATTGTTTTCCATCGTATTTTCTCAGAAACGTTCGTATTTGTCATGCTACTTCAGTCAACCTCAGTACTTTTTATACTGTAACCATCTGAAATATCAAGACACGTTCGTACGTTTCCGTGAAAATACGATGGAAAACAATTATGCACTACATCTGTACATGTCGGACCTCTCTGTCAAATCGCTGTCCAATTAGTAGTTTAAAATACCTACATATTACTTGTCATGCGTATTTCCTGGCCGACTTTAATTTCCCCTTTTGAAATCAGTTTTACGGTATTTTATTAAGGTAGGTTAAGAAAAGCGATAAAAAATCATGAATGTAGGTACTCTATTCTTTTCACTTTTTCGACTCAGTTTTCGTTAGGTCATTTTGCGACGCTGATTGCACAATATTCGTTATTACAAAATTCGTTAACTGCACAATACTAGTGTTTTATTCTGTGACTATAGTTACTGATGTATTGGTTATTACCATTTTTCTAAACAGTCGCAGGTGTTATCACATTTCTCTTCTTTTTCTACCGGGTATCGCCAGGCTCCAGCTACGATCGTCAAGTATTCGCCAGGCTTGAAAAGTAGTGTTCCGCCATGGATGGGTATGTATCCGGTTGGTAACAAATTAATATCTGTCAAAGCGTAAAATAATACTCAGAATAAATTCTATGGGAGGCAGCTTAATTTTTCAAACTCGTTCTTTGAGGTAATGTTTGCAAAGAAATTTATACGAGTATGTAGTTGTTTTTATTTATTTTCGCTAGTAAAAGCACGGTTCCCGAAAAAGGTACAATATTTTTTCCACGATCCGCGGTATTCAAACGGGATGATTTAATAGTTTAGACTGACTGGTCCACGTTTACATATAGGTACTGGTCCAGGATGTGTATTGATGACTCATTATCATTCAACTGTTTTTAATTTTTTTAAGTCTACATCAAAATATAAATACTCAAATATTACTTACTATTTAAAAGGTAACGCGGATGTCCTCCAACAAGAACGACTGGTCCAACATTGAATTGTATATTTTCGTATTCGCTCAAGTGATTTACTTTTGCTTTTTTGTGGAGTAACTTTAACTTCCGACAGTACTCCGCCATGTGCGGATCGGTGTTACCTAAAAAAATCATCAAGTGACCTTTTGAACAAATAATATCACGCTCGATTCATCAGTTTGGAAGCTAAGACGCTACAAATTCACACATATAGACACGTAAAATTTATAGCCACCCTCTTTTTTCGCCAGGGGTTAAATAAAACTGATGTAGGTACCACGGCCAGAATTCAAACTCGAAGGAGCATAGTCTTATTGATAACAGCTCCAATTTTGAGTCTTGATTTAGAATCGAGTCTTGTAAAATGTACTCGAGACTTAAATGACTGAGTCTCTTTCATCACTACTTCAAACACGACTATTTGATCATTTTAACTTACGAAGGTGAACTGGAGGTTCCCAAAACTTGTAGGTACAAATTCTTTCAGATTGTTTCGCCTTTTTGCATCTCTCCAATCTTCTTTCAAGCTGGCGGCAAAAGGGAATATTTAAGGGTTTAAGCAAACGGACCTACATTCCAACAACTGCAACTACTGCTACGCGGTTCTGGCCAAAGATTTGGGCCATGACCGCTGTATTAATATATTTATTACTAGCTTTTACCCGCGACTTCGTCTACTTGGAATCAGCACTTTGGGTTTTGGGTAGCTTATTTATTACTAAATTTCATCTAAATCTGTTCAGTGGTTATTGATTCCTCCATGCAAACTTCCACCCCCTTAAAGGATCTATCTTATGATAGTTTTTATCCTTGAAATGATCAGCTCAAACTCTTAAAGGATACCAAATCTCTCTATACCAAATCTCATCTAAATCGGTTCAGCGGTTTAAGCGGGAACAGGTAACAGACATACACACTTTCGCATTTATAATATTAGTATGGATTAAAAATTACAGCATATAAAGTGAGTTGGACTAAGATCGGAATCGGACACCAGGTAAAAGATTGCTGGCAATATGACGTGACGTGATGCGCTATTTTAGCAGCAGGATAAAATAGCGCATCACGTCATATGGCCGGAATAAAAAAAAAACCACAATAGGCGTAAATTTAACCCATACGTTCTTACTCTAACTTAACTCACCTTACAGGTAAACTACGAGTACAACGAGGCGCTAATCGATAATTTTACGATACGCAGTATATTTATTTATACTTACGAAGGAATGATCTATTCTCAATCGTTCATAACTCTGTGGAAAGAAAGCTATGTTATACGCATTTGTTATGAATGACAGGCTCTACTACACGACGATGAGCCTGAATATAGACGGGTCACAGAGGTACAGTCTCCAGCATCAATATCTGCCACAACAAAGCGGTCGAAAATACCTGACACGTCCTACCAGCCCTAGAAATAGAGTCGTGTCAGATATTTATGCGCGCTTTGTTGTGGCAGATATTAATGCTGGTGACTGTAGATACTACTGAATTAAGTAAACAAATGAAGCACATACGTCATCACTCCTGAGCGATATCTTATTCTCCGGGCGAGGAGGAGGTTGATTCACCCTTTGTCTTCGCGGAGTTGGGTGTTTACAATAGACAGGTATTTGAGTCCGCTGTAAGTACATCCCGTACCGACATTTTGGCTGATGGTTTTTCTTTACGTCTGAAATCATACAGCCAAATATTTAGTCTTTGATCCGAACTGATGGACTGGTGAAGGCGAGGGTCATCGAAATTAAGTGGTGGAAGCATAACATCAAACAAAACCAAGGTTGATTATCAGCACCATCACGATCACTTATTGAAACAAAACGTTTTATTTACAAGTGATTTTGATTTGGTTTTGATAACTAACCCAATGATCATTATGTTGAAGGTCAAAGTCGTTTGTGTCAAATATTCGTATTAAGAGTCCCTGGAAAGCTCAGTTCTCCATACAAACGTAGTTACGCTCTCATTTTAAAACGTCTAGCTTGTTTGGTCTGAAACTTTGTACTTAGAATAAGTTAAGGTTTACCTTAAGCTACATAAACTAATTACAGGCCTGCATATATTTTATGTGATTAATTAGTTTTCGTTTCGCTATAATAGAGCGGGCAGCAGCTTCCATGTTTTATTCGTTCACCGGCGCGGGTTTACATTTAATGTGGGCAATGTGCGTAACAGCTGTATCCACTCATGCCCGCAGTGAAATCCTGGGCTACCTGCCTGTAATTTCAGCAAGGTTTGTTACGAAAACTTACTTATCTTTTTCTCGGCTCCCGGTGCCTCCTTCGCCGGTTTTGTTAAATCTTCCAGACTTTGGACACACTCGTCTATATCAATGAAAACCAATGCTGACATTAGTATCCTTGCGTCCATATCGTACTCTGTAAAATTAAAGTATCTATGATATGAAATGAATTAATTTTATAACAAGAAATAAAGACTTTTTAGAGAGTTGTTTGGAGTCGTCCAAACAACTCTCTAAAAAGTAATTTCGTTCCTTCAATTTACTTTCAAATAATTGTTTTCGTAATACTATCTTGGGAGTCGATGCCACCCTAAGATATAGCCAAATTTTCAAAATGTACGATTTTATTAAGTTAATTGTTCCATAGGTTGAACATAGAACACTAAATTGAAATTTACAAAAATATATAAAAGGCAGTAAACCCAAGAGCCAACAGTAATTTCTACAAGGCCATACCCGTTTGCAAGGAAATACGTGAAAAAGGTACCCTGTCTTTAATATTTACGTACCTACTTATTTCAGGTGTGGAGGGAACGTTTTCTTTTATTCATGACTTCACCTGATGCTAAGCCACTCTTTAGGGCTGGAGGAATGAAGATCTGTTTACTACAACTAAAGTGAATTGGCATAGTAAGACTCGGAAGATAGCAGGTTAAAATTCCCAGAACCAAAAGTCTTTACTCGAGTGTCCTGACTTTGTGCCAGAACAAGTCCAAGTTCCCACAGCAGCATAGCTTTTCGGGAAGGTGTCAGTCAATGCGCAATCCCCGCGTATCATCAAAAATACTGTCTATTTAGCGCTAACCAGAAGTTACATACGGGTAGGCAGTACCCATTTATCTACGGTAAGGTATGTTAGGGTTAGCCTCGTTGGAACACCGCCAGTTATGGATGCTAGCGCTAGCAGTGCCCCACTTGCCAATGACCGCAAAAGATGGTAAAAAAAAATATAACCGCGAGGATACAAACAGCTTAAGGATATTCACTGCCGGACGTGTATATAATTTGTACGTGAACGCGAGTGCATATAATCCCAACGTCAGTGCGTTTATTTCTGGTGTAACTGGTGGCCTAGGAACGTGTAGTGTTTACATACATGTTCCTAGGCCACATCTTCCGGCAGAAAGTAGTGCACAAAAATTAAGTCACCTCCACGTGGTTCACTGGGTGGCTTTTTATAAAGAGCTGTGTACAACGCCCATATAAACACCGCTGAATCTTCACCAGCTTCCATCATAACCTTCATCAATATAGACTTGGGTATGCTCCTCGTAATGCCTAGATCCGACAGAGATTTCCGCGTGCGATTTGGCACGTCCTCGATCAAATCATGGTGAATATCCTGTAATAATTTTCGGAGTACTTCTTTCTGCATCCCCGACATCTCGGTGTACCACAACGGTCCTATTTCCTTAAGTAGTCTTTGATTTTCCTTTTTACCTGTGGTTAAAGGAAAGTTTTCCGTTACGTGCCATTTTCAGCCCTGTACGTTCGGCCAAGAAATTGGTCTACCACTTTTCGACTCTATTTTAAGGTTCAAAAGTGGTAGACCAATAACATGGTTGACCGTACCTAGGCATATTCCGCTTCACCATGCAGGGCTTACTTACTTACTTCGAAACTCTTGGTTCAGCTGACGGCTCGATACGAGTTCCAGAAAGGTCAGAGCATACACCCTCTAGTTACAATTCTTTAACCTGTTCCCATCCTCGCTACAAGTTTTACGGCTCGCAGCGCCAAAAATATGATCTGTTACTATAATCGGCTAGCACGTCCCAATACAAATTACTAACCCCTCGTATGCGTTGTCAAAAATTTGCCAATTTAATTGAAGTTAAATGAAATATTAACATACAGTTTAAAAGCTCTGTAGAGGATCGGATCCGTGTGCAAGCATACGAGGGATTGTGAAAACACATTTTTTTGTCACTTTATGTCGTCGTAAGCGTGTAGGGCACGCAAAGCTCTCTCATATCATACAACGACTTTTTCGGTGAACAGGTTAACTTTTATAGGGCAGTTAAATTAGTTCTAAATGTATTTAAATATTCGAATGTTAATAAAAATGACGCTTACTTCGTAGATAATAGAAGTGTTTCAAATCCTTCAAAAACTTTAGCCAGTCACTCACTTTCTCGTTATACGGTTTATTTTCTATGTTTTCTTGCATTTCCCTTTCCAGATAAACCCATACTGGATCTTTTTTGGGTTCGAACATGGCCTGGAATTAAGATCTAGACTTAGTGCATAAAACCACAGAAGATAGCAAGCCGTACCGAACAAATTATTAGATGTACATGTTCACCGGGAGGCGAAGTAAACATGTACATCATACTACAGCGGAAATATTCCTATTTCTACCAACGCACACAATACAAATAAACCAACTAAGTGCTAGTCGGACTAGCGCATCGACGGTTTCGTACAATCTAAATAATTCGTCAACAGCGGGAATCGAGGTGTCGAAATATATGCTATCAACGGCCATACGAGCCGTATCTATGAAAATCCAGTAGTATTATATAATATCCTATCTACAATATTTACGGCACTTTCCCTTCATGTCGCATAGCCGTGATCCGTTTAAGACTTCCGTCCAGGGGCGTATTCACCCTAGGGCCAAGGAGGCCATGACCCGGGGCGGCAATCAGCCGGGGCGGGCGTAGCAATCCTCGGTCCGCGAGTCCAACACGCACTTGGGTGACATTTTTTCCTCCACTTCTGGGGTGGCGAAAGTTATTGGCCTAGGGCGCCAAACTTCAAAATACGCCTCTGCTTCCGTCCATATGTCATCTCCAGTCCAGTGGCTTAATTCTCTAAGGATCTAGATAAGTAAGTATCGCCTGTCCCCTTTAAGTAGGTAGTGCGTAAAGTCGAAGCTACCCTGAAGCTGTTGCTGTGGCACTAGAGACTTAATGGGGCACAAGGTAGGCAAGTATCTCTATCATATAAAATATATAAAACGCGTGAGACTTCTTCGGCTGTGGATGGAGTGGCAGTTTTGTGAAGTTGAAAGTCACCGTGTACCGCCATAATGTCATATCACGAGGGTCCTAAATTTATTTATTTATTCGTATGGCGTATAAATAGACAGTCGTTCATATACATTTTTAAATTAACATGAAGTGCATTTATTCAATGGATTGCATCATTTTCCAGGGTGAATAAGTCTGCAGGCCTCCCGTTGTATTTGGAGAGTGGGCAATCGCAGATGTTATGCTTGACGTCTTGTACCGCAGCTCAACAGTCACAGTCACAGGCCGGCGAAATTCTCCAGCCATATTTGTGTACCTGAGCTTGACGGGTGTGTCGAACGACAAGCGAAGTCGAAGCCAATTATGAGAGTCCGGCAGATAAGTGATCCTGACTGAGCCCACCAAGGTTTTTCACACTGGCACGGGCCAGAGATTTTTGAAATACCTACGTTAGCTGCATATGTTTTACTCGAATACGATGAACCAAAAGGAGGCAAGTTCCTGCCTTTAGTAATAAAGACCTGAGCTTTAATAATAGGACGGTATTAAAAAAACAGTACATACCTTTTTTGCCAAGAAATAATTGTTGAAATCAGCATTTTTAGGCATGGTAAATTTCGGCATGATTAGTTATTATTTTATTACATTAAATTTAGAAAATAAACTGAAATTTTAACTTATAATTTAGAATATTATTGCATATTGCAAAGTTGTCAATTTGAGTCTGTATGTAAGTGACAGAACATTTCTAATTTTTTTTCAATAGAATTATTAAGTTTATAACAATGAAGTTTGTTTATCTGTGCTTTGCCGCGTATCGAATTCGAGCCAGTAACTTAGAACATTGATCAATTTATACACCGTGTTTATTTGATTTTCATTAAATTCGACACGTTGCTTACTTGGTACAATAACAGCTGGTATATATCACTTTTAGTTAACATTGTAGAACGGTTTTCTGCGGAAGGAAGGCCAGTACGGGACGGCGTTGGGGCCAGCTGGATCGTCAGGCAATGCCCTCAATACTGGCTTCCAGCGAGCCTTAGATGCCTTCCACTTGGTCGGGTCGGCGGTTAGGTCAGTGAAGAGTTGCGCCATCTTCATCATTTCAGCCATAGGACTTCCACTGCTGGACACAGGCGTCCTCAATAGATTTCCACATGGGCCGGATAGAGGCGACCCGCATCCAGCGAGTCCCCGCAACCCTAACCAGGTCGTCCGACCACCTTGCGGGTGGTCTTCCCACGCTGCGCTTGCCGGTACGCGATATCCACTCGAGAATCTTTCTGCCCCAACGGCCATCGGTTCTTCGAACTATGTGCCCTGCCCATTGCCACTTCGGTTTACTTACCCTGTTTGCTATGTCGATGACCTTGGTTCGTCTACGAATCTCCTCATTTCTGATTCGATCTCGTAGAGAAATCCCGAGCACAGCCATTTCCATAGCTCGCTGAGTGACTCTGAGCTTCCTTAAAAGGCCCATAGTCAGAGACCACGTCTCGGCTCCGTAGGTCATCACACCGGTAATACGCAATGGTTGAAGACTTTCGTCTTCAAGCACTGAGGTATCCTGGACGAGAACACACTTCGCAGCTGCGCCATCACTGCGACATAAAGGTCGTTTAAAGCTTTATTAACATTTGTCTGAGGTGTTGTGTCGTGACGCGTTAGAACAATAATGTCTGATGCACTCTGTGTCAGACAAATGTGAACGTGACCATATTAAATATATGAAACCGATTACTATTCTGACGCGTCACGACACAACACGACAGACAAATGTAAATGCGGCTTAAGACGACAGTGTCAGCGTACGTGGTAGTGCGATTCACCAGACAAGTGGAGACCTTTGGGCATTTAAGGTTTTGCCAGGGTCACCTTGATTTTTTTGAGCTCAGGTTTCCCCTTGCTACCGCTGCCTGAGTACTTACTTGTACGTGGGTCAATCAACTT
Organism: Hedya salicella; assembly: GCA_905404275.2. NCBI lineage: Eukaryota > Metazoa > Arthropoda > Insecta > Lepidoptera > Tortricidae > Hedya > Hedya salicella. The sequence goes on from FR990108.1 coordinate 10,377,597, forward strand.
TTTCTTGTCCCTTAGTTTTTTCTTCGTTATTAATTATAACATGTGAATTGGATAAAATTACAAGTTCTTATAGCCAGATAAACAGTCTATTTTAGGACATATATGACATCTCGCAAAAAAACTTATTTTATCAAAAACCATTGTTGTCCAGGGGGCAAACCACTATTTTCATACAAAATCGGAGGACATTGACGCAGCTGGGTAACCGGTGTTATAATAATAATAATTAAAAAAAACGCAAAATGTATTTTACAATAATAGAATAGAAAACATTTATTTCAAGTAACAAGACTCATACAAACAAACACAATCGTTAGTAACATTAACTTATTTCTAATGTTAGTAGGCAATTAATATAATATTATACAAAATATGCACTGTGTGAAACATGCATTTCACAACAGTGTCTCATGTACGGACAGTCCAGCCTGTCCGCTATCGAGCCCAGGATGGGGTTGGGGCTGGCCCGCACCCGGCGCACCAGGGATGCACATCGCTTGCGCATAGTCGTATAAAAGCAGTCTATACGCGCTTCTGCGAACATCCCTGATGCGCTACAGAAGCGGGGCAGCCCCACCAGCACCCGGAACGCGTTATTATACTGGACCCGGAGGGCTCCGTAGGCCCGTTGCGTGTAAGACCTCCATAAGCCGCACGTATACAGGGAGGTACAAAAAGCTCTGAATAGAGTTATTTTAACCTCCATCGTACACCGCGCGAACTTACGGGAAATCATATTAGCCCTCACTGACAGAGCCCTCCGTTCCCGTTCTATATCCATGTTGTCCTTTAGATCAATCGTGACAATATGACCTAAGTATTTGAAACTCCGCACCCTTTCTAGTGGAGTACCAGAGAGCTTTATGGAAGGCACCTCATCTATCCGTTTACTACCGGGTTCAAACACCATAAACTGACTTTTGGCTACATTATATTTCAGCCCGTGTTCGATGGCATACTTCTCACATACGAGAAGTAACTTACGTAGGCCACAAGCCGACGCGCTGAGTAAAACCATGTCGTCCGCATAGCTTATATTATTTACACATACTGAGTCAATATGACAGCCGACATGCATTTTACCCAGCGCGTCCAGAAGTCCATCCACATAAAGATTAAAGAGCGTGGGCGAGGTCAACCCCCCCTGCCTCACTCCACATTCCAACCGGTATGGATCCGACAGTGTACCCGCCCATCTAACGCTATTGACCTGGCCTCCATACCAGTACCTGAGTATCAGTATTGTTTCAGTAGGTAATTGAATGGCTTCCAGCTTCTTCCAGAGTACATCATAAGAGACCAGGTCAAAAGCCTTAGATAGGTCTAAGAATCCAGCGTAAACTGGAGTCTCTCTATCCATATAGTATTTGACAGTATGCTTAAGACACAGTATTGCGCTCTCTGTGGATAACCCGGGTCTAAACCCAAACTGATTGTGATTTAGCCGCACATATTTGTTTAACTGTGAATTAAGCATACCGTCAAAAACTTTAGCTATGATGGTAGCGAGAGAAATAGGCCTGTAATTACTAGAGTCTGCTAAGTCTCCAGTTTTATTTTTAACAACCGGTATAACAATTGTCCTCATCAGGTCCTCGGGCAAGTAGCAATGCCTAACACACAGCGTATAGAACATTGCCAACACTCTTGCAACATGTTGAGAATGTTATATATAGTTATATATAGTTAATGATAACTATATATAACTGTAGGCTAATAACAAAAAAATTAGGGTAGATACAAGTACTTATAAGCCTGAACTAGGATTCCCTGTGTTTCAGGCAAAATGTACATAGAAGGTACCTAAATGAATATTTTTTAATATCATCGTCATATAGTTTCACGCTATAATTAATTAAGTAAGGAATGCAACAACATGTAGCAATAGCAGAGATCTGAGGGCACGGCAGTGCCCCAGCCAAATCGAGCAAAAAAGCGGCACGGCCATACCACCCTTTTTAACCGACTTCCAAAAAAAGGAGGAGGTTCTCAATTCGACGGAATGTTTTTTTTTTTTTTTATGGCTGTGCACTGATTACTCAAAGACTATTTGACCAATTTCAATTTTTTTTTTTTGTTTTATAGGTGGTACTTTCTAGTTGGTCCCATTTAATTTTGGTGAAGATCTGATGACGGAATCCATGAGGAATCGAAGGAACTCCTCAAATATTGTAGGCATACATATAGCGATTTTCGTATAATAAGAAACATATCAAATCAAATCAAATCAAAATATTCTTTATTCAAGTAGGCCTAGTTACAAGCCCTTTCGAAATGTCAGTTACATGAGAGTGAATGTTTGCTGGGAGAAATAATAAGCATTTGCATTCAGAAAGTGTAAATTGGTGAAGTGGAACTGATGCAGAAGAGCACAGAATGCCATCGGAACTCCTCAATGATAAATGATTTACGGGTGGCGACAAAATATCTTGATTAATTTAGCTAAGCAACTTCATAGTCACAAATTTAAATTTTCCTGATGAGAATGGTACCATCGAATTGATTTGATCATGGAGCCGGAAGGTAGGCACCAGACCTATGTAATAAAATAATGTATCCTAGCCCTGTTTGGGCTTGTTCGAATCGTCACGAGATACACTTTTAAGTAAAGATTAACTAAAAAGTGTAAAATAAATAAACTTTTAAACAAAAAAATAAAACCGACTCCAAAAAAAAATTAAAAGTAAAAAATAACGCCTTAATTCAGTTTCATCAAATTACTTACAAGTAACCGTTTGTATACTCAATCTATACAGTATAGACAATTAATGTTATTTTGGAGCCGGTGCCATCGTGTCACAACTTACTAAAATCGACAATTTTCAATATTTTACACATTCTTTATATGGCACCGACGCCAAAATATATATAATATTTTATATAATAATTTATCTCGAAGCAGTTCAGGCTATTTTTGCCCCCGCGTATTTTCTTGTAATTCTCTTTTTAAACAGCAAATATGGAGGACACTCAAAAGAGTCGTAACGGCAGCGCACTCCGACGTGATACGTGGCACTGCCTACCCAGAACGACCATGGCTCCATACAGACACAGAGAAACTGCCTACCCTGAAGCCCTGAATGACTATGGCTTCATATAGGCACAGAAAAACTGCCTACCCTGAATGACTATGGCTCCATACAGGCACAGAGAAACTGCCTACCCTGAAGTCCTGAACGACTATGGCTTCACATAGGCACAGAGAAGCTGCCTACCCTGAAGCCCTGAATGACTATGGCTCCATACAGGCACTGAGAAACTGCCTACCCTGAAGCCCTGAATGACTATGGCTTCATATAGGCACAGAAAAACTGCCTACCCTGAATCCCTGAATGACTATGGCTCCATACAGGCACAGAGAAACTGCCTACCCTGAAGTCCTGAACGACTATGGCTTCATATAGGCACAGAGAAGCTGCCTACCCTGAAGCCCTGAATGACTATGGCTCCATACAGGCACTGAGAAACTGCCTACCCTGAAGCCCTGAATGACTATGGCTTCATATAGGCACAGAAAAACTGCCTACCTTGGCCAAAAACCCTTTGCACGCCATTGCGGGATGGGGTCGGTCGTTATGAGACCTCCTTGGACCCTCCTCCTTACGTCAACATTAGTTCCATGGGACACTCACTGACCGCGTAGGCGCTTCAAATTCGTAAACAAATTGCGTGTCAAATGCACTGCCTATCCAATGGAATAATAGAGAGAACAGAGCTCTCAAAACCTTTGTTACACCAAATTTGGGCTAATAAAATAAATTTAAACCAATTATTATTTAAGTTTCAATATTATCTAAAAAACAAATAATTATTATAACAGAATTATTTAATTCAAATAAAACAAGAAAGCTGAAAAGCTTCCGAAACGTCGGGAACTCAAATGAGATAATATATGCGATATAATCCGTTAATTTGTTTTATTTCAATGAGTAATAATTGCAAACGTAAACGGAAGAAAATATAATTATTTAATTTAATTAATAATGAATGACACTAAATGTATTTAAGATATTTAAAAGTAAATTTTATTACAATTAAAAAGGAATGTAACTCCAATGAATAAACTAATTACACTTATGTAGAAAGGATTTTATTATAATATGTTCACTATATAAAATTTATTATTGATTAAATTCTTAGAAACAAATCCCATTATATCTGTAAGTTTTTTGCCTTGTCCAAAACTTCTTTATATGGAGGGTTGATAGGACCTTGAACTGGCTCTTTATATTCGTAAGATGTCTGTCCATCCAGCAACAGAGGATAGGAGGTATCTGAGTCATATGCACTTAGATCACCACATGCATTGAAAGGTACAATGAATCTGTTTGGACCTGTGAATTCATTGAAGTCACAGTATTTATGATCCAGCAAAGGGTTCACCATAGTGGGAACATAACCTTCAGGCGGCCGGTAGTTTTGACATATCACAAATGCTTCAATACTAGAATTTCTTGAGCTCCTTGGCTTACTGACTGTCACAAACTTGAAGAATTGCTTCAGCTGCGAGTACAAGAGTGACACATCTTTCCCTCTGAATATTTTTGCTACAAATACACCGCCATTCTTCAGAACATGGGTTGTTATGTTCAATGCAGCAAGAAGCAGCTGTGATTGCACATACTCATCTATATCATGCAGTCCTGTCACATCTGGAGCACCATCACAGACTACCAAATCAGCTTTCATTCCTTCAAATTCCTTAATAATTTCGTTTGCTGTAGATAACTTGGTGATGTCGCCTTGTATTTGTTTGACGCCAGGCAGAGCAGCCATAGCTTGTAAATCGACGGCCACTATCTTAACTTCTTCTTCATTTTGAGCATTCTGCCTAAGTTTCTTAGTCAGTACTTGGCTCCAACTGCCAGGAGCCGCACAGAGGTCCACGGCACGAAGAACTCCCTCGAATATGTTGTGTTCTTCGTTGATTTGCAACAGTTTAAAAGCACTTCTCGCACGCCAGCCTTCTTCCTTAGCTAACCTATAGTAGATATCTCTTTTATCTTTTGACGTTTTACCCATGTTGTAAACGATTATTGTCCCTTTTATTCAATTCTTAATATTTCAGTATTTATAAATTGAAATATAGAACGCACGAGCAGTTATTCGTAAAGGTGTCTTTGGCCATCAAACGTCTATATACTATACTGTCACTGTCAACTTGATAGATTTCGGGGACATTCAACTATCACTCGTAACCATTTTTTTTCTTAGTATCAAATTTTACACTGCCTGCACCATTCGGTAGTCAATTCAAGTCTTCAGTTAGATGTACATATACAAGATATATAGTATATATATTGGATCCAATATCCATTATGTATCCTGGGTATTTTTTTTATTCTATAATTATAGTGACATGACGTATTCAGCTATTGGTTTCCGAACGTTGTTTGCCCTACGTCATTCTTATTTCATTGTTCATTCATTGTGTTGTTTGGTTACTCTCGTACCTACTCAACTCAGTGGCTGTGGCTTTCGTCTATAGTGATTTGATTACTGTTTCTGTAGTGAAGGTCTTTTTCCATGCTGAAGTACTGTTTCTATACATTACTTTAGTATTCGTGACAAAATATTATTGGACACAAAAATGCAGATAAATAGTGGAACTAAACAAATAATATTCTTCCTGTTAGAAGAATGGAAGCTCATATTATTTCTCACTATCATTTTTAGTCTATATATGTATTACACAAGTACATTTGAATTCTTCGAACAAAAAGGGATTAAGTATATGAAACCGTATCCCATAGTGGGCAATTTAGGCTCTCGGATGACGGCGAAAAAATCATTTCATCAATTCCAATATGAGATTTACAACTTTTTCAAAGGGAGTCCTTATGGAGGTGAGTAGAGTTTGTTTTCTGTTTATTGATATCAATTCAATGTTTCTATCGGAAATCTAAATTGACGTGTTGCTTGCAGTAATTTAGTGTCTCTTTGCATAAACACTAATGTGGCGCGTGTAAGTAGATAAATATACATAGAGAAGAATGTGGTATTAGTATGCCAAAAATAAGGCCATGCATTGTAGCCATATAATATAACATACTACAAATAAAAATAAATAACTTTGTATGGCAGGCATACAAGTTATTAATAACAATTGTATGTAAAATTGCATCATGATAGGTATTTATATTTTACAAGGAAATAACTCCTTAATATGCATTAGAGACAGGTTTGCACTTGCTGACACTTTCACAACCAAGATTTTATAAAATTATGCATAAAATGAGTAACAACCAGTAGAAGTGCAAACTTACTATGAGCAGGGTGCTCACCTGGCGGTTTCCTCATTGTGAAAGTATTAAAGTACTTTTTGTGTCTTTCAGGTATATTTGAGGGAAGAAGACCTTGTCTGTATGTTTTAGATACAGAGTTAATTAAAGCAATTACAATAAGAGATTTTGATCATTTTGTTGACCGAAATTCATTGAACAGTAATGAACCAAGGTATTTAAGCCAGTCTCTTCTCAATTTAAAGGTGAGGATAAACATAAATGATACATACATAATAAAAAATATTATATGTAAGTGTATGTACTATTGTAATGGTGAGAATCAATATCTTTTTGTGGTTCTAGGGTTCAGAGTGGAAAGGAGTTCGGAGCACATTAACCCCAGCATTTAGTTCAGCCAGATTAAGAAACATGTTACCCTTGATTGAGTTATGCACACACCAGATGGTTGAGTTCTTAAAGCAGTATGGTAAGATGGCCTGACTAATTAAATCAATGCTTGAATGTTCAAAACAATCCTTAAAATAATTCATAAGATTATAAACTTTAATTTTTTTTATAAGCATAGCAATATCTTGAATATCTACTTGGATTGTATTTTGCTTTTAGATAAAAAAGATGTTGAAATGAAGGACACAATGGGACATTTTACTCTGGAAGTTATAGGCGCCTGTGCATTTGGAATCAAATGTGATGCTTTAACTGATGAAAACGCCAATTTTGTGAAGGTATATCTACCACTTTAATTAATATCAAGGACCATTAAAACAAGAGGACTGACCATCTCCATATAAAAAGCCGTTTTTCTTCATATGTACAACACCATCTATGTATGAGATTTATTTTTTACAATAGGGAATATCCATGAATTTTTATTTTTGCTTTATTAAACGCTCATTCATGTAACAAACAGTAGACAAAATCTAGCAAAACGGAATTTAATATTGAGTTTATATGGCCAGCGTAGACTATGACGTAACAGTACATGTCGGACCTCTGTCAAATCGCCGTCTAATTAGCAGTTTAAAATGCCTATATCATGCGTATTTCATGGCCGATTTTAATTTCACTTTTTGAAATCGTTTTTACGGCATTTTCATATTTTGTTAAGAAAAGCGATAAAAAAAAATCATGCATGTACCCTATTATTCAACTTTGCAAGCATGACAAACTATTTAAATGTTACGATTTATTTATTATTAGCTATTTGCGAACTAATTGTTACTATACTATATTTCTTTATTCAATTATAACATCGTTAAATGTTTAGTTTTTAAGCGCCATCTAGTTTTTCCCACAATATCTCCTTGCGATCAGAAGGCGATCAGTGTCAGTCCTCTTGATTTAATGGTCCTTTATTTAAATAAATCAAATGAGGTCAAATGACACTGGACTATATGAGATCTCCAAGAATTCCAAGATATACATATATATTTTATAAATTTGACCGATAATAAATTGCTAGGGTATATGCATAAAAAAATCCGTAATCTAAAACCAATCTACCTATACATCTTGTAAGAACTTCTTACCATGGTGCAATAAACATTTTGATTATGGTTATTATATGCTGAAATAACTGAAAAGAAAAACTTTTAATATACATTGTTGCATATTAATTTATTGCAGATTGCAGAAAGGTTTAACTACATGTCAAAGTCCAAAAGGATAGTCATATTTTTCCTCTTAATATTTGCACCTAAAATGTTCAAATACCTAAATATTTCGTTCATGAACGAAGAGAGCACAAGAGAGTTGGTCACTATATTAAAGGCAGCTAAAAAGGAGAGGCGATCTGGGGATTACAAGTAAGTTTTCATGACTCATTGGCACCACAAGACCGATCGGGAATGAGAGTCATTGTGGATGCTATCTGCAGATGCAGCATTATAACAAGTAGATTTGTAGTAAAAGTTAGTTAGAGACCGTGTGTGTTAATTTATCAATATAACCATGGCACTAATATTTAATCCCCTTACATTTTAGTATAATGGTTTGCTTTATCTTATCATAATATCCATGCCTCTATTTGCTAACTAGGACGACAACGATTTTGTCTCGTGCTAATATTTAACTAATGTCTATGGCTGATGTATGATGTTTTTTATCTCGAAAAAAATATTGTTTTTATTTTAAGGAGAAACGATTTCTTGCAACTGCTCATAGATGGCGCCGAGAAAGAAAATTCCGAAACAGAAACCTCAAAATCAACACGTAAGATATCTAACTAATTTGTTTCTAATTAGTGTAACCAAATATTACTAAAAAATCTTTCGACTATTACAGTATTGGACGACGACACGATCGACGCGCAATCTCTCCTGTTCCTGATTGCGGGTTATGAGACGTCCAGTACATTGCTCTCATTTGCCATTCATATGCTGGCCACCAAGCCAGAGATTCAAGAGAAACTTCGAGCTCATATCATAGAGCTAACTGATGGAAAAGACATGACTTATGAGCTACTTTCGGAACTGTCTTATCTAGACGGGTTTTTAGTGGGTATGTAACTAACAAAGTCCATTTTCTCGGTGACTCGCTCCTTCGGTCGGTGACTCGCTCTTTCGGTCGGAGCGAGTCGCCAATTTCAAACACGGTCTCTATAGACCGCAAGAGAAAAAAAAAACATAAAAAATACATTTTCCATTTATGGCATTAGGTATAATATGTGTTATTATTTTTTCTCAAACATACGTAATCATGTGTTACTGGTCCGTTACAACCAAGTAGCATATTACCAAGTTACATATTTTGGCTTACACACATTGGCTTAGTTCCAAAATACCAAAAAACTCAAATAAATTTGTTTCCAATATAATAAATTGTCATAATGACGTTTACAAGTTACATCCGATATCCAAAATTTATAGTTGGTAAAAAGGTCAATTTGTTCAAATGTCAAATCATCATTAAGACCGAAGGTTAAAACGCAATAGTTTCATAAATACCAAAATTCAAAAAATACCTTTAACTGTCAGGCCCAAAGAGCAAAATGACATTGTCTCATAATACCTAAAATTTTGACTAAGCACATTAAAATTTGACCAGTTTTTTAAAAACTTAATAAAAATATTTTTTTAGAAACTAAATGAAACCAGTAATTTGATAATTAGTTTAATGACTCACATGAAAATTTAACAATCACATGAAACAGTAATTCCGAAAATTAGTCATTTTTCCATATGAATTGAATTTTAGGTATTTTGAGCATTTGATGTTTTAACCTTGTGACAGTTTTGTATCAAGGTAATATAAGTTTAAGACATTTTGGGACGTGGTTGAGTTGAAAATTAGTAAATTCAGGATAAAGTTATTTTGAATTATAGTTATATCAAGAGTATGGTATTTTAAGAAATAGGTGTAAGTCATATCAACTTAAAAGACATTTTAAAACTAGTCTGTTTTGACAATGCGACGTAATAGGAACATGGTATTATGATATTTGGTTGTAGCGAACCGGTAACAATCATGTATTTTGAGTGTTCACCCGAGCGTAGCAATAGGTTCAAATAATATTGTAGGCGCGCAATGTGAAGGGCCGCCGTATTTTAATGAGGTACCTTGCTGTAGTCAATATAAATTACGTCATGCTTAGCATTACATAGTAAGCATGACGAATTTATACTGATAAGTGATAATACACAAAACATTTACGTACTTATTTTTACCTTGTTGGCAATTTTAAAATAACAAAAACCAAAACATACGAGTCAAATTTACCAATATCATTTGTATAAATTTCCGAGAGTTATACTCCTATTACGGGGATTATCTGAAGGGTAGTTTTTAAGCCCCTCGTTACCCCGCGACTTCGCTTCGCTAATAAACTTCCAGGACTTTGTGGGTCATATATAGTTATATGATGTAAGTAGAATAATATAATTTTCTCACTCCAGAAACATTACGCATGTTCCCTCCTGTCGCCCGGGTTGACAGAATATGCACAAAGAAGTATACCTTGCCGGGCACATCAGTTGAAATCAACGTTGGAGACGTAGTAGCCATACCAGTTTACGGGATCCATACTGACCCTGATATTTATCCTGAACCTGAGGAGTTCCGGCCAGAGAGATTTGTGGGCGAGGAGAAGAAGAATAGGCCGTCACATCTGTTTTTGGCTTTTGGGGCTGGCCCAAGAAACTGCATAGGTATGTTATAGAACTGAACTGTATAAATCATGTACATGTAGGTACTTATCCTTAGCATAAGCTAAAAATAAAACTAGTTGCATGTCCCGATATCATTAGGTACTGAATCTCACGCTAAGCAGCCAGTAATCCGTTTCAGGTATTATGACGCGAAGATTCCGCGTTGAGTATTTTCAGTACCTATGAACCCACTAGATGTAGGTAGTTTGCGGCTAATCGCTTTGCCTCCGATTTCTAAAAACAGGTTCAAGATTCGAAAGTAATGTTTTGCATTTTAAGAATCGCTGTTAGTAGTGAAACTAGGTATACATGAATACCCACGATACTTATAAAATTATTATATCATGATACAGTAAAAAATAAATAACCGTTTTGTATTTCTTTAGGTCTACGATTCGCCATGTATTCTGCCAAGTTGGCAATGGTATCACTGCTGAAAAACTTCAAGTTTTCAGTGTGTCCGCAAACTAAGGATCCTATCAAATTTGAGAAAAGAGGATTTCTACTGAAGGCTGAAAGTGGATTGTGGGTGAATATTGAATCGCTGTAATCCACGCGTGAGTCACCTGTTTTAGACAAAGGGATGTGGGTAATTTGTTTCGAGATAATGTTGCTTTGGCAAATATTGTACGTGCCTATATTGTGGAGTAATATTATTAGCACTGAAAGATTGTATGCTCATTTTGTATTTAAAGAGGTGTTTGTTATGCATTTAAGATTAATTAGTATACTTGCCAGATAATATTAATTTATTGTACACTATGATGTTTCACAAAGCTTTTAACAATAACGATAAAGGTGATTGTGCAAATACTTGTACAAAATGAGATTTTATAAAGTGTTATAATGTATTTATTACATCATCTGTTATGTATATGATTTGCTTATGAAACATAGATTATTCCGTTTTAATGAACTTAGCTATGAAAAATCCTATTGTATCTTTGTATATGAGATGGCTAGCAGGCCTTAGACAGTCTTCTTCAGACCCGAATCTTTGCAGCATTGCCCTGTAACAAGTTGTGAATATTTATCAATTTTGTCATCCATTGTGATATTTTGTGATAAGACATTGCATTATTATGTGTGATATAAAAAGTAACTACGCAATGCTTGATTTGTTATGCTCCTACATAAAGTTTAAGTTGCAGAAGGAACCTCACTCCAAATGAAATTCAGTACAAATTTAAAGTCCATATTTTAATGTAAGAGATTATAATGATGACTTTATGTCGTATCTTGTATTGTGAGAACTTATTTATAGTTTATCTTTGTTCCTTTTTTATGCATATTGAAATTCCAACGGAAAATATAAAAAAAAAACAATATGTGAAATGCTGCTTGGTAAATTATTCGAATAAAATAATTAAGCCCTTCTGGCACCTTTATTTGTTTTTTTCAAAAATGGGTAGTTTGCACAAATTGTAACTTTGACAGAGGAAAATACATCTTTTCTCAGTCCACCCGTGACTATGGAAAGCTGGAAAGCTTCCGAAACGTCGGGAACTAAAATGAGATAATATATGCAATATAATCCGTTAAATTGTTTTATTTCAATGAATATGTTTTCATACTTATCGTGTACTAGTAATTATTAGATATATCAATGTGATGTGACTTTATATTTTACTTAATGCCATAAGCTTTGAGTTGCCATTCTTTGTGATTTTTTAGCTACAAAATATATGTAGATGTCGACTCGAATGATTTAATATCACACAAGACTAGTTTATTATTAACATGAATGTATTTTTATAGTGGTTTAATAAAGGATTATTTATACGTACCTATGTTTATTGCATTTGATTGTAATCCCAAATATTCACTTGAATAAAATAATTCTTATTTTGGGGCTATTAATAAAAAGTGTAATTATACTGCATTAATTTTGTTTAGAATATTGACGTTTTTTTTGGTAAACGGTGGCTGCAGGCAGGTATGATGTCGAGTTTTTTTCGATTTTTTAACCTAACTCGCTTATCACAACCTAAATCAGTCATTCGAACCTATTATACAAAGGGTCCCCGTTTTTCAATGCCAAATAGCATTTTTTTTATTACTTACTGATATTTAGGGTTCCGTACCTCAAAAGGAAAAAACGGAACCCTTGTAGGATTACTTTGTTGTCAGTCCTTCCGTCCGTCCGTCTGTCTGTCAAGACCCTTTATCTCGGAAACGCGTGGAAGTACCGGGTTGAAATTAAAACTATATACTCAGTACGGTCCTTGAAGCTGTGAAAAAATCAAACTTAAGTTTACGTAAAAAAAGATACGGCTGTTTATGCCGTAAAACCGGCGAGCATCCATGAAGAGATTAATGAATGTTGATGAAGCGGCAGTTGTATGCCAGGACCGTAGCAAGTGGAAGGACTACCCCGTTGGGAAAAAGGCGTGATTGTATGTATGTATGTATGTACGCCGCAAAAACCGAAATTTTATATTTATTTTTGAAATTGATAGGGTACTTCCAGCAGTTCTAGAAACTTGAAATTTGGTATGAAAGAAGCTCTTATAGCACAATCAACAAAATATATCTGAAAAACATTTTTTTCATGTCTTGTCTGTCTATATCAGTAACTAATATAAAATGATCGAGCACCGCATACATTTTCCTTAGGAGTAGGGCTCTGCTAACACTGGATTTTCATAGATACGGCTATTTGTAGCGCATATTTTGTACGGAACCCTCGGTGCGCGAGTGCGACTCGCACTTGACCGGTTTTTTATTTTATGAATGTGGCGCAATGGAATTTTTCCATACTGAATTCATGTACGAGGTTCGAAAGTGCATACAACTCGAAATGGTCAATGTTGTAAAGACGAAAATAGACACAGTATTTAAATGTTACAACTTATTTAGTACTAGCTTCTGCCCGCGACTTTTACGCCTTAAATGCGTTTATCGCGGATAAGGGTATTTTTCCGGGATAAAAAGTAGTCTATGTCCTTCCCCGGGACTCAAACTACCTCCATACCAATCATCCAAATCGGTTCAGCGGTTTAAGCGTGAAGAGGTAACAGACAGACAGACAGACACACTTTCGCAGTTATAATATTACCATGGACTATGGATTGGCTGTTTACGAACTAATTGTTACTGTACTACGTTTTTTTCTACAATTATGATCGTTAAAAGTGTAGTTTAGAAGCGCCATCTAGTTTTTGCCAGAATATCTTCTTGCGGCCGGGGCATGATCCGAGGTATGGTAATTGACAGTCCTCTTGTTTTAATGGTCCTTGCCAGTTAAGTCTACCTACACATACTCCGTTTATATTTAAGAGAATATTAGTCTCTAAAATCTAAGAAATGATACTCGTAATATGCAATTTTTAGCTTACCTTTGCGTATTCGTAAGACTCGAACAGGGCAATCCCGGGCCTCCCAGGAGTGGTTCTGCAGGGACAAGTTGAAGACTGGGAAACTTGTTCAGGGCCCAGGCTACCATGCCTTCGTTCTCCTCTTCAGTTACTGTGCAGGTGCTGTACACCAACACTCCTCCCACTTTCAGTACTTTCACAGCCTGTTAGTTCAATATAATTATATTTGTTAGTAAAAAAAAACAAATAAAAGCATGAATAAGTAAAAAGTAAACCAATTTACCTTTTTCAGCTCAATCTATACAATACGAGTATATACAATTAATTAATGTTATCTTGGAGTCTGTACCACCTAAAGAAATAGGCATTTATTTAACTATCAAACTAGTAGTGACTTACATAGGACACCTATACTCCAAATTTCAATACATCTTGTAGTTTTTGAGTAAAATTCCTGCCTGTGACATACGGACGGACGGACATGACAAAACTATAAGAGTTCCGTTTTTGCCATTTTAGCTACGGAATCCTAAAAAGCGTACATTCCACGATTCTTCCTCTCTTTTACTCAAAAAAAGAAAAACTGAAATATAAATATTACAGAAATAAATTTATACAAATCGAACTAGTCCCACAGTAAGCTCAATAAGGCTTGTGTTATTGGTACTAGACGATAATATATTTAATAGATATATTTACTTATATACATAGAAAACATCCAAGACTCAGGAACAAATATTTATGCTCATCGCGCATATATTTTCTCTTACCGGGACTTGAACCCAGGACGTTCAGATTCACAGGCATCGTTACTCCCGCTGAACCAAACCGGTCGTCATATTTTGGGCATAGCAATAAAATTATGGGGTGGAGTGGAGTGTAAGCAATTTTATAACTAATGTTCCCGAAAAGAGGCCGACCGAGTAGAAAAAATACTTACAGATTCCATTAGCTTCCTTTGCACAAATTTGTAAGACTGCAGCATCTTAGGTGTTATTTTGTAGACTAACTGAGGTCTTTGCCCAAGCCCACTGCACGGTCCATCCAGGAGAACTTTGTCAAATGTATTAGAACTAAAAGGTGGGCCATTGTCAATAGAGCCATCAAGTTCCGAATGGCATTTTGTTGAATCAAAGGTGTAAGCACTGACACAATTCACTCCATGGTTCTCGCAATTTTCTTTTATTTTGGCTACCTTTTGAGGAGTTTTATCTATTGCTATAATGACTGCCTGAAATGAAAATGATAAGTAACTACCATAGGATTAAAGGGCTTAGTTTATCCATATGTATAGTCTGACCTAAATTTTTATGTGAAAATATTCAGTTTGTTTCAAAATTTAATTAAATAATATTCCCTCTTTTTATTTCTATAGCACATTAACTGGCAATTATAGACAAACATCATTATGTACTTTGTTATGTAGTCAAATACCAGGGACAGAGGAGGTCCAAAGAGAAAATTTACAATAAGGTTACAAACCAGTCACATCAAGAAATATGAAATTATGCATAGAAGTTTTATATACACTGTATACACAGTAATAACACATTCACTGCCAAGCTTTTCATAGGTCTACATATAGGGGAACAGATAGTGCGGGCTACACATCTACATGCAGAGCGCCCACTAGGCAGGGTCATAATAGTGAATGTGTTAAAATACATGTAAGCCCAGACAGTTATATGAATAATAAGGGTTCCTTTTGTACCTTTTTGGTATGGAACCCTAAAAAGTAATTTTTAAGTAAGTACAGCTACAAAATATTCATGTTTGAAGAAAAAAAACTCAAGAAAATAATGATTATAGTTGTACATGTCTAATTCTACTAACTTGATTATTAGACATTTCAGCTAAGTGTGTAGTCTTATTACCAGGGGCTGCACACATGTCCAAAATCAGTTCCTGAGGCTGAGCACCCACCACCCAACCGCAGACCATTGATGGAAGGTTCTGGAGGACCAGCGCGCCTTTAGGGTATATTGATTCATTGATAACTGGCAACCTTGAGGCTGGAAGGGTTACTTCAATAGCGATTCCACTAGAAAACAAAATCATGGTTGATACTAACTTAAAAGATCCAAAAAAAGATTTTATGGTATGTGTGCAGTAATATAAGTTACATGTGTCTTTGGACTGGTAAAAACTGTCCATCATGCTTAGTCTACATATATGTAAAAAATACAAATTGCAGTGTTTGGTGAGTATTTACTTGTTGGTGCATATAGATAATGATAATATAATTACCAAGGAGGTTGGCCATCATTAAAAAGCTCATGTCGAAGCATTTTCAAATAACCGGTACCAACAAATTGTTTCCGGCCAGTATATTCTACTTTAAGGCCCTTCTTACACTTCCCTTCCAAATCTCCATAAATGTCTACTTTATCATTAATACTGCAACCTGGAAATGGAACCTAGTTCAATATTGTGCTCTCAACATGATGGTATTTGGTGTATGTATATTAAACAATATAGTCACATAAGAAAATAATGGAAATATATTTTAGGCATAGTTAGCAAGTTCAAAAAGAAAGTTCAATAGCATTGAAACCCACAATTACTGAAAATTAGTAGGTAGCCACGCCATTTTTTCAGTGTGTTGGTATGATGGAAGAATGGTGAAGTTCGAAAGGTGGACTTTATTTCAACACCTTTAAGAGCATTTTTGGTAAAATTTTAGTTATTCCCATACTTCCTTCTTACCCCAATGCACCTTATCTTTATTTTTTTGATGCATTAAAATTTTACTATAGGATTTTATAGTGCCATAAGTCGAAGTAAAACCAAATGAAACAAATGCAGAAGCGTAAACTAATACTTAATGAGCAGGGCCGGATTTAAAAGTAAGTCGCCTCTGGGCATGGGAACCTGGGCACGGGAAAAAATGCCGGCCCATTACTGAAATTTTACTCACTTACATAATTTTTTATTAAAATAATTAATCAATTATATTGAAAAATCTTGATAAGACTGGAAATATTTTTTTACACTCCAAAATTTGCCGCCCTAGATACTAGCCCCAAATGCCCCTAATATAAATCCACTGCTCTGTTAATGAGTTAATTTTAATCAATCTTAACTATGGTTAAGTAACTTAGGTTACCTCATAATCATAAACTAATATGCATATTAAATATAAGTATAGTAAATATATATAAAAACAAGCCACTAAATTGTTGAACAATGTCAAATTAGAGACTTACCAGGCTTAAGCCCCATAACTCCCGGGGCAAAGACATGAGCGCCCCTCAGCACGGCGGCGGCACAGAGTGCGTCCACAATTACCTCACTGTTGCTAATATTCGGTTGAACATCGGCTACCCACTGTTCTACAACCAGGCAGTCTGGGGAGAGGCAGTACACCTTCGGCACTGTTAATAATTTCAGCTTTTCACGTTGCTGAAAAAGGCTAGGCTCTAGTAAACTGTGATTTAAAATATTTTTATACTGTGCGATGATCTTGTAGAAACTTACGTTTTCTAAGAAACTTTCAAAAGTTTTCGTATCAAATTGTCTAATTTTGTTTATTCTGAAAGTCGTGTATTTCGGAGGCTGAGACAGCCAACTTTGCATATCCATGTTAACCATTAGGAAACGGTTGATAATATCAAGCCGAAGTCACTGAAAAAAAGGTTGGTTTTGTTTTGTTATGGGAACAAACGGTAATGTTCTCCCAATTAGTGATGTGATGACATTTCATACTTTAATGTCTGATGTCAATGTCATAAGTGTCAGATAATTGTTCATTTCCGTTTCCGTATCAGATTGCCATTACAATGACTACTAATAAAATGTTTATCCAAATGTATAAAAATAAATGAAAAGTTTGCTAGAGGCAGTTTTGTGTAAATCTACCTACTCACCGCACTATGTGAATTCAATTGAAATATGTTTGTTTCGTTTTTCATTTCGTAAATATTTTCCCAAATTTTACATATGATTCGTTCCCTCTTTACTTAAAATTAGGGTTTTTACCTCAATGGCAACATATTAAGTATATTTGAGCCTCTAAAATAACGCTTTAAATATTAGATAAATTGTAAGGGGTGTATACACTAATCAGTAGATATTACTCCCTTTCAGTACAAATATTTGTTTGATTGTATATTTCTAAGATATATCTAACGTCTTTTTTTTTTAATCTTGAGCGTATTACTAAAATAATTATTTATATCCAGTGGTCGTCTCAAACGTTATTATTCCTGGCCACTTTCACCGATACGTGGCATAGGCACGAATAACTTCCACGTTCGCCGCCATTTTGACATCCAGCGGATTTCAGAGATTTCGTTTTAAGTGTAGCGTTTTTTTCTTGTTAGTGAAGGTATTTTCGTGTGGAAATGTAAGTACTACTTAGTTTCAACTCCCATCAGTGCTTCAAATTTAATATGTTATTGAAAGAACAGCAAAAGTGACTTTATGAAGACGCTACCAGCCGAGGGTGGTGACCGCAGCTCCTACAACGGTGTAGGCTAGTTAAATCTTTGTTGGAAGTGCAAGGGCTGACGCTTTTCTGAAGGTCGTTTTTAAGAAAACCTATTACAAAAGTTTGATTGTGCTACTGAGTGTAGTGAAATAACATGTTTTAATATAGGTTTTGTCTACCTTTCTATGTGGGATTCCAGCAACTTGCCATGTCATTATCATTGATTAACGTGTAGCCTGATGGAAGGATGACTCACAGAGGCTATTTTTTAAATCATGTAATACTTTCTCTTTCAGAATACATACAAGGCTGAAAAATGGGGAATATGTTTGCAAATTTATTTAAAGGCCTATTTGGCAAGAAGGAAATGAGAATATTGATGGTTGGTCTCGATGCCGCTGGTAAAACCACAATTCTGTACAAACTGAAACTAGGCGAAATTGTAACAACAATTCCAACTATTGGTGAGTATGTATACAACTAGGTATAAACAATTTATTACTCCAACATATGTTGACTGATAACCTCCATTAATTTCGTATACTTGTTGACCAGGATTTGCTTATCTTTTGCGCCCTGGTTTAGTTACTAGCTAAATCTAAATTAACATTTACATAATTTGTAATTTGTGATCCAGGAACTGTCTTATAATCTAACCTATTTAATTGCCATTACCATTTGTAACAAGAAAGTTTTTATCAGTGTAAGTGTCATATTCTTCATTAATTTCATTATGTTATCAATTGAATTGCAATTCAGCTGTTACTTTTCTTAGAATGTACTAATTAAACCTATTTGATACTTGAAAGAAATGTGATCTAAAAATTGCCACATAGGTTAGTGATCAATCTTGCCACATAGTAATAAGTTTTCATCTTAATTTTCGTAATATGTTTTATTGTGATTGTACAACACAGTGTAATCATCCAGTAAGTTAGATTTTTGGGTTTACTGTGCCCCTTACTCACTGTGACTGATGACTAGTGATGACTCAAAAATCATCTGGCAGATGTTTTGTAAAAATATTGTTACAACTCATTCATCACACTATAACAAATGATGAATTGGAGTTTATAGAGACAATTAGTGATGGTTATGAAGTTTGTCTATGTGACTAATTTTCATTATTTTAACCAACAAAAAGGGGTGTCATCCTATCTTGTAACCTAGATAGTGTTAAGAAGATTAAATTTTACAGATACTTTCATGATCTTTGGTGAAGCAGTATAATATAATTCTCTCCTTCAATTCAGACTTTGTACATGGTTTTGTAATTTTTTATACAATTCTTTAATTTTTAATTTTTCAGGGTTTAATGTGGAAACTGTAGAATACAAAAACATCAGTTTCACCGTGTGGGATGTCGGCGGCCAAGACAAAATCAGACCACTGTGGAGGCATTACTTCCAAAACACACAGGTCAGTCCACCACAAGTTTTTTTTTATATTAATTACTAAAAGGTGGAACGTCTGCACCGAAGAAAAAAAAACACCTAAAACCTTTTTGACCCTGTACCAAAACTGGTTGAAATCCATCCAGTCTTTTAGATGTCAACTATCCCAAGTAACAGAGTCGGACCAGCAAAATGTATACTTTTTAGGGTTCTGTACCCAAAGGGTAAAACGGAAACCTATTACTAGGACTCCACTGTCTGTCTGTCTGTCTGCCTGTCAGTCTGTTATCAGACAGTTGAAAGTTGATGTTGATTTTATGTTGGTCTGTCTATGTCAGTAACCAATACAATATGATTGAACACCATGTACATTTTGCTTAAGAGTAGGGCTCTGCTAACACTGGATTTTCGTACAAACTGCCGTTTGTAGTGTATATTTTGTACGGAACCCTCGGTGCGCGAGCCCGACTCGCACTTGGCCGGTTTTTATGTTTAGACCATCTTATGTAGTGATTCATGAAATAATTTGATTGTTGAAATTAAAAATATATTACAGTATATTACAGTGCGAAAGGGCCATTAGAGTTACACATAAGTTAGTGCCAAGTGTGACTAAGCTTAAATTTTATCCATGACAGCGCATGCCAACACAGCAAACTAATGCTTTAGCTATGAATTTAAAACCTGACTGTGAAATAAAAAAAAATAAAAAAATGGGACTTAATGTGTATACCTAATGTAACCTTTTAAACTGGATCATCAAATAAATTCATTTATGGAATATATCAAAAAAAGTAAGAATTAAGACACTAATGTCTTAGAGAAATTAGGTTTATTTGACCTGTAGAATCTTCCGTTAAATTTAACGGAAATAAAAATAAAAGATGGTGTACATATCTTTATTGTTCAAACACATAGTATAAATAACATTCATGAACAAGTATTTTATACTTAAAACTACATTAGTTAAGTGCTCTTAATTAGTAATGAAAGCTTAGGAAAGATGAAAAAAAAAAAGTTTTGTATTATACCAGTTTCAAAAATTTTAAGTATTTATTATTGGATACAATCTATGAATCAATATAAGGTATTTAAGCATTCAAATTATAATAAGTTAATAATATAGATATAAAGGTTTTGGAACACTAACATTAATATTTTAAGTTAAAACTTTTATGGTTGTTATTACTGTCTCGCAGATGGATAAACTAATAATATGATTTGAGAATTTCTTGTCTGTATTGCATTGCTACCTTACTAATCAGTTATAACAAATAATTGGTATCATTAAAGAGATCTCAACCACATCTGTCTGATTTGAAAATACTGGGCTGATTATGATGATTTTTTCAATAAAATGAAGTTTTATTTTTGTGGATAGTTCAGGGCAAAAATATATTTGTTTGTAAATAGTATATTTTGGCGTGTATTTGTTTATTAGCTTTTGTCTGCAACTTTGTCTGCAAATAATAAATGAAAAAAACTCACCTTAGTGCAACTGTACATGTCTAAAGGAATATGAAATGAATATTTCTTTCAAAATTCATGTTTCTGTCTTCAGCAGTTTAGGCCATTCATTGTTTGTCAATAGTTAAATCACAATATTATTCAATCAGTATAGATTTATGTAATCCTAACATACTGTGCGTTCTATTGCCAATAACCATTCTGGAAAAACCATTAGACGAAACAACAATAGTTTATGAACACATAAGGTAGTTTCCTGATGAGTTATTTTCCTGAATTTGTAAAATATAAGTTTTCTTAGGTTCTGTTAGATGATTGAAATAATTGACTGAACTACCATTTGAATTCCATATCTATATTGGATAAATAATTAGACTAAGGATTTAACCCTAAAAAATTCAGATCTATAACTAAGGGGCTGTTCATAACTTTCGTCATCTATATTTGACGATTTTTGACCCCCCCTCCCTACGAAGTAAAATGATGTGATTTAAAAAAAGTGCGTTTTTATCAACAATTTATAGAAACACGAATTTCAGTCCCTTTTTTACGCAGCAAGCACTTTTTATAATTGCGAAAGATGATGTCATCTTGGGACTGGACCCCCCCGCCCTCCCACCCCCTTTCGTCATCATCTGATGTCTTGACCCCCCCCAAATTTCAAATGACATAATTTATGAATAGCCCCTAATACCTGTATATAATACAAACATGTTGGTGCATAAACTTAATGTTACACAGCTCATGAAATGTGGCCTACTCTGATTCATGCTAACTTTGGAATGGCATATTGCATGACATTTACGACATAGCAATAAAATTATATTTCTTTTCTTTATCATTCCATTTAAGCTGATTAGAAACGTAGGAATTATATTGCGAAGTTCTAGCATAGAAAAATGTGTAGGTACATTAATAGTTTCATAGTAACAACTGATTTTAAATTACTTTTTTAGTAATAAGGACAATCTTATACAAATCAAAATCTATGTAGTCCTAAACTACGCAAAGCTTGTACTATGGGTACTAACTAGGCTATATACTCACTACACATACTTGTATCGCGTACTTGCCGGTGGCGGGATTGGGGTTTGCAAATATTCCAAGTTATCAGATATTCAAATTTTCGATTTGAAATTGGAAGATATTCAAATTATTCCAATATTATTTGAAGAGTTGACAAGCTGCTTCCACTTGCTCCGGTTTGCAACTTCTTTAAGGGCCGCTGATACAGGTAGTCCGGTAAGGTAGGTTATTTGGTCACACCAATGGTTAGGTGATCGACCACACGGTCTTTTCCCTTCTACCGCCTGCCACTAGTTTGTCGAAGCTGTCAGGTTCTCGGCGGCCAATATGGACGAAACAGTTATGAATCGATTGGTAACAGATCATTGAGAGCCTAGTCTTCATACGTAGTTGATCCAAGATAGATTTTTGCCGTTCCCTTGCAGTGCATGGATGCGTAGCAATCCTGGTACAACACCATATCTCGAACGCGTCTAATCTTTTTCGTGCTGTGGCCCGAATCGTCCAAGACGTTCGGTCGGACCAGTCTCACTTTGGTGCTATTGGAGACTTCTATTCTGACAGATTCGCGTCATTTTAGTCATAGCAACTTGGGCCATTTGGGTCCGTCTCATAATTTCCCTATCACTTTCTCCCTCGTCAGTGAGTAACGATCGAAGATAGTTAAACTCGGTAACGACTTTTAGATCCGCGAGTCTCCGTTTCTTGTGAGTTGACTAGTTCTAATGACAAGCATGATTTTCGTGTTTGTCTTATTAATAGTCAGTCCTACCATTTCCCTCTCATGCTCCACTCGTCGGAAAATGACAGCAAGTTCTCTCTCAAAATTTGCAAATAGGGTGGTATTATCTGCATACCTGAGGTTGTAAATTTGTATGCCTCCGACAGAGGTGGGAAATGCCTCCCATTCCTCCAAGGCCTTTCTCATATATGTGAAATAGAAAATGCATCCCTATGTTACTCATTTTTCTGATCTAAAAGGCCCTGAGATTTAAAACTTACAGACAACAGGATTGTTTACCTACCCTATATCCTAACCTTGACGAAATTTTATTTACTTGAAAGTAAGCTACGATCTTTTGCTGTGTTCTCGCAAGTGTGTTGAAAAACGTATGAAACTCGTGTGCATGTCTCATCTATATACAGCCTTAGTTTTTAACTCGGGTTGCAAGGTAGCCTCGAGTATAATTACCAACGCAGTACACTAGTATCGTAATAAACTATTATGTACTACATTCAAATATATTAGGTACTATCATTTTAATAATTTTACTTGCATTTGTGCCGTATATTTAATTCTTATTTGAAGGATTATAAGCGTCATTCATCATAGGAGACATGTGTCTGGACTCCATAACAACTAACGTTAGACATCTCGCCATTGATTAACAGTCGAACACTGTTCATTGACGCACGCGGACGGGTTGTCGTGGTGAAATGATGTTCATGAGTACTATTTTGACGTTAGTTATGTTAATTTCAGGGTCTCATCTTCGTAGTAGACAGTAATGATCGGGAGCGTATCGGCGAGGCTCGGGAGGAGCTCATGCGAATGTTAAGTGAAGACGAGTTGAGGGATGCTGTGCTTCTGATCTTCGCAAACAAACAGGTATGCTACATACATTGACGACAGTCATTCATTATTTATGTATAATATTTGGTCAGCTGACTTTAGTGGTGATCTGAGGGGGCGGGTAGTGACGGACATGACTCCCCATAATCGTACACGCCCCTTATTTTGACTTACACGAAAGCTGGGACGGACCGCGTATGGTTGACCATTCATTTCTATATTGTCCCTTATTTAACGTTTAATGAAATGATCAAAGTACAAATCTTACTGGGCTGTAAACTTTATTTTACTGTTACAAGTGAACTTGGCCAACTGTTAAATGTATGTCATCATTTTGATATTAAGATTTAATTCTTGAATTCTATGGAAAATTGATAGTTATTCTTTATGCAACAATAGTATTATGTGATGCATGATGTCATTTTATGCTGTTGCGCTGTTATAATAATTGCATGAATTAACACTTATAATAATTGCATACTATGAAGCAATTCCTTCAATATGGGTAAAGGTTGATTAGTAAGTTAAAAAATATACTCCTCTATGTAGAGTTTTAACTTCAGTAATGTATATTTTCTGTTTTTCACATTATTAGAGGCTTTTATTTAGTATCCAGGTATTTGCGGATACGATTACAATAATAGAGTAACTTCCGAAAATTTTATTAAAGAAGAAAAATTTCGAACTAAACTTGTACTTAGTTTGTGAAACAGTATTATTTTTAGGGCGCAGAATTAAATTACACCCAGGAGGTTATTACACGTTATACGCGAGATTTACATAATATTTAATACATATATAAATAATTATGTATATCTCGTCAACCACGTTTCGTTAGGTAGTATTATTCTCTAGGTTCGCTCACTCATGCATACTAAGCTCTAATGATATGACCTATATAAATATACCCAAGTAAATGTGGTTGGATTATACAATGGGTCATCAAACATTTATTCCTCTAACAACAAAAGAAAATATTAAAAATTAATTTAAGCAAACAGAAGAAAATATTATTTATTCCTCTACTTTATCAAGAATGTTTAATTTACACCCCTTGTGCCACTTTTGAAGAACAGTATATTTCAAAGGAGGGAATAATTTGAAAGACTTCGGTAAAGGTAGATTGTAATTTTAAAAGAAAATGTTAAAAATTAGAACTTGAACTCTTTGAGTCTAGTTCCTATTGTAAATCATAAATTTTACGTTAAATTTTAATTTCATTTCAATTTAAAGTTAACATTTATGACATACTATTTGTTATAGTATTTCCGAACTTCTATATTTTCAACCTATTTTAATTATCTAATATAATATCGAACATTGTTTGACTCTAACAGGATTTACTATAGTTATCGTTAGCGCGAAAGCAAGGCAACTATGGGGATATGGCAACTCTGTATTATATTTTCTGTCGATACATTTATTTAGATGGTGATTTTGTAAAGCATAAATTATAGGTTGCAAGTCTTAGGCCACCTTAAAGGATCGATGTCACTGAAAGTTAACGTTGACGCTGCGTAATTTGTGTAGATGACGCAATCGAAGCGCCACAATATATACCTAAGCAGCATCAAGCTTTGGTGCTGACGATCTTTAACAATTTGATGGAAAGTAGTTTTATTTCTTACAATGAACATGACAGTTGTTCGCATTCTATATGATCAAACGGGAGATTGAGAAAGTAAAGGGCCTATATTTTACAAGCTTTTATTTAACTTCCATTGTATTATTATTCGGGTGGAATCTTGCAAATTAAATTTGACCTACTTCCTGGGTTCCGATTGAGCTATACTTATGTAAGTGACAATATAATAGTATTATACCATCGAACTGTTCTGATGATGGAAACAGGAAGGTGGTCATAGGAACTATATAATAAAATACTGCAACCCTACCGAGTTTGGGCTTTTTTGAATCGTCTCAGTGAGTAGTTGATCGACGTTCAAAGAAAAGTACAGTCGGCATATTTTTTTTTGACAAACTTATTTACAGTTGACTTACATGTGTTTTGTATGTGTGGATATGTTCATGTTTGTGCGTGGTGTTCGTAGGACCTGCCGAACGCGATGAACGCCGCGGAGATCACGGACAAGCTGGGGCTGCACTCGCTGCGCAACCGCAATTGGTACATCCAGGCCACTTGCGCCACGTCGGGTGATGGCCTGTACGAGGGGCTCGACTGGCTCTCCAACCAACTCAAGAACGCCAGCCGCTAACCGCCAGTGCGCCACACAGACAAATCTGATAACTGAAAGAGACTATGGTTTAAGATATGTTAACTTTATTTGCTATAAAATACAATGTATTATGTGCGGAATCATGAATGTATTACTTACTGATACGCCGTCGGCCCGCGACCGAACTCGATCGCGTGCGGCGTCGCCGCGCCGGGACCGCGCGGTCCGCCCGCGTGCTTGACGGTTCGATCCCCGATCGCGTTGAACAAAATATAGTGTGTAAAGTTAATGCAAAAATACAATTTTGTTTATAATTAATTATTATCAGTAAACGAACGGAAGAATACACTTTTGTGTGATCGCGCATCGTGATGTGGATAGGTATGTAGCTAACACGTGATAAAACGAATCACAGCATAACATGTTTTGTATGTGTACTATAATGTTGATTAAGTTGTCGTAATAAAGTATTTAAAGTTACTTCACACCTGCTGACTTTGATTCCACGGACCGGGGAGTCGGCCGGCAGGGAGGCCGCCGCCTGTAGCCTATTCACATCGCTTTGACACTTGAGTTTTTAATATCTATAACGATTTTTACGTGCTCCTCTTAATTGTATTGTGGTATCACCAATTTTGTGCATATTCCACTTATTTGAACGACTTATTGTATTATGATAGTTTATTTTTTGGAGTTAACGAGGTAGAGTAAGCTGTTATGTATTTTCCATTATGATAGTTCCGATCGACGGTGGATAGGGCGGCCAGTCGTGACGAGCCTGCATTTACAGTGGATTTCTCACGGCGAACCGAGATTATTCTTGTAACTTAGGTATATGTATGTATTAGATAAACACGGTGACATTTTGAGAAGTGTTTCCACCTACGCGGAAACAGCGCTCAGAATCTTCAGCGGTACATTGCTCTTACACAATTAATTATAACTTAGCATTTTTATAATAATTTAGAAGAAATTGTTAAACCTATTATCCAAGGATACACTGTGGCTCGTGTGGTGAATAGTCTTTTTTTTATTTTTATGAGAATCAAAAAATATTGAAAATGCGAAATGTGACATTCCGGTTTGTCTTATGCTGTATTATGGAATAAAATATCCTCACCAAATTTGATCTTTGCTTTGAAATACTCATTTGATAACAACTAACCATATTTGTACCAGCTTATACTGCTTCTCTTGGTATCTCATGAAACCAGTTGTCAATTCCTATTTTTGAGGTTTAACATAAGGCGATGAAGCTTAAATAATTATGATAAAATTATCACACGTCTTGCCTGTACGAATAATCTAATTTTATGTGTTATAAAACGGAGGCCCAAATCTAAAACTAGCTTATTAGTATTACTTCACAAGCAAATTACATACTGCTGTGCTTTGAAAATTTTATCCAGAGATAACTATTCGAAATATATTGTGTATGTTAGACCCTGAGAATATTAACGAGAACGTGTTTCTGAAAACCATCGGACGCAATATTATTTATTATTTGATAAATTCATAACGGTGAGTATTACTTTCTGCACTTTACCGCTGGATCGTCGATACTGCGAAAAGTAAGTAGTTGTTTCAATACCTAAAGTAGGTAAGTATAAAAAAGGCAAAGAGCATGTTGGACCGTGCTCAATGTACGGTTCCGTAACCACTACGATAAAGAAATGCACTACAGATGAAAAAAATACGAGGTGAAAAATATCCAAGCTTACTGGCACTTATGTCCATTTCTTGAGAAGCGCAGATTTTCGGCAATAATTTCTTCAATAGTTCCTTACTTTGTAAGTAACGGCCTCACATTTGAGAAGCACTGAATATTTGATACGTATGTCTGGTTATTCCTTATCTAGGGGCCATGAAGCTTGTTTTCAGAAGTCCATGTTCCCACTGGGGTCACGTACAGAGGTGTATTTATTTGCCCTGGGGCCAAGGGGGCCATGGCCCGGGGTGGCAAATAGCCAGGGGTGGCAAAAATGAAAAGTTTAACCACTAGGTCAAGTAGGGTCCTGGTGAGTATGGCACTATAACGCTTAACTTGATACTGGGCACCGGATCTCCATAATAAAACAATGTATCCTAGCCGCGTTTGGGCTTGGTGCGATTATGAAGTCGCTTAGCAATCTTGATCGAAATATCTTAAAGCCATCCGTAAATTATTTATTATTAAGGAGTTCCGATGAAATTCTGTGGCCTCCTTCATCGGTTCCACTTCAACAATTCTTACTGTCTGAATTCAAAATTCCTAACGAAAATGCTATATGTATGTATACAATAGTTGTGGAGTTCCTATGATTACCGTACCGCACCTGCCAAGTGCAAACAAAACTGATGGCGTCAGATAGAACAAGAGCATGAAAAGCCGTGCTTAGCTTAGTGTACGGTTCCGCAGCCGTTCATACAAAACATGCACTATAGACGAAAAAAATACGATATGAAAAAGTGTACTAGCAAAAGAGCGTATCTCTATGGCACTTACGTCCTTTTGGTGAGAAGCGCAGGTTTTTGGCAATAGCTCAAAAACGTTATATCCGATCATGTTGAAAACAATTTTCCTTGAAAGTATTTATTAAGCTTTATTGTAATTTTTATTTGGACATTTTAATTTTTATCATATTATTTGGACATACCGTTTAGAAAAAAATACAGTTGCTTGGATTTTGACAGAATTTATGCTACTTTTGGAGCAAATACTTCTGAAAATATTGACGTAATATATTTTTGTTAAAACCTTAGTCCTTTTTAAAGAACCGTCGAAAATAGTCGAAATATGTGCCACACATTGAATATTTGTTGATTTTTTTTAGTTTCGGTTATTTGTACTGATGGAGTGCACACCCCAGATTTTTTTTGTTATTTAACTATCAAACAAGTAGCGGCTTATACAAGACACCTTAACTCCAAATTTCACTATTATACATCATGTAGTTTTCGACAAAAATGCCTGTGACATACGACGAAACTATAAAGGTTTTGTTGCCGTTTTGGCTACGAAACCCTAAAAGAGGACTCTTAAAATTATAAACACTAAGCTAGATAGATACTATACGGTAACACGGAACGTGTTAGCCTAGTTGATCTAGACTTTGAAGTTATGTGTATACATGTAGGGTATATACGTTACTAGCGATAGCGGCCGCCCGCGACTTCGTCCGCGTAGATTTTAGGTAAAAACAGATATAAATGGGGAAAACTTTCTTCTGTCAGTTGTCCGATGCTGTTAATGTTTTAAAAAAATACTCAGAAGATATTCGGTGACCAACGGATTTAGAGTGAGAAAATGGGGATATTGAACATTATTCCATAAGAAGGCAACACTGGCTCTTAATTTTAACGCCTGCTAGACTATGAAAAGAAGAGACAGACGTTCCCGACACTGGCCAAAATAAAATGTTCTAGAAGGTACCACGGCGTTTCAATGGGATGGTATTAAGGCAAAGTTAAAAATGGTTGTCTGTAAAGTCGGTTTACGAACGATAATTTTACGTGTTACGGTCATAAGAAAACCGGCGTCATAATTTTATTACGACACCTATTTTTTGTCTCTCCCTCCCTCCCTCCCCCTCTCTCACAGTCTCTCTTTCTCCCACCCTCCTTTTTTAAATTGTTTTACTTTTAGTTTTTCTTGGAGGCGGTTTTTTTGTATTTTACACTTTTTAGGTAAATTAAAAGTATATCTCATGACGATTCGAACAAGCGTAAACACGGCTAGGATACATTATTTTATTACAGATATCCGGTGCCTACCTTTCGGCACTATCATCAAATAAATTCGGTTGTACTATTCTCATCAGGACCATTTCAATTTGCGACTATGAAGAAACTTAGCTATTTTAATCGAGATGTATCTCGCCACCTATAAATCACTTATCGTTGAGGAGTTCCAGTAGACTTTCTGTGGTCTGCTTTATTAGGTTCACTTCACCAATGTACACTTTCTGAATGCAAATGCTTATTATGTAAATCGCCATATGTATGCCTACAATATTTGAGGAGTTCCTTCAATTCCTCATAGATCCCATCATCAGATCTTCACCAAAATTATATGGGACCAAATTGGAGTTACCTCCTATCAAACAAAAAAAAACATTGAAATCGGTCAAATAATCTTCGAGTAATCGGTGAACATACATAAAAAAAAGGTTCCGACAAATTGAGAACCTCTTTCTCCTTTTTTGGCAGTCGGTTAAAAATGAAACGGGGTAATATAGATGATCCTTGTTAACACGATGAAACATATAAATAATACTACACTGAAAAGGGAGAGCCCTATAATTCTCTACGAGACAAACGGACACAAGAGGTTATAACGATACGAAGTGTTTATATTTTTTAAATCGCTTACGTCTGACATAGACAAATTCTTGTGCAGGCGAAATAGATTCCTGTTAGCCTAGCTATCCCCAGATCTTCATTTTTAGGGTTCCGTACAAAAAAGGTACAAAAGGAACCCTTATGGTGCGACTGTTAAAGCGCCATATCTCAAAAACTACTAATGCTAACTATTTGAAATTTGGAATATTTATAAACATGGTCAGCCCACATGTATTGCACAGGAAATATTTAAAGATATATATAGGGGGTTAAAATTAAAATTATAGCTACTGGGGCAAATGGGATATCATATGAAAGGGCTGGACCTGCACCTTTTCGAACAATTTTTTTTGTGATTAGTTTTTGTTTTATTAAGTACACCATTCCCCCCCTTTATCTCCGAAGTGTACCAATCGAAAATTTTGAAATTTTCACAATTTCAGCATCCCGGTTGCGTTAAGTTTGCACCTGATTTGTATGCAATGGTATAGATATCAGGTGCAAACTTAACTCAACCGGTACCGGGTAATAAAGTTAGGGTAAGTAAAAATTTGTACTGAACCCTCGGTGCGCGAGTCCGACTCGCACTTGGCCAGTTTTTTTTAATATTCTACTGCCGTTGAAGCTTATCGACATTTGGCGCGTGGGTGTATTGTTTCATTTTCAGATATCCTCTATTTGTCACGCGACAAATAAATGATAATGATAAATCATCCTGCACTACCACACACATACTGTCAGACGGGTATGGGAGCTTTGTCATTTATTTATCGCGCGATAAACGCGACCGTCATATGCTCGCTGACGTGCCTAATGACGCTACGCAGTGAGATTTTCCAAAATTCCAATGGGTAGGTACTATTTCGAAGCTATAGCAGGTACGAAGCTGCTCATATTTTTATTTCTAAAGCTCTGACGTGCACCACCTGGCACTCTTTGCCTTATAACCATATCTGTAATAGGTATTGACGATTCGAAACTTGATTTGCAGGTATTTGTAGTTAAAATGCGTCGTAGGTAAAGATAAATGGATCTGTTCTAATTGGAATAAATCCACAGCAAGTAGGCAACTTACAAGTGAAAAACCGCTTTTTCTGATCGTTTTTATTTGGCTTCATATTCTGCTGCCCTGTTATAAATAATTCAATTCCCTGATAATGACATAGAGAAATTCTATTGTTATACCGAAAGGAATATCTTGATATTTACAGTTAACGCTCGTATCTGGGGCGTAGCAGTAGCAACCGCCGTATCACCAACATCTCATGAAGTGCCGCAATGCAATGTTAGGTGTTTTGGATGCGGATGTTGATCTCGTCCTCTCTTGTATGCGAGTAACCGAGCAGACGAGATATTTAAATTTCGCTACACCCATGTAGGAGGTTTCTACTACAAGTAGGTCTCTCTCTCTCTTGACACGGTTATTCCTGAAACGCTTCATATGGACGTACTCCGATTTAGCGTGATTGATCCTGAGACCTACTTTTGCTGCGTCTTGCGCGAAAACTGTTGTCGTTATTTCTACCCCATGTAACGCACCGTAACGTTTTTCTGTACCTCCCCCTCACACTAGTAAAATGTTACGTAACACACCAATTGATCATTTTTATCTAAAAATTTCAAGCGATCATTGCATTTAAAATTTTGAGAAAAATAACGTTTTAAAAAATGCGTGAGACAATCTCTGTACGCGACCGTTCTGAAGGGTTAAAAAAAACAATGTTGCAATGCACCCCCTACCGCCCCTGTAACGTATCGTAACGTTTTTCAAATTCGTTACGTAATACTTGAACGCTTTCGGTTTTTCTCTAAGAAAGCCAAGTCGTCTGCGTAACCTATCAGTTTATGCCTCCTATTTAGTTCTATTCCGGAATCAAGTAGCAGCACATTTTTAACCGACTCCCAAAAAAGGAGGAGGAGGCTCTCTATTCTAAATTCTTAAGATCAGAATGGTTTTTTTTTAAGAATATGTTCCAGAACCAAATCAAAAAGCATTGGTGAAAGAGCGTCACCCTGCTTTAGGCCGGTAGGTACTCACCGTCACCGTGAAGGGTACCGTAAACTCATTACCCACCTTCACCTGCATACGGCTTACGCCGGTGGCTACATGGATCATATCGACAAGTTTTTTAGGTATGTTGAAGTTACTTAATATGGAACACAGGGCAACCCAGTCAATGCTGTCATATGCTTTTGTGAAATCTACAAACAACACGTGGATGCTCTAACCGTATTCCAACCCGTTCTCCATAAGTTGCTTGAGGAGGTAGATCTGGTCAATTTTACTGCGATTTTTGCGGAACCCACACTCGATCAAATCACCTTTCTAATATAAAAATAAGTTTCTGACAAAAAAGTCGTTTTTGTGACAAGTTTTTATTGCCAACTGTACTTTTCTTTAAACATCCATCAACTGCTCACCGAGACGATTCTAAGGGGCTCAAACTCGGTAGGATTGCGTGATTTTATGACAGAGTTCCTATGACCATCTTCCGGCTCCATCATCAGATTAGCTCCATGTCATAA
Organism: Hedya salicella; assembly: GCA_905404275.2. Taxonomy (NCBI): domain Eukaryota; kingdom Metazoa; phylum Arthropoda; class Insecta; order Lepidoptera; family Tortricidae; genus Hedya; species Hedya salicella. The sequence continues at coordinate 10,410,216 of FR990108.1, forward strand.
TAATATTGCATTGTCATTCAATTTACATATGTATGCAAATTTTCAGTATCATCGAAAGACGGGAAGTGGGTAAAATTTAAGTTACAAGATTCCACCCGAACAAACATAGTTACCAACATACATCATTACAAGTTAAATAAAAGCTTGTAAAAACTAAACCTGGATCGGTCTACCCGTTAAAGAGCTATATACTATACCACAGACAGACAAACAGGTACACTGATGCATACGTCAAAAGTATACCTAATATCTCTTCATCGCGTTGATTTTGCGGTTATTTACAAAATTGTATTTAATTCACATGCGTTTCATGTAACTAATAGACGACATAACCTAAATAATTTAGAAAGGTTTTCATGAACCTTTTCCCGGGAATTGAAAAATTAAAATATTATTTTTAAGAAGCCGACTCCATTTTTGTTTAGCTGATTCCGGGATATTGCTAGTTGTAGGTGTAAAAGCATCCGAATTTCCGATGCCTACTAATGACGCACGACGACCTAAGGTTTTTCCGTAATTCTAATGGATACTAGTTCTTACGTATTCCTCAGGATGACGAAGCCAAGAAGCTGCTCATATTTTTATTTCTAAAGCTCTACGTGCACCACCTAGCACTCTTTGCCTTATAACCATATCTGTAATAGGTATTGACGATTCGAAATACATACATTGCAAGTTAAATAAAAGCTTGTAAAAACGAAACCTAGATCGGTCTACCCGTTCAAGAGCTATATACTATGGCAGGCAAGCAGGTACCACACATGCATACGTCAAGCGTATAATATCGCTTCGTCGCGTTGATTTTGCAGTTCTTTACCATCACATAATTTCCTGCACAAAGTCACCAAGTTCGTGATAAAATGAAAATATTCCCGTATGAAATTCTTGGGGTGTTTTACCATTCCAATCGCTTTTTGGCCTTCCCGTGCGATCCGTGGATAATAAGTAGGTAATAGGTACTAGTTATTTACAGTTATTATGTTATACGAGAAATTGTTGTATATCTCGGTCGAAAGTGCAATATAGATCTGCACTCGAACCCACTCGTCTACGATTGCTTTCTGTCCAGCCCCAACCTAGAACAAGGTGTATTCCTAGTCTGGGACCTATCCGTGGCTCTGCTACGTTTGAAAAGTCGAAGAATTCATTCATAGATATCACGAAGCCAACATGCCGGACATAATTTGTTTTAGGTAATACTATAATACAGAGATATACATACGAGTATTTACACATATAAAATATTCTTTGGAAATTAAGGCTAAAATATTTGAGCTCTTAAATCTAAGAGTAATAGAGGCAGCGTAGCATTCGTAGCCACGGCGTAGCTCGCAACAACAAGTAAGCGACAGATTTGGTCAGTACTGGTGGTATTCGAATTTCTCAAGTCCCAAGTTAGATTTTTGGTTTTGCCAGCAAGTATGATCACAGTACTGGTATATACGGTACAGCTTTCGACACCGGTCGATGAGCTTATTCGTTCGTTCAGTTTTCTGTTATGGCTGTCGTGTGACAACCAACCCGTGTGGCAACCTTACCCTGCCTCTTACGGGGCCGTTTTCTACAGGTATTAAAGATAAGCTACTCCTGTAATTTTCTAATTTTTTTGGAAGAAAACGGCTACTCGCTCGTTAATAACACGAACTAAATGAATAAAAAATAGAACAAGTAATCTGATCCAAAAAGACTGACCCATACATTTTTTTTTTATACAGAAGCTGATTGTTTTTAAACAGCTGAACATTATCTTGGATCAAAGCTAAAACACCGTGGATTAAGAAGTAATAATTCAAAATCGGTTCCTCCATTTATGATTATGAAAGGGTCTTAAGATATACCTGAAGGTCAAAGATTAAGTACATTCTACAGTACAGTATATTCTTATTCTGTACTAAAACTGGCAAACGTTTATAATCTAATCATCACGTGATTAATGCGTCTCAAAATGATAGTCGTATTTACGTTAAATTTTCAGCCAGACTTTTTTGCATGTCGGAGCAAACGTGTAAGTAGGTACATAGATATTTTTAATTTGGGGAAAACTTCAAATTTTATAGCAGGATATTAATAATGGTGTAGGTAATCTATGATGGAATATGGTTTTTCCCTAGTCTCCCAGGGCCATTAACGCGCAATTATTAATAATATTGTCATCACCGCTCGTAACTACATGGAATTCGGTCATAAAATTTTGATTAATAATTGGCGCGGTTTTTCCGACAATTTTTAAAAACCTTCAGTTGTTTTCTTTTGCCTACTAAAGAACATAGTAATGGTCCGAAATTCGTGAAATTGATGGAACCGTTGAAGAAATTAGTTGGCATTTTTAATAATCCTAAAGAATTAATTTGAAATATGGTTGCCAGACCCAAATGACGGTGATCGCGGCCAATTACGAGTACATGTAGAACCGATGGTCGTTGGGAGAGAATAGTTCTTGAAAGGCGACCATGAATCGGAACACGCAGCGTGGATATATCCATAACAAGGTGGATCGCCGATCTGGTCAAGATCGCAGGATGTCGTGGGACGAGGACAGTGCATGACTGGTCCTTGTGGAGATCGGAAGATCCTTTGGGTGAGGCGGGGAGTGGACATATTTCGGCTGATATGGTGATATTTTGATGACGGTTTATTAGGTATCCCTGATAACTTTCCAAGCAGTTATAGTTATGCTTTGTGCTTGTGGAGAAGTCATATTTAAACTTATTATCCTTTATTATCTATACTGCTTCAAGTCTTTCTCTAAAACAAAAAAGTAACAGTAACAGTGAACTGGAAAAAACAATAAAATGCAACATTGATGTTCTTTAAGACTTAAGAAAAAATAGTAAAATATGTAGTTTGTAAACTATGACGTGCTGCCATCACCACCAAGACTAAAAAGTTGTTACACTAGGTTTCCCTAAAGAGGTTTTGTTATATTTGTGGTAGAACCCTGAGATAACACTGCGAAAAGTTAAGGGATGAAACAGCAACATTGTAGCGTCGAACGCAGCGCGTATAGTATCAGCGCTGCGTTCGACGCTACAATGTTGCTGTTTCATCTCTTAACTTTTCGCAACCCTGTACTACACGTATTAATTATTCGTAGTCTAGTCATAGGTATCGCCTTTGGTTTCCTTTTCTAGCCAGTTTCGATGGACCAATATATTTTGATCTGCGATGTGGTCCAGTACTGAACAATTATCTTATTTATTTTGATATTTATTACATACTTAGATCAAACGACTAAGTAATAGGAACAATAATAGTTATGTTTAATGTACTTTCTTTTCAATGTTTAATAGTGAATCTAAATATAAGACTTTTATTGTCAAAAAGTGCTCCTACAAACATTCCAAGTGTGGTCTCTAATTGCAGTTCTTGACTCATGGGCTCGTAACAGAACTGTCAATATAGGTATAGCTATGCCGAGTCGGTAGCAGAGCAGTAATGGCCATTTTTACGCCTGTTGAATTCGTAATCGAAATTCTTCAACTCATAAAAGTGGTATGCTTATATTTACATTTTGTGAGTGTGGAATATTTTTGTGCAAAATTGAACTATTATAACACCAGTATTCAACGGTCTTGCATTTTAATCTAAAATTGAATACAGTTTGAATTATTTCCTTACAAATGGGAAAACCTAAAAGACTGCCCGACTAGACAAAACTTATGCATCAGGGCTTGAACATGTACCACTACTTCACGTATCTAGTTATATGAGTGAAGTACTGCGGCCATTAGCAGTTAGGACAAAGGTTAGCTTTTAAGTTTATTTTTTATTGAAAGTGTTTTCTTATGTTCGTTGTTCTAACATGGCGATATGGTCGCTCAGCGACAAAGCCCTTTAAATAAATTAAAAAAAAAGTACTGCGGCCGTTCCCATACACGTTACAGTTGGAATATAATCCGTCTGTTTAAACACTTTCGAAGAACTAGACTTAGTAACATACGAATTATGCTATTAATTAAACTATTGTACCTACTATTGTTAACTTCTTACATATCTTAAAACATAGTACATTGGATAATTAGAATAAATAAGGAAACTAAGATGTTGGTGTTGGTACTAGCTTCATAGCAATGCGTTAGCAGCAGAGTAGTATGGACATGATATCAAATGTTCAACACATTTTGACCGTTACGCTTATGGCAGATGACGCATTCACCTCTGCTAAAGTATATGAAAGATGTTGGGTCACTTTGTACGATAAATTATCAGTGTATGTGTATTTCTAGTCTGCAGGTGATTTTTATATTGTGTGCGTTTGTAGGCATATTAACATTTTCGAAATGTGCTGTACGTGTTTACCTCACCTTCCACTAAACGTGCATTGAATTTTGAACAATTTTTTTTTATCGGTAAGATACTGGCTAGTCAACTCCAGTTGTTTAATGCTTTAAGCTGAAACGACCCTTGAAAGTAAAAGAAAGCTTTTTAAATGAGCTACTCCTGGTTACCAGGTTATGAGTGTCTGTATCTCAACGCACAACGCAGTTTTCTTTTCTATCCTAAAATATTTCCGTTTTTTAAGTTATTATGTAATGTAGATGCAAACATTGGAATATTGGAAGCGAAATGTAGGGATCTCCTGTATCGATAAACTCGCTTATCGATATATCGTTACTTTCCCCTTTATCGCTCGCTTCCAGCTTTGTTTGTAAGTGTGTATTTTTTAGTAAGAATTATTTTGGAGAACACGAGAAAGTAGGTAGTATTTTGTATATATACACTGAAGAAAATCACTGATTACTTAAAAAAACTTAAAAAAATCCTTTTAAACTAAAGAAAATAATTAAGTTATATATTTTGTTTCATTTTGATACTCAATAAAATTTTATTTTTACAAACAAAATTTGGAGTAAATACTAGTATACGACTACATTTATCGATACCTATATGAAATCTCTACATTTCACTTCCAATATTTCGATGTCTAATCTCATTCATAATCATAATCTCACTCGCTCGGAAAAGTTCCATTTAAAGCGCCAAATCTGCGTGGAAAAACCAGTTCTTCAAAGTCATTTGAACTTCATATTTATATTTTTTCTCAAAACCGACCTGTCGAAGACTTAAAATGAGAGTGCGATGAGGTCGTATATGAATTCAAAAAGTTAATTAATCATCTTAAAACGTTATTTTATGTACGACAAATATGTTATTATTTAAAAATTGATCATATATTTTCAATATAGACACGACTAATTGTTTTTATAATTAAGTAAGACTGCATTTTTTTTATCGAGAAAAAAACATGAAAAGAGGTTGACAGTCTTGGCTTAAAAAAAACAAGATTAAAGAAAAACAATGTACCAATGACGTTTGCGTGGAAATAGTTTCTAAGCTGCGTTTAGTTCATAATTAATCCGTGTAAAATAGCAGAAACAAGTCGAAATTAATTTTAGTATTTTGAAATTGTATTTTTTATATATTTTTATAAAGTATCAGTATAATTTCTGAAATAAAAAAATATTTTTTACATTAAAAATTTGATACCTATGATATGAAATAAAATATTTACGAATTAAGGCGGGCTTAGTATATTATTCTAAAATATTGTTATGTTACATTTTTGAGAAAAAACACTACATGCTTCGGCCGTAAATGCCATTCTGGCCTCGTATTATGTTATAGCCTACGACTCAGTCCGTCCAGTATCTCATACTCGACCAGTATGGCTACTGATCCCTGCCGTAATGTACCTACTACTAATATGTTTATTTGTTTGTAATGTTATAACTTTTATTAGTGTGTTTCGTAGGTTCATTGTTGCTAGTGCTTTAAATGGAAAAAAATAGATTTATTAATGTATTTCATAGTTTCATTACATCACATATTTCCTCGCTTTAGTGAGGTGAAACATTATTTGGCTTCTCGTGCCTTTCAAGCCTCGCTACGCTCAATAATCTATATTTGAACCACTTGCTCCGCTCGTGGTTCAATCTTAGCTTCCTTCGCTTGCTCGGCTTTCAATTGAAGCACTCGCGCCAAATAACAACTTTGCAGCCTTGCATAACAAATAACTATTTTTTTATTGGTTTTATAAAAAAACCTTAGGTCGAGAAATTAAACATGAGGGAAATTCAGTTTAGAAACCAGGGTCTTCCACGTAATACGTGACGCAGAAAATATTTTTTTTGAACTCTCCCTCGTCTAGTCTTGCTTTTTCCTATCTCTTTAACACCTGTCACGTACTATGCGTAGGGCCAAGTAAACCCTACTTTTACCTAGTACGACATTATGTTTTGTTCACAATTAGATTGAACTTATGTAATCTTACAGCGCCCTACAAATGTAGTGATTATACTATATTTATTAGAGATTTTTTTACTATAAATAAGAACTGAAAATATGTTTTCCACATATAATTTTAGAAATAATGTTGGTCGGACGCGAAATATTCAGATCGTGATTCATAACCACATTTAATAATAAATATTATCACTACCTCGTCCGATGTGGCCTCTCCTATAGCCCACTTCATAAGAACAGGCACGAATGGATTCAGTGAGTGAACGAATTATGCTCGTAGATTAGACGATTATTCAAGTACATGTTATGATATAGGTAGTTCATCAAAAAGTGACGTTGAAACTTTGCCAAGGATGATCAATCGCTTAACTGGCATAATTTCTGTAGTTTAAGTTCAATTTCTGGCATGCATTGTTGTGGTCTACTACCTAGATATATATCTAGCCGCCGAGCTAGAGATACACATACATATATATATATATATATATATATCTAATCGCGGAATCCCCCACAACCCTAACTAGGTCGTCGGCCCACCTTGCCAGTGGCCTTCCCACGCTGCGCTTGGCGGTACGCGGTCTCCACTTTAGAATCTTTCTGCCCCAACGGCCGTCGGTTCGGCCCGGAAAAATCCCGATGCTGCTTTTGCGCTCCATGCGATTGCGAAGTCACTCAGTTCCGCTAGTCTTGCTGGAACCACGAACTTGTGAAATAAGACTCAGTTAAAAATGTGATTTAGTTTTTTACAAGCTTTTTATTAGATCCACTGTAAATAACTAAATATGTAGGTAACTATGTAAACAAATCTTGCAAGCTAAAGACCTACTTCCCGGTTTTGCGATTGAATTAAATTTGGCATACTTAATATAAGTTAGGTGACAATACAACAGAGGCGTGGCGTCGGGAAAATTACAAGGGAAGCCGAAGCGTATTCTTACTCATATTTAAAGAAAATGTGAGTATTAGCCTTTCCTTGGGTAACTCGGTGGGAATCGGCGTATATAGACCACGCCACTGCAATATGATGCCATCGAGTTGATCTGAAGATGGAGCTGGAAGGTGGTCATAGGAACTCTGTAATAAAATAATGCAATCCTACCGAGTTTGGGCTCTTTACAATCGTCACGATGAGTAGTTAGCGGATGTTCAAAGAAAAGTACAGTCGGGAATAAAAGCTTGTCACAAAAATGCCATATTCGGCAGACTATTTAGGTTTTATATTATCTATTATATTGGTTCCCAAAAGGCATCCATGGTTATGGTACGGTATGATACAATGGCATGGGCCCTAAAAAAAGTTAAATGTCCCAGTCCTCGTCGCTGTACTAGTGCTTGTCATCCATACTTTGAACTACAATAAATAAGATAAGAATAACATTACTTTTGTCTCAATCTCATTTAAATTTAGAGAAACGTTTGTGGCTATAACATTTCAAACGACAATTCTGAAATATCATATTTTCAATTTATGAATGTACTCGTATTATTTGTTTTAAAATTGACATTACAACCATTCTTTAAAATTTTGCTTAAGCTCTCTTAATATTTGGCGAGTCAATTTAGATACTTTTACGGCAATTTAAACACATATTAACACGCTTTTATAAGTTGACCTGTATGTAACTAACTATGTAATGGAATCTACGGTAACAGATTTAACCATCTTCCAAGGATCGTAGCGTCATGAAAATTGTCAGCTGCATGTAGTTCTGATGACAATACAATAATATGGAACTGTCGAACTGATCTGACAATGGAGCCGGAAGATATGAACCGGAACTTCATGATGGAACATCGTATCATAGTTGTGTTTGGATTTGTTAGGAAAGTCTTGTAAAGCGTGTTGTTCTAGTGTTTTTTACGCTATTAATTTATTCTATAATTATATTGAATACATACTATACTGGATGCAACTCAACTTCCATTTGTAAAGAATGATCCCTTGAACCCTTATCGTCATTATCAGGTACTCGCACACTTCCGCCAATAACTTGTATTATTTAATATTATCTCATTTGAGTTCCCGACGTTTCGGAAGCTTTTCCGCTTTCGTGTTCACGGTTTGTTTTATTTTCTTCAGGCACAAAAAATGAAAGAAATGATTGCCACCCACGGTCACATCATATGTTCTTAGATCTATTTTTCACGGTGCTTCCAAATACAGATATCAATTTAAGAGATGAGGAAGTGGAACCCGCAAATAATACCGGAATATGTAGAGTGCAGCTTTTTAGAAGGAATTCGTATTTAAGGGGCTCCAAGCGTAAATGTACGATTTTTCATGGTTTTTGTTTTGTACCTATCTAGTCCCTGGAGTGGCCAAACTAACTTTCAAAGTATGGTTTATATGATAGTTCAGTTTCTATTGAACACTTTCTTGCATTCAAAAATTAGAATATAAGAGTATTTCTAAGTATTTAATGGATTTTTACAGAGAGGTCTAAAATATAAAGATTGCGTATCAAGTCTCTCAATAAACCTTTGATGGACTCAAAACTTATGCCTAATTGTTCATTATAAAAAGACCTAACTTGCAACGCAAGCATTTTCTTTAAAAAGCGTGTATTTTTTGAGAAAAGTGGCTAAAACTGGGTTTTTGTCGTAAAAATAACAAAGTTTGACGGCATTTATCTTGGTTTTGGTGACTCTTGAAGACAAACTAAAACAGTAAATTGGTTCAAACTGTCGCTGTCAACATGATGAGACATACTTATACAACACGCAAAAGCGAAGAGCTATACAGATCGAAGGCCATTCAGAGCTGTGAGCCCCTTAAGGACACCCCATGATTTATTTTGCTCGAAACATTGAGCAGGTTTATTTTATAATTCGGTTGTACAAATACAAGTATGTAATTGATTTGAAAAATCTATCTAAAATGAGATAATATACGCGATATAATCCGTTAAATTGTTTTATTTCAATTGATTTGAAGTTAATATTTTTGTATGGAATACGTTTATATTATACCACAATTTCATATCGTAGCCCGGGTTATCATCAAAAACGGATGTTTTTAGGTGTTTCTCCTAAATTACACCGAGGTGACATCTATTGGGATTGCCAACAATAGTACCAGTTATTTTGAGAAATCTTGATATGGTCACCATATAAAATATGTTCTAATTAACAAAAGCAAAGCGTCTCCCAGAAAACACGAAATCGATTAGTGGAGATGTCAAAATGAACATCGCGAAGTAGATAAATATTATCTTTTGACATGTCGAGCTCTGTAAACGTTACCTCAATACGTTTTTAAGAGCAATACTGACTAAGAAAAATAAATACCGTTGGAAAATATATCAAGAGATGGCGTTACTATCTTTGGTCACTCTTCGTACATTCGTTTCACTGTACCAGAGGAGGTCCCCACTATTTTTCCGCTTGCCCTCCTCCAGTTACAAGTAAAAGATGCGCGTCATCATTCTCCCCCGCAATAATTGATACGTGACCGTACCACTGAAGCTGCCGACGCCTTAAGTAGACTTCAATGCCACCGATAATGGCTCCGATATTGGTTGTAGAACTTCGGTATTATACGCACGCGGTGGGACCATCGGATCTTCATAATGGCTCTAATACACTTAAGGTGAAAACTGTAGAGTGCGAAAGTGACGGCGATACACATACCACGTAACGTGTTACATGAGTATAGGAGGTTTGGCAGCACAACAGCTATGTATATAGAAATCTTAGTAGCCAGCTTCAGGTCAAGTGAGCAGAAAACCTTTGTATATGATTATTGGAGAGTCAAAGTATTTTCTGTAATTTAATCACCATTCGATGGCATATTCGTATTTCCTGATAATTCATCTATGCTATTATAAAGTTGTAAAAATGGAATGTCTGTACATTGAAGACATTTTCAAAAAAATGATTCTTACGGACTATTTGGAGGTCACTAAAAGGAAAAATATTTTTTTAGTTTTTTTGTATGTTTGTATGTGTCGTTGTGGCTTCATCACGCAAAATCAACATTTTTTAGCATACGGGTAGCTGGTATCTCCAGATGGTTATAGGATACGTTTTATCCGACTACGCTGAAGAAAAAACGAAGGGTTATGACTTTACTCCTCCGCGAACGAAGTTGTGGGCATCTTTTAGTTAAAAAATTTGTTGTATTGAGGTCATTCGTCATTATCACATATTTAAGAGCTAAGCTCTTATCGGTGGAGCAATTTCCATTTCTCTCTATTCTCAGGTTTTTTTCATATCCTAATACGACAGGCTCGTGAAGACCTTGATCGAAAGCGGGATAAGTTGAAGACCAGACCACCTGCGGCCATCTCCTACAATAGGCATGATGACTGGTATGAAAATCAAAATTCTAATTAGTCCGTTAGATAATACAAAAATAATGGACACGTATTTTTGCTTTTTCAATATAATAAAAAAATACACAGATAAATCGCATTAAAATATAGGAGTGGGGGCTCGTGACGTCACTCCTAAGTAAAATTTGTACTTAGGAGTGACTCAATGTATCTCCTTTATTTTTTCATTGAGTTAAAAAAGAAAAAAATACTTGTGTAATACTTTTTATTAATCTACGGACTAATTTTTAAAATTTAGTCATCATCCCTATTACGTTGGTGGGGTGTTGTCGCACCCTAAGTGTGATCGTACCTTTTCTAACAATATTGGGTACATAACCGACACACGAACGTACTTAAGGGCGGAACAGCAACAAAACAACCCACCACGAGTCTTAGATAAATATGCCTGACCAGGGTATTCTGTCGCTGCGGCCGAAATCGTTCAAGACTCATCAGTCATCAATCACGACAGGCTATTTACTTTTTCTTTGACTTGGTCCGTAAAAGATTTTGGTCTTCCTCTCTTTCTCATAGCCTCTTTTAATTTTGAGATATTATTCCGAAATTCTATAAATTATTTTGAGCGGTTACTAACCTACCCTAGTTATGTATTGTTTACGAAATGTGGTTGTGTTGTCATTTAGGTGCCTAGCGCTTAGCTTTGCGTTTTATTACTATTGCTAACGGCAAAAGTTTTAAAACTTTATTCTGCAAGTAGGCCTCAAGGGCACTATATGTACATTAGAATATGTCCAATTTACAACTTACATTAATTACATCAAAGTTATAGTTAGTTAATGCAACAGAGAAATACCGGCACAGTTTAGATTACATTACCTACAATAAACTTGCACAGATATATAGCGACTCAAGGCGGTAAAAAAAAAATCCATACAGTATAAAAAAATAAGCTTAATTTAAAGTTAATTGGATAAAAGTTCTCCATGTTAAAAGATAATAAATACTAAGAAATAAGTACTACGTCACTTCGTTGGCGGGGCGTAAACCTTATTATTCGCTTCAGCGTAGTCGGGTAAATACTATCCTAAAATCATCTTTGGATTTTCATTTACCTTCAGCCAAAAACGAAGGAAATCTGACCAGCCGCTTTGACGGCATCTGAACTCAGTCACATACATAAATAAAAATAAACATCCAAAAAATATATTTCCCGGACCTTTCACTTGTTTTTATGAAAATATGACTAGTGTACTGAAAATCCGTTTTTATAAAAATAGTATAGATAGGTATAGGCTGTATAGAATGGCTTTTAATGTTTGAATGTAAATACAATTTTTTCTTTCCTCCCTCAGTTACTTCATCCCAAAGGGACAACATAATCTTTACTACGACTGCTATCTGTCTGTCAGTCACGTGACTCTTGAATTATAAAACTTAGACACTTGAAATTTTCACATAATGTGTAAACAGATGTACGGAACTCTTCGTACACGAGATTGGACTTCACAAATACATGGCGGTTCACTAAATAAACGTTTCATTCACAAGTGAATCCTGTTGCATACAGACTGACAGACAGACAGGTCGACAGACATGACGAAACAATGAAGGTTTCATGCCATTTCCAGGGTAACTAGTGATTATCTTGAATAATCGAACATTATATTATACCAGTGTCAGTCTTCAAAGTATTATCTAATTCTTGAGATAAATAGATAAGACAGATAGACTTACACGGAATGTTTTCAGCGTGTTTGGATTCGACGCACGCGCATAATGACTGCCGGCGGCAATATGCGCTAATAGTTTAATTATACCTGGATACATAAATCATATCAAATAGCTAACTGGTCATTGTAATAATTATTGATTATCCATTTAAATGAAATCAAATCGTTTATTTGTAATTGTAGTTACCTAGAAGTTTATACAATATGTACGTAAGCACATATTTATGTAAACATTTGCGCGTAAAATATTAAGAAAAATAAATAAAAAAAAAGCTTAAAAGCCCACTCCAAAAATAATACTATACTTAAAGTAAAAATAATGTAATTCATTTCCAAAAATTTAGTTCCAATTAACCTTTTTGTTATTCAATCCATTTAATTGAATATATACAATTAAAGTTATATTGGAGTCGGTACCACCCAAAGAAATTGGCATGAAAATTGAATATTTTAGAAACTTAATTGTTATACGGATGGCACCTAGATGGCACCGACTCAATAACTTTATTTCTTTATTGTTTGGTGAATCGTTCCGTAAAACTTCATGTCGTGACGATTTCCACAAGCCCATTTTAAGACGGAGACCCCGTGCCTAAATTCCAGCTCTATCATCAGTTCGATGGTACCATTCTCATCAGGAGTATTTAAAACCGTGACTATCAATTAACTTAGGTAAACGAGATATCCACCCGTAAATCACATATCATCTAGGAGTTCCGGTGGCCTTATGTGGTCTTCTTCATGAGAATGAGTTCCACTTTACCAATTTATTCTTTTTGAATGCAAATGTTTAGTATTTTAAGAAACAAGTCAAGTGTTTCTTAAAATACTGAAATCACCTTTACAATTTGGGGGTTGCCCTCAATTTCCCTGGGATCCCATCCATAGATCCTGACATCGTGACAGTGGAATACCTCAGGAGTTTACTGTCACAAAAATAGCAAAAGATTTTTCAAAATCGGTCACCAATTGACGATGATGGTACGTTAAAAAAATACAGTGAAACGTATAAACTCCTCCTTTTTTGCAGTCGGAGCAAAAATTTATTGTAAAATACATAGGATACAAATTCGAACAACAAACATTAGAAGCTAATAAAGTAAATGTCCCAATTCTTGACAGCTTAATTCCAATAATTGGCACTGAGTTTGTTACCTCTATTGCTACAAATGTTTGTATGTTTGTAAACATACAATAGTTTTTGATTCAGGGGCTAACTGAATATTATTCTTATTTTACCAACTTATATAGTCGTCAATTTCAAACCTAGAAGCTTAGCTTAGCTTTTGTTTTACTACTTTGTATTGTATTCTTAAGTGTATTCTGTTCAAAATTGTGCGTTGTCTGCCAGTCACGTTTGATAATATTATGAAGCGAAGGAAGGAGATAGATGTGTGAATGAGTAAAGTATTAATTAGTAGACGCGCACGGTCACGGTGCTGAAGCGGAGTTGCAGATGCAGATGCAGAATGCGGGTGTGGGCGCGGGCGGGGGGCGGCGCGGACGGCGGCTGCATTTTCCCCGCCCGGGCCGCGGTGGGCCGCGCGTTTTCCGCGAGTGCCGCCTGCCGGCCCCCTCGCCGCGTAAGCCGGGAAATCGCGCGCTCGTCTCAGTCCGGCTTAGCCGTCGCGGCACGTCGACGCCCGCTAGTCGCGAACCTCCGCTCGAATCGAACGCTCGCTGCACCGACTCCGAGCGCGCGGCGAAAATAGTGAGCTCGGTCGCTCGCCGGGAGTATAGCTAGTGCGAGTAGCGGCGTGATGCTGCCCGCCGTGTTGGTGCTGGCGCTTGCGGCGCTGGCTCCGCCGGCCGCCGCGCGCCGCCATGCGCCGGACCTGCGCGAGGACGAACCCGCGCGCCGCACCACGCGACCCGCCGGTGAGTCCCATCACAACCTACCAAAACAAACAAACATGCAACGCACTTTTCGATTTGAGCGTGTCCCTGTGGCCCGGTAAACCGATTCATTCAAACGCAATGAAGCATTAAGCATTGGAGGACATGTATTGCAATTGACATAGTAATGTTGGTGCGCCGTAGAGCGTGGCTGCCGACGGCTTAGCGGGCACAAGTTCTTATTTATCAATATACGTATTTGACGTATCGTTATCAGTAAGTCGATACCGGTGTTCGGAGGGATAACAAAAACAATAGCACGTGAGTGAAGGTTTGCACAGCGCCGGCGCCCGAGGAAGTTCTCGCAGATCTATTTTCAATAGTGATACCATAACTCAACTGTTATCGGCCAAAGACATCTGACGAACGTAATCGCGCTTGTCATCATCTCGCGGGTTTAAGATCGAATGGATCTCGGAAATCTTATTTACTATCTGTACTATAAAGTTGTAAAAATTAAATGTGTATACTGTGAAGATATTTTCAAACAAATAAGTAATACGGAATAAGGGGAGGGTCACTCAAGAGTATTTTTTGTTACTTTGTGTATGTGTCTTTGCGGCTTCATCACGTCAAGGCGGCTGATGGATTTCAACCATTTTTGGTACGCAGGTTATTGTTTTTTCTTCCTCCTCCGTAAACGTTGAGAATAAGTATCGGAAAACATCAAATCCATAAAAAGGGCTTAAAATTATGTAATTAAAATTTAACGTGCATTTCTTTATGGTACTAACGTTGCAATGCACGTGCATCGTGCAGTTGATGGCGTAAATGAGCTTACCTTTAGGGTCAATCATTAACGGAACGGATTGAAACATGACTGTTGGATTTTTATTTAAATTGCATTAAAGTGACTGAAAAAAAACCCTTAACTAATGTTACCAAGTGTGAGGGTGAGGAATAAGGTATAAAATGGTATCCACTAAATCGCATTTTCATAATTAATAATAAAATTTCATAACAAATAAAATTAATTATACCCTAATGTTTTATTCATGTTAGATTACAATATAAAATTAAACTTCCTGATACAAAATATGAAAATCTGACTGATTGCGAAAGTTAACATTCAAGACGTTTCCTTATCTATCTTTAAATTTACTTCGAAACGGCGGAACAAATTTTGACGTTTTGGTGTATGTAAAAAATATTTTTCGTATAGCTGCAGACAAACGTACTTGTGAGACAGTCTATGTGAACCGTTCTTTGATGAAAGTATTTTTTTAAAATAATGTTATAAACTAGATAAGACATGATCATCTTGGTTAATTGTGTGGCATAGGATGAAGTTATAAATCAAAAAAGTTTAACTATATTAAAATAACGTTTAACTGTGATGTAGTAAAAGGAAGGGTTATGGCTTTCGAACTTCGTCGTCTTAGTCCGTTATTGTATTCTAAATACTCCTAAATTCTTAGTACTACATAAAGTTAAAAAGAAAAGATATTCAGACGAAAATTGAGAACCTCCTCCTTTTTTTGGGAGTCGGTTATAAACTAAATTTTACTCTATCTCATCATCAGTCCTATACCTAAAGTTTAAAATGGATTCTTTGCTTCCTTAAAGTTATATCAGAGAAAAAAAAACTTATTTCGTTTACTTTTTTTTCCAAATATGACAACACTCATTTTCACGCTTTATGTTTGTTTCTCTTGAAATTCTATGAATCCAAGATTTTAAAAACCTAAGAACTTTTAAATGACTCGTACAAAGATAACAGCCCAGAATATAATAAACTAGAAGGGGCCTGCAACTTCGCTCGTTTAGAACTTTAGTATAGTATACCTAGATGACGTATTACAATAATGACAGCCCTGTAAGAATGATTATCAAAATGTACGTTTCCATGACATACGTTTAATAGCGCCGGCATTTCATAACACTAATGTAGGTATCAGTGTCGTACGATTTTGCAATCTTATCTTAATATATATATATATATATATGTACAATTATGAATGATCGATTTGAGTAGTAAACTAATTTTAGACCCGTCTAGTTTAGTTGAATTTCCGCGTATTACACAAAATGGTAATACTTTTAATGTATATACATCGAAATACTTAAATTTCAGTAGGGAATTAAATTGTCACTGAAATTGTCACCAAACGTTGAATTTGGTGAAAATTGATGAAGAAATTATTCGCTAGAAACTATATAAGTAAGAAATCGTTTGGTTTGGTCGGTTTGATGTGAATAGGTAGACTTTACAATACAAAAAAAAGGCCAACGCATAGAAAAACTCGTATCTTGTTTAGTCATATATCCCATACGCCGGATCCCTTTGTATCCCATAATCTTCGAAATGTATAATGTAATGTAAGTCATAAATTCATTTGTCATAATTCCGAAACCGTAAAATTTTAAATCTTTGAAGCAGTCACCCTGTAGAACCTATCAGGTTAGGTTAGGTTTGTTTTGTAACAGTTCAGAAAAGTTAACGGTTCCGTAGAAAAATGAGATTAAGACTAGTGAAAAATGAGACAAAATGTAGGGAAGGGCAGATTTTTTTTCGTTTGCGAAATATCTCCCTATAGGACATGCTGTACGTAATGACGGACGTCGGACCTGTTAAAATTAAAGGAAATAAAAAAAAACACGCTGTATAATATATATGTAATTGGTTTCTCGACAGACTAGACATATCAAATTTCATTGTAACTTTGACAGAGGAAAATATATCTTTTTTTATTTTTTATTTTTAAAAAGCTAAGAAAATATTATGTAGACTTCGTTTTACCTTCCAAGTTTATAAAGATAGGTTTCACCCGCCGAGCAAAGCTCGGTCGCAAAGGTTTTTTTTATTATTAACTAGTATCAACCATAGTAATACCTATTTCACAAATTACACGTAGATACATATTTATTACGGTTCAATGGTTTAGCCCTGTTGCAACGTTTAGCTGTAATATAGTAGGGTGCCTAAAAATGTTGAATTTAATAAGTAGGGCCTAAAAATAGTTAAATCAAAATAACCTCTTTGTAAACGCACTTCGTTTTTCACAAAATCATTATATAAATAAATATTGTGGGCAATCTTACACGACTCGACCTTGCCCCAAACTAAGCCAAGTTATGGATACCAGACAATGCACGTACTTATATAAATAAATATAACCTATACTAATATAAATTTGTAAAAATTCAATGATCACTGAAGCAAAAAATATTTTTTTTTGGATTTTTTGTAGGTTTGCATATGTCGTTGCGGCTTCATCACTCGAAATCGGCTAAACGGATTTCAACTTTTTTAGGTACACGGGTAGCTTGGTATCTCCAGATGGTTATAGGATACTTTTTACCCGACTACGCTAAAGAAAACAAGAGGGGTTATGACTTCATACGCGCCGTCTAGTACTTAAATCAGTTAAAAGTATAACTTTAGTACCATGTGTGCTAAAAGTCTAAATATGAAAATAAAAATGAGAAATTTTGGGAATATCGCATGGTAATTAAATTAAATTATTTAATACATAGAAAACGGTCAAGACCAGGAACAAACATTCGTGCTCATCACATTAACACTTGACCTGGCCGGGACTCGAACCTGGGACAGTCAGCTTCGCATATAGGCCATTGTGTAATCAACCTAGCCAAAGGCGTCTTCATAATGAATGAATTGCCTTTCAGGTATAAATATTATTGTGAACTTGATTACGTTGACGACACGTACGTATTATAATAATAATAATAATAATAATAATCGTTTATTTGTTCAGCATAGGTAGGTGCTAAAATACATTAGGGTCTTAAAAATTAAATACAGTATCACTATGTTGGGCCCTCAGGCATACAAAATTTATGTGTAATTTGGTGTGAGCCGTGTGGTACACATCTCCACTAACTACATGGTGTCTGTTAAGAAATCTATCACTTTATAATAGGCTTTACTAACAAGAAATTTAAACAATGCTTTTTTAAAATCAGTACTCGTTATTTATCTAGGTACGAGTATATATTATCTATATCGTCGCCTGGTACTTACTCATAGTACAAGCTTTCCTTGGTTTGGGACTAGGTCGATTTGTGTAAGATTGTCTCCGATATTTTATTATTTTCTTATTCTTATTATAATAATTTCATTGAATGATGCTCTTTAGACTATGGACATGACGAGTCGCTGAGACTGCGTCTGACTGCACCGCATGTAATGTGAGCATATAAACATTATGAGTATTTTATTATGTAGGCATTTAATTACTCGTTCCTATGATATTCCGTTGATATCAATGCAATGTTTATATATGAGCAAGCCGCTCTTCCTCACATTTGTTATGCTACACAGCGGCGCAAGTAGGGTTCCGTCATACAATTTTTGAAATAGCTCACAAAAGTCCTGATTTGCAATTGACATTCCTGATGCTCGGGACAGAGGCTAGTGAAGTGCCAGTAATTATTCTCATTTTCCAGATAAAAATATTGAATTTAAATTATAGACGTGTATGGAAGTGAATAATCTTTTTAAAGTACGGAACATGACTTCTGATAAAACATACGTTAAAAAAAAAGAAAATTTCGGTTACCGGCCGCATTCCTGACAATTGGGAAAAATTCCTGTCGTCTGGTAACTCTAGACTCGAGTCGACGCGAGGCCGAGATACATTCGCGTTATTCTGAAAGTTTTCAAGTCCTCGTATTTAAATATGGCAATTAAAATAGCGCGTAGCTTAGCTACTTACCGACATGAGAATTCATTAATAATTGAGACCAAACTGTGCCTTGAATCGTAAAAGTAAGATTTTACGGTATTTGTTAGGTGTACCTTAAAGAATTCTAATTATTTTTAGTTGAACTTACTTCGGAATGATTTTAATTGGTAGTAGAAACTTCTGTGGATCTAATACGTGTAGATTGTGCATTATATGTTAGTCATTGATAAATCACTTGAAGTCGATTTGCAATGCGTGCTTACCTATTTTTAGGGTTCCGTACTTCAAAAGGAACGAAAAACGCAACCCTTATAGGGTCACTTTGTTGACCGTCTGTCAAGAGCCTTTTTCGCAGGAACGCGTGGATGTATCAAGCTGAAATTTATATCACCACTCTTTGTGATCCCTTGTAGCCGTGAAAAAATCAATCTTCTAAGTCAAAGCAATCAAAAAATACAATCATTAAAAAGATGTTTTCATACAGTTGTCTTAGAAACTTGAAAATTTGTGTGACGGAAGCTCTTATAGGGAACTAATGGGGAAAGTATGAAAATCTTATTTTTTATGGCTGTCTGTCTATGTCAGTAACCAATATACAATGCATGTCCCTACACTGCGTACATTTTGCTCAGTAGCAGGGCTCTGTATACACTGGATTTTCATAGATGCGGCCTGCCGTTTATAGCGTATATTTTGACACCTCGAACCATGTGGTTAACGCGGAACCCTCGGTGCGCAAGTCCGACTCACACATAGCCTGTTTTATTAATAAACTTTAGATGAGACCTCATTCCAGGGTAGCTTTTGTATTGATTATAATGTCTACTTTCATCCGAATGGCAAATAATTAATTAAGGTACCTACGTAAAACAACGAAGAAGTACACAATGAAATTCAGTTCGAAAAAACTTTATTCTCATTAGGACAGTAGCCATTTAGATGTAGACTTCATTGCTAAGAAATTGTCATGAAAATATTATTCAAAACAATATGTTATTTGCTTTAATTATAAAGATAATTGTCGTCCGAAGACAATTCTTCTTACCAAGAAACCTGTAGGTCAGGTTTCTGAATGTACGAGTATGCTAGGTACTCTGAATTGCTATTCTATTCCATGTCATTGGTGTTTTTGAAAACGACAGTCGTGTGGGAATTTTCTCAGGGTATGTGTGTGTTTTTCTCATTATTTCTAAGAACATCACTACATGGCAATGACTACGGCAGACGTACTTGGGTGATCCGACGGTGAATTACGACAATTAAATGAATAATTGAATATGCCTAGTTTAAGTCTAAAAGACAACGTTAATTGAAAATAATCGTGGTAACCTGAGTCAGTTTGTTTACTTGTAATGATCGTATAATTAAAAGTCGTCCTTTTACATTTTTTTGCACGTATCTCGTGTTGTAATAAATCGTATACCTAATGCAACTGCCAGACATAAAGTTTCCGCGATTATTACAAATGAAAGGAATATTTAATTACAAGTGTAAGTACGTAAATAGAGGCTAGAGTAGGTAGCCTGCGCGGTAACGTCGACGGTGTCGAGTGTCGTAGGGCCGGGGCCGGCAAGTCGCAGCCTTGGCAAGAGGAGGCCGTGATTGCCGCGTCTTTACTTTTTCCGTAAATATGTATACATTAGACAATCCGTTGGTACATGACTCATCCGCCCGTCGACTTTCATTCATTTTCCGCATCGGCTGAAATTCACTTAGGTATGTTTGCCAAAATATTTTTACAAGTGTGCCAAAAATTGTATTACCTACTGAGAAAAGTCGTCCTCATCAGTAAAGTCTAGACGGTATAGACAAGTGACATGGAAACATACATAATAGCTGCTATGTATTAGAAGACGACATTGTTAGCCGAGCACACTCATAAAACGCGTGTACGAATTACCTTTAAGACTAACAAATCATGACAAAGTCAGAAAATCAGCAAGTAATCAGATAAGCGTAGTAATGCTTCGAAAATATAATGAGTACTGTATTTGTTAGATTAGTAGCGTGCGAGGCGTGTGAATGGTGATTTGCGGTGTGATGTGCTCTGTTCATGCATATAATCTATTTATGCTTATTATTAGAGTGTATCTACGTGGCAAACGCGTGACGTGTGGCTAGGTGGGTGTTGGCTGAAAGGGCGCCAGCCGCCAGAGCCGCTGGGCTTGCGTAATGCTTATGCATTGTAGTACACACGGGAACAACGCGGAACCCACTGTCACGCCTCGATTCCACTGTCAAATGAACTGTATTGACAGATCGATCGATCGGATCGCCCTACACTTGAGTGGCTGATAAAGATCATATATGATCTCAGAGAAACAGATTATCACCGAAATTCCTGAAAAACCTACGAGTATATGTCTAATTTGAGTAGGACTGATTTCACATTTCAATTGTTTTATCAGCAAAAGCATTCGACATCTCAATAATATGCAAAAATATTGATAAGTATCTTGTTGCATAGCGCCGTATGTTGTAATTAGGACGGTATATACGAGTATACTTTTCGGCACAACGGAGTGGTCACTTACAAGAGGGCTCAAAGAGCAATGAAGTGAGCCATGCTCGGAGTTCCCTTGCGAGATTTAGTAATGAGGAGATTCGCAGGAAAATCAAGGTTTTCGACATAGTTCAGAGAGTTGCTAATCTTAAGTGGCAGGGATAGTTCGTAGAAACGATGACCGTTGGAACAGAAGGATTTTTAAGTGGTGACCAAGTGCCGAAAGACGCAGCGTGGGTAGACCGGGGCAAAGTGGACCAATCGCTGGAAACCGCTGCTGGTTGAAAGCAGAGCACGACTGGTCGTTGCTGAGATCCTTTGGAGAGGCCTTTGTTCAGCTGTGGACGTTTCTTTGATGATACGATGGTACATACAAATAGGCTGAATACACCTATGTATATTTTTGCGCTTCAATGAATGCTTGTGTGTTAGCCTTAGGTAGGTCCAGTAAGTATCTATGTATATTGCACAATTTGCATACCTTAAACGAATGTAAGATGCAGTCATCTTAAACGTGGGAGTATATTAATTTCATTAAAACATGGTGTCTGACAGGTTTACACAATTACAAGAAAAAAAAACACTTACGGAATAAAGCTAGTTTTTCGTATAGCTATCGAAGAAGCACATGTATCGGCTACCCACAATCGATTCACTATCTTCAAGATCTTTGTCGCATATGGAAATGCCAGGACATCTTTAGATAAGTATCAGATGAAACGGTGGAATGCAAAACTATAAAAGTAGGTACCGAGAAGTCTTGTAATCCTGATTTCTGAAATTCTTGCCCATTAAACTCGGATATTGTGCGCTGTAGATTGTTTGTATTTACTGGTGAGTACCTACATCACGGCGTGCTCAGAATGAGAATGAGCGTCGAGTATTGCGCGACATTGTAAGGTCCCGCAATATCATTGTCTTACGCATTTACTTCACAGCCATTACGAATCCGCATCATTCATTGTTCGTACTTGACAGGCAAACGGATGTTTGTAGTTTTACAGTTATTTTTACACAAGATAACACTTTTAGAAAATATTTCAGATTGATTTTGAGGTTAACCATGTCAAAAAGAGAGGCAATCGAGCAGACTGGTCGCCCCTAGGGGCATTACCAGAGGAGTCACAAGTGCGCTGCCGGCCTTTCAGGTGGGAGTACTTATTTACTCAGGAGGGCAAAAATGCTGGCTCATTGAGATAGATTAATCAAATGACTAAAATTAATGCTGAGAGTTCTTGTAGTCTTACATTTTTCGTAAACTAATAATAATGAGTTGTCATGCATTCAGCAGTTGCAGAAGGTGTAATTTGATGAAAAACACGACATATTCCGTAAGGTCAGGTCAAGGTACATCATGTCTCTATGCTCGACATCGTCTCAATAGTTGGCACCTTTAACTTTATAGCTAAAGAGGTGACCTACTTGGGTGACAATTATTGGAATTAAAGTTCACATATGTATCGATTAAAATTTAAACGTTTTTCACTAAAAAAAGGTTATTGATAGCAGTAAAGATGATGATGCTAACTGTACTATGATGCCGTGATCTACAGTCTTCCCAATAAGTAATATAATGGCTGTACAATAAGGTCTTCTTGTAAGTTACTGGGGAGAGGGCGAAGTGTAACGCTGCGCGGCGATCGTGTTACGTTATGTCGTGTCGGTACTGCTCTCCATCGCAGGACACTTAAGTATGTTCAATTCAGTCCGTGGTTCATTGCCCCGAGTAACAAACGCAGTGACGTCACGCCATGTGCAATGCGTTGCACTCAAATTGCATTACTGTAGAAGCGTACGCGCCGGTTTGTGTATTTTTATTTGCCAGCAAAAAAATGTTGTTAGATCTGAGTTTATAAATGGGTCGCGTCAGCTTCTATAAGCAAAGCCAAACTGCACTCGCGTCAAACTAATGCTAACGTTTTGGTGTTTACGTCTGCTGTCTATCGTATATCAAAGTTGAACATGAATAATGCTAGCTATCTTGGTATCTGATTAGGTAGACATTATGACAATTAAAAATACTTTTGTAGTTATATTTACCCATGCAATACCGTCTTGCTACGCTAATGATTCATGTTTACCTAATACTACATTTATTATTTACTTAGGCAGGATAACGACGCAATATTTGTATGAGTAAAGGTACTCGTGTTTATTCAATTGTTTACTTTGAAACATCGGTAATTTCATTTAAAAAATAAACTGCATTTACAACAAACGCGCTGACGCCGGGCCGTTAGCGAGTTAGCAAATATTAGCACACTTAATTAACTTCCAACGAACTCACTTCCACGAAATTAATTGGGGTCAAAGAATTTAAGTGCATACATCTCAATTAAAGGCGACGCTATCAGACGGCGGCGAGTTATTTGAATGCGTGTTTGTGTGGATTTCGTGTACGCGTATAGGTACCCTAATTCCAGGGCCTCGGCAGCGCGGCGTGTCGTTGATAATCAGTTTATATCTCCCGTCAGACCACGCCATCGCGCCGGAGCGCATGCGCGGACAATAGACATTAATTTTGAAAGGCGCGGGATAGGAATGTCGTCGGCACAACCTGGGCAGGTAGAATTTTTGGCACCTTTATGATCATATCCTGACGTGTCATAAGCCACCCACGGTTCTCATTAAGCCGGTAGCCAACAAAGGCGCCGGGCCGGCCATAAGGCTGTCGGATTAAATGACGCGAGGGACGGCGGGTCGTCGCCCGGAGGTGCCCTCGCGTGCTACAATTGCACACAATACGCCCCCGCGCGACCTGGCAGGCCAAAAAGTTAGAAAAATATGGCGGTACGAGTTCACCCGTGATAGCATCTCGGCGCCCGCGCCGGCGCCGTCCGCGCCTCGGCCGCCGATCGATTGGCGTTCGCTGTCACAGGAGTCCGCCGTATAATTAGAAGACCGGCTTTAAAGGTGCCGTGAAATATTGCGCTCCTTACAGAATTTAAAACGGCGTAAATACCGAGAAGCAATAAATGCGCCTCCGAAACTTGAGCGATCCGATTTATTTTATGGATCGTGTCGCCCGATGGATCGTGGAAATGGGTCTCGTTTATCTTTATCGACACTAAAAGTTAGTGATAATGGTTAAGTCGCGGGTGTGTCGAGTCGTGAGCCTCCCACGTGCGGTGGCTCGTTATGAACTTGAATTAAATGAATGACGTAGTTGTATGAATGGCGCGGGAATGAATGTGAGTCGGAAGTGCAAGTCGCGCTTCAGCACGCTAGTCCATCGTGCACGTGCATCCGCTGCGTCGTCGCGCAGGCGCAACCCGCACTCTAAACACTCGTAATAATAACAGGGTATCTGTCAAGTAGACTAACGATTTTCCACATAGCCCAGTTTAGCTTTCAAGACACAACACGTTAGGCTCTCACGGTTAAATATACGAGCATCATAGATTTGCGCGAATTTCATCAAATGCTTTGTTATTAAAGATGTACTAGATTACGAACTTTTCATGATCGGCTACTATGTTACACTGTGCCCCCTTGTAACAGGAGCGAATAACGAAAATTACCTAATTTAATTAATTTTTGATTACCAGTATTCGTTTCAAAATGGTTTTAATCAATTGAAGTCATAATTAAAAACAAACATTTTCTCATAAAATTAATCGTACCAGCAATGTACAGCTATTTTTCATTTCTACATTACACAACGCAGTCCGAAAATTTTGCTGACATTTAAAGACAAAATAAAGAACTAAGTGCGGATATTGCGTTTGTAGTTATAGCATGCCCACTGGTCACTGTATTTATTTTAAGTATCGTATACCCACTTAACAATTAAAGACAAAATGATCTAAAAGCGCGAACATAAAGTTATCGTGTTTAAGTATAAGGTAATCATTGTAATATGTCAAATATTCTAACTAATGACAGTATGCAACTGGCAACGGGTAGTTTCCAGGTAAAATAATTTGAGTAATGTTTTATGCGTTCTAAAACTTTGTGCTATTCGGTGAGACGCACACAAGATTTCTGGTCCTGTTCGTACGTAAGTTGCTTGTTGTTGCACGCGTTGGACTGCACTGAGTCATCGTTACCATGACACGGCCGGTTCCTGGATGCTTTTGATCAGGGTACCATTGTTCGCGGTACAAACTTAAAGCTTGCTTTGCTCTAGTTTGATATTAAAGTAAAGTAGGTAATATTAAACAATTCGCGTGAATCGTAATTCAGTCGGGCAGAATTTTCTATTTTGTTACGTGGACATTGTCAATAAAGTTCTAAACATGATATAATAATCAAATTGAACCTGTGTGTTGCTTATGGAGATGTGCAATAATAATGACTAAAAGTACTAGTATTTCAAGAAAAAATGCCATAGTCAACGAAAATCGGATAAGCGTCATCAAACTGTAGTAAATGAAAACGATATACGATTACGTAAAGTCAAGGGCAAAGATAAATATCTACACAAAATTCCAAAAAATGTATACGTATTTGTGAAACTTTGTGTATATTGGTGCCCGTGACTGTACGTAGCTCTATGCGTAAAGATAAGGACTACTTTTGTTCGTTTTAATTTTAAAAATAATTGACACTACTACATGTATTATGTATGTTAGATGTCTTAATCTTATTTCTGTCAGAACCCCCGGTGCCATGACTTCTCACGACCGTACAGCGACAGTACCGCAATATCAAAGTTCATTGATTGCAATTTTTAACTTTAAATGCCTTCTCCGAACTTAAGAACCTTGAAACATTAGGTCCTTTTGGTAATAACTGTGGATACTTTAAGGAATCTCTGTAACAATAATTTGCTTCAGTTACAGTACAGGGCCGACCCTGTATGTCGACTAGCTTATATGCAGGCAAAATTCCAAAGTTTCCCGATATTTTCATAACGTTGTCTTAATTTCCGTTAGACTTGACTAATACATAGGGGAGACCGGGTAAAGTTGTCTCATGGGTCGGTTGTCACGGCGGCCATAATGAACTACGAACCGGGGTCAAAAGATCGCGAGAGCTATATTTCCATCCCTGATAAAGCTCTCGCGATCTTTCGACACAAATCGATGAACTTATTCGTTCGTTCAGCTTTCTGTTATGGCCTCCGTGTGACATCGAACTAGTGAGAAAACCTTACCCGGTCCTCCCTACTTGTTGTACTCAAAATAGGTGGAATTGATATTTTACAGAGTATATCGATCAAAAATTAAAGTAAAATTAATACGTGTAGATTTGACATCTTTTTTTAATTTACAATAAAACACTGTACGGGCTATTTTCTTTAGATTCCATAATAAAATGGCAGGTGTTAATAATACGTTTGATATTATGACTGCCTATCCATTAAAAACCGGTACATTTATTATGATGTTAATATCGGTCAGTCTTTAATATATACACCGCAAAATTACTCATCAAATTATTTGTGGATGTTAAATATCAAGTGACGCAGTTTGGAAGCGACAAAAATATTTTTTTTCTCATAGACGGTTGCAAGGCACAGGGCAGACATGTAGTCTGGTAGGTCTCTCCAAACGAGGTGGTGGCATTCTTTGGAACCAAACCGACCCGTCCTAAGAGCCGTGATAAAAACATTGCATAGCTTAGCGCAGGTGTAACAAACCTATGTAATTGCAAATGAATGCCTTTATTAAGTATCGCAACCCTTAATAAAGGATCTCATTAGCAATTCTGAAAAGAGAATCAGTTTTTTCGACATCGCTCATTGGAGACTTTGAGGCGTCTGCCTTGTTTAGTAGTTTAATAACTTAACGATGTCATAAAAACTAGTTCAGATTCTGATACAAGATAGTTTTTTACCAGTTGTGGTTTATAATCCATATTCTATCGAACAAATTATGTGGATTTTATAATTTCTGACTATAGTTTACAATGATTTAAATTACATTTATATATTTACATTTAAATACTAATTATGCACATAATATTCCAAAACAAAAGTCCGACTCCAAAGCCGTTCTCTTCTGATTAACTTTTTTTAACTTGTAGATTATTAGACTGATTCTGATTTCGATGCGTTTTCACTAACCTATAGTTCGACTATTGAAAATGTTTACGTTAAACATCAACAGATTTTTTTTTACGACATTTTTTTGTGACTGCAACAACTATACAGGTTACACATTAGCAGATTAGGGCTAAAAAAGATACGGCAATTAAAATGGTCTCCACACTATAAAGAATGGAACTTAATAATTAAAAGTATTTATACTTTTAAAAAAGTCATTGTCCTGCGAGATGCTACTTTACCATTGCTGTTGTTGAAACAGGTATAGAGGTATGTCATTGATCCCTAATCAATGCATCAAGGTACATTATTGCTTGATATATATCACATGTTTCATCGAGTAGCTGTCTTAGCTAGCTAGTAGTTATTATTTGCAATTATCAACAGATATACGCGCTATTATATCTATTGATATTTTTATTTATATATGTATGTACTGTTTAGATTTTATTATACGTTATTGTATGTATGGATAAATTAATCGGTAATGTCAGCAGTTTAATGTAGGTCTTAGTCAAAATTTCATTACGCGATGTTAGAGATTATCTTATCGTATACCTACACGTATTCTATATATTTTCCCCTCACTAGCTCGGAAAGCCGTCTTTTATCCTTTAAGACAAGTGGGTAAAAACGCATTTTATCCACTAGTGGGGAAATAAATTTGACCTTGGAGCGTGTTAAGTTTTTGATAGATAACTAAACATAAAACGCTAAACGCTCATAATAATAGTTCGTTAAATATTAATTATCATTAAATTGATTGAATGATAATTCTAATTAACCTGATGATGATTATGTGTACAAATAAAGACTTATTTTTTATAAGCTGTTTTTTTTGCATTTTGCACTTTCCTCGCTATAGTGAGATGAAAAGTTTTGTGTTACACACGGGTGCAAAGTTGAATTTTACTTCTCGTGTATTGAAACACTCGCTACGCTCAGGATTATGATTTAGAACCACTTGCTTTAGTCGTGGTTCAACTATAGGATCCTTCTGCTTGCTTTTGTTTCAATTCCACACTCGCGGGTAAAAGACAACTTTGTACCCTTGTATAACAAATAACTCTTATCTATACTACTCGTATACATAGGTACCTATGTTGTTTTTGAAGTATTATTGCGATTTATTGGGAGATAAACTCCAGATTGGTATTATATTTGTAGGTATATATTAGTTTTTCATGATTTATTTGGAAAAGATTTAGTGCAATATACGAACGCTATGTATAAACTCATTATTAGTAATAGATTTGTATTGACTAATAAAAAATAAATGACACCTGCTATTTAACAAAAATCTGCCTATAATTATGATCCTCACACCCATTAAGATCAAATTAACATAAACTAGACAATATGGTGGACAGATATTCATGACAATCTGAAGGAAAATCGTACTAGATATGCAATGGAAAATAACACCCGCACCGAGTTATAAAATGATGTTTACTCTACAGCGAAAAACAAACAGGCGATGTGTCGTTACCCGCAAGTCTCTTAGGAATTCAGCTCAATAAATATTTACTCACTCCCAGATTGCGCACTGCTGCACTCCCAATAAGAGGACCTTTTGGCGCCTAATGTCAATTTTCTAAAGATTACCCATCGTCGGGGCCGCCTGCGCTGCCTCGACAAACACGCCCGTCTCGCACTCCGCGCACCGATCTTGCACTTAATGTTAATGCAGTTAAATTTGCCAATGGCTTGGCGAGAGTCTGTTTGCTCATGCAACACGTAATGGATCCCAGCACTCTTCTCAATCGCTCGAGAAACGTGTTTGGATAAATGCTATGACTTTCATATCCAGGCGCCGGTTGTGTCGATGTTATAGGTAAGCAATAGGTAAGTAAGTAGGCACCTCACCGTCTCTATTTATGTCCTGGTATAAATTACGTACACGAGAATCAACCCTGCGGCGTTGCCTGGGAATTCTGCATCACAGCTTTTTGCGTTGAGTTTTATATCGATACTAGCTTTTGCGCAGAACTTCGTCCGCCTTAAATTCGTTTATCGCGGATCGGGGTATTTTTTCGGAATAAAAAGTAGCCTGTGTCCTTCTCCTGGACTCAAACTATCTCTATACCAAATTTCATTCGAATCGGTTCAGCGGTTTAAGCGTTAAGAGAGGTGACAGACAGACACACTTTCACATTTATAATATTATAGTATATATAGTACTAGTTTCTGCCTACGACTTCGTCCGCCTTAAATTCGTTTATCGCGGATAAGGGTATTTTTCCGGGATAAAAAGTAGCCTATGTCCTTCCCAGGACTCAAACTATCTCCATACCAAATTTCATCCAAATCGGTTCAGCGGTTTAAGCGTGAAGAGGTAACAGACAGACAGACAGACAGACAGACAGACGGACACACATTCGCATTTATAATATTAGTCTGGATAGAGTATGGATAATGAACGCGCATTAGCTTCATTGCATTTCTTCAAACTTAAAAACAAATTCTACCGTGTAATGAAATATGTTGTTGGTAAAAATATATTGCATGCGCGGCTGTTTCAGTTATATTTAAAAAAACTCATTAAATATGAATGTCTACAAAATAAAATAGAGATCAACATTTTTCAATTCTTCTTGGAATTGGAACCAGCAAAATTATCCCGTAACAAACGTAATTAACTTAAAAATGAGTAAGTTTATAATAATTCCAACCCTCATGTCTGGAATTTGTTAAAATAATAGCAATAGGGCGTTAGCACCTTAGGGTTGAAATTGTTGAAAATGTATACAAATGGAAAACAGGTGGAAAATTTATACCATCAGTGCAAAAAACGTTCCTCGAAGTTACGTCGAAGTCCAACTGCGTTATAATAACCACTACGCACAGAAATGTCATGCTGAACAAAACTTTAAAAATGTGAGTACCCCTGTTATGGCTGGCAGCGCGAAGGCTCGCCAGTGCGGCGAGGGTGGCAGCGGGGTGCGTGCGCGCCGCCGTCCCGCTGTCTGCGTATAACCTCTCGCGCAGGATTCTTGGGAACTCGGATCTCGCTCTAAGGGGTAAAAATAAATACGCCTAGCCAGTCGGGATTGTAACGCGGGAAAAAACTTGAACATCTGTAAGTCCAGTCCGTTTCTAGACGATTGAGCTATAATGAGGGTACAACGACCGGAGAGCACGCAACTAGTACTCGTATACCTAGTTTTCGTACTAACTCTTCACTGATTGTCGTTTGCAAATAAAAAAAGTAATAAAACAATGTATAGTGTGATATAATTAGGTAAAGTTGTAAAAACGAAATGTCTGTAGGTACATTGAAGATATTAAAAAAAAACTATTGTAAGGGACTATTTGCAGGTCACCGAAGCGAAAAACGTTTTTTGTATGTTTGTATGTATCCTTGCGGCTTCATAACGCAAAATCGGACAAACGGATTGCAACTATTTTTGGCGTGTACCAAAAATAATTGAAATCTGTTTAGCCGACTCTGGACATATCCAGCTACACACACGGGTAGCTGGATATCAGGTGGTTATAGCATACTCTTTACCTGACTACGCTGCAGAAAAAAGGGGTTTTGAATTTTCCCCTCCGCGAACGAAGTTGCGAGCGCCTTCTAGTTGGGAAATAGAACAGTAAAGCAAAAACTCATTTAACTCCCCCTCCGCAAGTGTTGTGTGCTTGATGAAGTCCCTTCCAGAAAATTTTGTTTCGTCGGCTTCAACCTATTGAAATACAAGTTCAACTGAATACAATTTCAATGAGTAATGCTAATAAGTTATTATTGTCTCGCTAACTTTTAAAATGAAGCACATATGTGCTTCATTTTGGAAATGGTATCAAAAGTGTAACACTAGAGTTGAAACATGTTTAGATTGTTTAGGTATCTTTAGATATAAGCATTAACGTTATCTGAATCTGACTGATGAATAAAAAAAATCAAAAAGAAATAAAATAAATAGCAATAATAAATAATATTCTTTTCTGGTTCCGCGATTATTACTTATTGAAATAAAACTATTTAACGGATTATATCGCGTATATTACCTCATTTTATTTCCCGACGTTTCGGAAGCTTTTCAGCTTTCCATGGTCACGGGTGGACGGGTCCACCGTGTACGCGATATAATCCGTTAAATTGTTTTATTACAATGTAGCAATAATAAACATATTAAAAATTAATTATGATGGATTCGCGTCCAATTCGTCTATTGGATTCATATTGAAATGAAATCCAATCTTTACCATGATTCTGAATGAGAAAGTGTGATTGCCTAGTCCTTCTTGTTAAGAGATAAAAATAGGTGGATTTTAGGGTGAATCACATACAGCCAAAATATATCTGTGTCTGTTTTCTTCAACATTAAGATAATTCTAACTTGATTTGCATTGATTGCTGAAAGCGGAGATTAGGAGTCAGATTATGGTTTTGATTTGGCAGGTATGTGTTGACAGCGTTCCAATATATCAAGTACTGACATAGCGCAGTGTCGGATGCAGGCGAACGCGGTCCGGTTGTACAGTTGCACTCCTTAGATGGCCAGCGGCGACCAGCGCCCGTTTCTCCCGCGCTGAGCGTTGCCCGCGCGCGGGCGCCACTGCGCTCTCGCCTTCTTCAAAGAATTTATACTAAATTACTACCTAAATAGCTATTTTTCGAACGTATACATGTAATATAATTAATCGAACATTCTGTCGTTACTGTCTAAGTATTAGTAATTAGTAAAATAACATCATGGAAATATTTCCCGCACCGGCCGTAAAGAAAAAGATTTCGGGTTGTGATTATGATAGCAGGTAGGCTAAACATGTTTAAATTCTAGTGGTACACTTTTGCCGCTCATCTCATTCAATAGCTCAAACCGTGAATCACAAACCCTACAAAACATGATGCTATTTCCGAAGCCATTTATCTTAATAACACGTATCAAAATAGAACCTTAAGCAGCATTCGATAAATATAGTTGTTGCGAACGCGAGAAAATAAAAATGATAAAAAAATCGAGTGTGCGTCCAATCTAAATCCCCCGGACCGCACACTGTCAAAATATTGTCAAAGTGAATTCCGTGCGTCTAATATAAATAATATAATGATTTTCCACTTGGCAATAATCCTAGCGATTTATTTCGATCTCTAGATATTAAACCGCATACCACATATATCTAGGCGAGGCGTCATTCCCGCTCGCTCGGTTGTTGAACTTGGTTTTATTAAGCAGAAGAGGGGTCGTGCCGTGTGCTTTCAGGATGGATATTACGGTGTCCACTTGTTGGTAGAGTTCGCGTCGATTGCTTTCAGGGCGGGTATTATGGTGTTCATAATACGGTGGAGGTCGGGGAGAGGCGACAGCCGGCGGCGGAGTGTCTCATTGTCACGAGTATATTTAGTGGTGACGGCGCGTCACGCGGCGGCCGCGGAAGCGTCTGTCGTCGGCGTCTGCTCCGCCGCTGCTGCAGTAGGCGCGTTCGCAGTTTGCACACATTTGGCAAGGTCTCCACATCCGGTGCTCCTCGTTTTCTATCTAAACTAGATCCGTAGATACGTTTCTACGTGAAACGGCCGCGTCCACATTGGAAAGTCCATTAAATAGAAATTCAAGTTTTATCTAATGTGTCAGTTAGGCCACATTCAGATAAATTTCAGCTGGTCTGAATTACGTATGTTATTATGTGCTCCTGTTTGAGTATTTAGATCTTTCTTTTCGCAGAATATGGTGCAATTTGCAAATACGTCAGTCATTGACCGGGATATTACCTACCTTAAATTTAGGCGGTACACCGGATGTCTCGTCCTGATTTCCAGTAATCACTCTTATCACCGCGCTTCAGAGCAAGGCACATGCTAATAGTATCCGATGTATACTTTCATAAACCACATTGTTGTCTACGAAGAGAATCTGGGTTAAATCTGCTATAAAGTGTTATCTTAATAATGTATTGTCGTTAACATACGGCGGCTAGAACATAGCTGTCTGTTATTCATAAATTAATACTATTTTATTAATAACATTTTATCTATGTCATCTGAATCGGTTTAGCGAGCGATAAATACGTTAGAATACTAGAATAATGTATGTTATTTAACTGTAATAATTGTAGAAATATATTACATACTGAACAGAGTTTATCTCTGTGTGGGCTTAACAAAATATGAGGTATTATACCTAATCGTACCATACGACTCAATTGCCAAAACATTATTTATCTGCTCAAGCACCACGACGTGCGTACATGTACATGCACCGAAATCACACGTAAATTGAACATATCTCTTGAAAACGAGCTCGTTGGTTTCGGTGTGTAATTTTAATAAATTAGTACCATGAATTACGGGCGGGTAAATGAGTGGAACACACTTTCCCGCGCGTTATCTTGCACAACTGCTTTGTAGATTAGACCTGGAACCAGCCTCGCCTTACACGGTAGGGAGCGGGCGAGCGCTACTATGTTTGCTGATGATCGATGGGGATACGATCCTGTTTAAATATTCAATCATTAAATGCTTTTTGTTACGCTATAACTAACATGTCTATCAGTTTTGTTTATATACAGGTTATTACATAACAGTTATAACTGTTTAAAAAATAAGGGGCGTGAACGTATATTTTCGAATGAAAATATGACTATTAAGCTCATTAACATAGAACCGAATAAATATAATACCACATTAGCTAGTCCCCAGTATGCCCATAGTGGTAATAGATCCATGCCACATTTAAACTAAATTGTAAGACAGCGGAAACCCCTTTGAATATTAACATTATTTACCAGAATATTCAGGGTTTTTCCAGCAAGAAATTAGAAATAGGTTTATTTTTAGATAATAATAATATTGAAGTTATGTGTATTACTGAACACTGGCTAAAACAGGAACAATTACTTTTTGATTTTATTAACTTTAAGTTAGTAAGTGTCTTTGCTAGAAAATTAGCCATTCATGGGGGTTCTCTTATAATTGTTAAAAGTTCCATGAAATCAAAAGAGCGAGAAAATATTGTTAGATTATCAATAGAACGGATTATAGAAATTGATTGTATAGAATTAGAGACCTATTTAATTATATGTATTTACAGACCACCTTCTGCTGATTTCCATACATTTGAATGCCTTATGGTAAATGTCTTAAAAATAGCTTGTAAAGGCAAAAAACATGTTATAGTATGTGGAGACTTCAACGTTAATTTACTTGAATCGAATAGTAACACTGTGAAGTTGTTAAGTTTGTTTAAATCTTTTAACTTGGTCAATTTGTTTTTTGAGCCAACCCGCGTGGGAATTAGTAGTGAAACCTGTCTAGATAATATTTTTTGTGATTGTAAATGCTTGGATAAGGCAATATTTAAGTCCTTTAGTTCAGATCATAGAGGTCAGAGAGCATCTTTCCCAAACACTTTCCAAGAAATACCACAAACTATAACATACAGACCCATAACTAGTTATCGTTTAGGACTATTCAAAAATGAAGTTCATAATGATCTATGTATGTTATCCATTTCACATGATGACCTAAATTGTTTTTACAAAAATTTCTTTGGCATAATTATAAATAATTTTAATACTCATTTCAAAATGAAAACTATTTCTGGGTCAAAAACGAAGTTTAGTGAATGGGCTACTGTCGGCATTCATAGAAGTAGAAATAGGCTTTATGAATTATATGGAGAGAAAGAGGTAAACAAGAATACTGCTTTCCTGGACTATGTCAAGAATTATTCAAAAATGTTTAAGAAGGTGTGCATAGCCGCTAAGGCAAATTATATTAGTTCTAAACTCAAAATGTCTGACAATAAAGTGAAAACTGTTTGGAATATTATTAATAGAGCAACTGGTAAAACAAAAACTCGCAATAGTCAAGTCAACATTATGACAGGAAATGGTCAGAACGATGTTGCCTCGGCATTCGAGGATTATTTTTCCAACATTGCAATTAATACTACAAGATATCTTCAATCATCTGCGACCGAAGCCTATTTGATACTTAATGTTAATTTTAACAAATGCAATGTAAGCTTTGAATTTAGTCAAGTAAATTCAATAGACGTTATTAAAACATTTAAGTCACTGAATTTAAAGAAAACAGAGGATTTATGGGGAACTTCAGTAAAAATTGTTCATCATATTATAGACTCAATTGCACCCTATCTAGCCTTGATTTATAATAATTGCATATCAGAGGGCGTGTTTCCAGATCTTATGAAACATAGTTAAGTCATACCTCTTTTTAATCAGGTGACTTGAGTGACTTGACTAATTTCCGTCCGATATCTATACTACCTGTATTAAGTAAAGTTTTCGAAAAGTTAATGTTGATGGATCTGCTGGGACACTTCAATAAAAATAAACTGCTTAGTAGTAAACAGTTCGGTTTCACAAGGGGACGTTCCACGGCTGATGCAGCATCTGTACTAATTAAATATATTTACAACATCTGGGAGAAATCTTGTGATGCAATTAGAGTTTTTTGTGACCTTTCTAAGGCATTTGATTGCGTTGATCATGGAACACTCATTTTGAAATTAGAACATTATGGCCTGTCTATAAATGCCTTAAGCCTTATGTCTTCATATCTCAGCAATAGAACACAAACAGTTGTTGTAAATGGAACCCAATCCAGTGGAGCTGCAGTTAAGCTAGGAGTGCCACAGGGCTCTATCTTAGGGCCATTTCTATTTTTAGTTTATATAAATGACTTACCATCTATAATAGAAAATCTTTGTGATATAGTACTATTTGCTGATGATACATCATTAATTTTCAAAGTTGACCGGAAAGCAACAGACTATGCCGAAATTAATAGTGTACTAGTTAAAGTACTTGACTGGTTTAATATTAATAATCTGGTATTGAATGCTAAGAAAACGAAATGTGTTAGATTTGCTTTACCGAATGTTAGAACAGTGGATTCTACTATATCGCTCAATGGTGAATGTTTAGAAATGGTGGATAGGGCATTATTCTTAGGTATAACACTGGACAAGAACTTGCTATGGAGTCCCTATTTAGCAGTACTTGCAGGTAAATTAAGTTCAGCAGCTTACGCTATTAGAAAAATTAGACAATTGACCAATGTTGATACTGCTCGCTTAGTATATCATAGTTATTTTCATAGTATCATGTCATACGGTATTCTGGTTTGGGGCAAAGCAGCTGACATACAGACTATATTTGTGTTACAAAAAAGAGCGATTCGTTCTATATATAACTTGAACTCCCGTGACTCCTTAAGAGAACTTTTTAAAGACATCAACATATTAACCGTAGCGTCCCAATATATTTATGAGAATATTATTTATGTTATTAAGAACCTAGAGTCTTTTACTAAGAATTCAGATATCCACAATTTTAATACTAGAAATAAAAACAAAATCGCTATTAGAAAGTTCCGCGTTCGTAAAGTAGCCAAATCATTCGTAGGCCAATGTATACATTTTTATAATAAGCTACCAGATGATGCTTTGAAATTATTGTTTCCAGCTCTCAAAAAGTACTTAAAAGAGTCCCTAATGGCAAAGGCTTATTATAGGGTAGAGGACTATTTGACAGACAAAAATGCATGGCCCAAAACAGAAACCAAATAATTTACTTTTACCGGGACACGGTTCTTATAAGGTGGCATATCAAACGTATGTAAGTTGTTTTAAATAAAAATCACTATTTTGCTTTTTATATTCTAGATTTTTTTACTTTTATAAGTTTTGATATGTTTCCTTGAAGAACTACGCATTGAGTTTATACTCAAAACATATATTTAGGTTAGGCTAAGCACGAATATTGTAATAGATATAAGAGTTATTTCGAAAAAATGACTGACTGTTGAGTTTGTTTCGGCTTTCTTCTCTTCAGTGGTCTCCTCTTGGGAAACGCCGTAGAGTCAGACTTGTAAAAGTGCCCTTGTGGCCTACTTACAGAATAAAGATCATTATTTCATTATTTCATTATTTCATTTGACGTAGCGAAAAGAGCTCATTAGAATCGATTGTGTACAGCGCCAGGGCAGCGGCAAGTAGTCAGCGCGGGGAAACGCAAGTAGGGGCGCACCATTATACCGACGACGACGCGATAGGGCCAACTATTTTGTATTGAATGGGATGCAGATTGTTACTTAGCAGTAGTTAACGATGGCGAGGCCACAGTCATAGCTAGTTTGGTTATGTACAATATGCAATCGAACATGTTGCCATTTATTTTGGATTAAAATTGTTTTATGTGCCTCTCTATATTTCCATTTGCTGACTGTACTGAATATTTTCGTGGGCTTACTGTACGTCTATAACGTGGTATCGGGTTGACGCTTGCGCGTGCGTCGATTTAGATGCGTCTGACGCTCACGGGTGGTGTGTGGGAACCAGCGCGACGCGGGCGGCTCGCGAATCGAACTCGCCTTTAGGGTTCCTTCCTAGTTCTAGGGCTTTTCTTGCACGACTCATCATTGACGTCCTAAGTACAAGTCCCTACGAGTATTCTTTGGCTGACCAATCTCTACAAAAAAGTGCGTTGGATTTACTTTTTTCCAAAGGATAGATGTTGTTTTCTTTACATTTTGCTTAGTAAAATACCTCCTTATGTTTTCTCTTTGCTTCGTGCGTATTTGGCTTTCTTTGGAAAACATGAGTGTTTTTAGGTAAAAAATGCATAAGTGTCACTTTCTGGTCCCCATTCTATCATATGTAAAATTACGCGTCTTGTTGTATTTGTTGCGCTAAAAACGTTAAACCAACTTTCGCATTGTTAATATTCTACGTTACCAAACACTCCTTGAAATTTCTAGTTCCACCTTCCAAAGAAATTGCATAAACATAAAAGCTGTGCAATGCAATCTGAGCAATAACTAATGGCAAAATTAGCTACTTAGACTCAGTACGAGCAGAACCCTCAATTCGTCGGTGTATTGAAAACACTTTTATTTGTCGATATCTGAGATCGGCGCCTACTCCATTAGTCATGTGACAGTATCGACATGAGATCGCTCCGGCCTCTTAAATCCAGGCGACGCCCGCACGGAACGATGCAAATTTACTGCAACTGAATCATGTACTGACTGTTGCTCCATCTAGCAATTAAGACTTGGTCAAGTGTGAGCTGGAATTTATGGTGTGAATTGACAAGTTAGAGTCTATGTCGTGGTTGCGTTGATCTGATTCGAAATTAGGACAATCTTTCTATTTTTGGGGTGTTGTGGTTACCCACTCAACAGGTTCCTTAATATATATACTTATTGTGAGGTTTTGCACTCTTTACTGCCACTTGAGACATAATCGTAGTCAACTAAGTCAAACAACTAAAGTTTTATTGATGAACGAAAAAAAAATGGACAAAATTGCGAATACTGTACTACTAAGTGAAGAATTGACGATGATAATGGCCTACAAATAAACCGAATTTAATATCATTTGGCGACGATCATTTTCATTCTGGAACGTAGCTGCCTAAAATACTGGTGTGAAAACATATATTATTTAAACTAGGACTCCGCCTACAAATTTATTAGATTTTTAATGACCGAGGGAGTGTTGGATTGCGTTTGATTTATACGGGTGGAAGGTATGTGCGTAGTCATTGTTTTGGTTTGCGACATTGTCTAAGGAACATAGTAGGTAAATGCACACTTTAATGTTTACAAAGTGAGATGGGATACGATTGAATAATCCACACAACCAAGAGCTAAACGTGTATCGTAAAACGGGGGCGAAGTGACGGCTGGGCGGTAGGGATGCGAACCCAGAATCTTTTTTTCAGTTGCTACTGTCATTTTTGAGGTCAGGTTTCTCTTCAAGTATTTTTTTTATTTTTTGTTCTTCTTGCGATAGCCAAATCAGTCTGTGTGATTTTTGTCTGAATTTTAATTAGTTTTTATGTGAGATTTAACAAAGTAAGTGTTAACCCTAGCAATTTTCCCAACTCACTTCATTGCTCTCCCTGCTAACCCTAACTACGGGCGAGGTGGGATTTCCTACTATTTTGTGTATAAAAAAATCATGCGACCGAAATATGTTTTATGTATTAAACATGAACGTGCCACATGTAAAAATAAACTTTTATCGAGGTTAACATTTCTGTTTTGTCCCTTCTCCCCCCGTTTTACGGAACCTATTTAGGATCTTCATTATACAATGTCTTACAGGAAACCGCTAGTCCTCGGATATGTCTTCCAATGCGTATAAGGCATATTATTATTTTTAATATTCTCAAAGCCTTATCTCATTTGTAGTTTTTCTTCTTACGTATTTACAGAAACGGAACAATCGCATGTAACGTCTGTAGAACACAACTTTGGATTTTCATCTTGGATGCCATACCTGTACCGGTGACTGCGTTAACATGCATCTCTGCCTCATTGAGTCTTCAGCGTAAAGCTGTCGATTACATATAATTATCGTATATAAAATACAGTTAGTGCGTACATGTTGGAGAAATTGTGCCTACCCCCCAGGAATAGTTCGCGACGTCGTCGACGCGGGGTCAATGCTCCCTGACTCACCATACGCGACATGCGTAGACTCTATCACATTATTACTTTCGTAAAAGGTTGTCTCGCTTAAATAATGCATGTTACATAACTGGTTGCAGTCTGTGATCTCCTGGGCGAGCGGCCGGGTCAGCACGAGCGCCACTTTTATAATACGTCGTGCCACTAAGAAACTTCGCTCCTTTTCGGGTCCCATGCCTCAAAAGGAAAATATACGGAAGCCTTATTGGAACAATCTTGCGTCAATCTGTTCATTTTATGGAATTTGAACTTTGACTGAGCAACACGATCGTGTTAAGCCTTATTATCTAGTTGTCTTCAGATTATAAAAATGGAGTGAAAAGTGGTTTTCGGTCAGTCTTACATTATTCCAGCCAATAGTAAAGTTATAAGGCGAAATTAGACACACATAGCGAGTCTCTATGGTTGTTTGGTACCGATTCATTTTGAGCAGGTTTTCGATGCATTGATCATCAAGCTTCGAGCATTGCAGTAGGTTGGCAGTTGCAGAATTAGTTCGTTGCTATTATTGTAGCGTCCTCTACGCGTCAATTGGTGGCGGGCCTATCATAGCAAGACGTTATTTTTGTTAAGCGTATGATGCATTATTATCTGATCTTTATAATGTCTAGCGAGCGTACACTTATATTTTCTGGTTGTGTACCGTCTTGATATCATGCCACATACTTTGAAATGCACGGCTAGCTATTTTTATGGCAAGCATATTTAAGGCTCCATTTTTAGGGTTCCGTAGCCAAAATGGCAAAAACGGAACCCTTATAGACTCGTCATGTCTGTCTGTCTGTCTGTCTGTCTGTCTGTCCGTCCGTCCGTATGTCACAGGTATTTCACTCACAAACTATAAGATGTACATTGATGAAATTTGGAGCATAGGTGTCGTGTGTTAACCGCTACTTAGTATGATAGTTAAATTAAAAAATCTATATATTTCTAGGGGGGGCACTTCATACATGTAACCGAAACTAAAAAAATAATAATCAGCAAATATCAAGGTGTGGCACATATTTCGACAGTACTTTTAAAAACATTTTGAGG
Organism: Hedya salicella; assembly: GCA_905404275.2. Taxonomy (NCBI): domain Eukaryota; kingdom Metazoa; phylum Arthropoda; class Insecta; order Lepidoptera; family Tortricidae; genus Hedya; species Hedya salicella. The sequence goes on from FR990108.1 coordinate 10,450,986, forward strand.
TTTCTAAAAAAAAAAAATATTTAGTGAATATCTTCCGAAATATTCGCTACGAAAGTAGCAAAAATGGTGTCCCCCCATCTATTTCCTAAACGGTCAGTTCAAAAAATCTGAAAAAATTTACAAATATAAAGCTTCATGAATACTTCCAACGAAAATTGTTTTCAACATGATCGGACATACCGTTTTTAAGTTATTTCCAAAAAACTGCGCTTCTCAGCAAATGGACGTAACTGCCGGGGAGATACGCTCTTTTGTTAGTGTTTTTTTTTCATATCGTATTTTTTTTCATCCGTAGTGCATTTTTTTGTATAAACGGCTGCGGAACCCTTCATGGGCGAGTCCGACTCGTACTTGGCTGCTTTTTTTTGTTTATTTAAATTTGTACTTGTAAATGTAAGTTTCCGATATAGGTACTATTTTTTCTTCATAATAAATCTCATTGAAACGGCCTCGATAAAAGAAGCCATTATTAAATTAAATAAAATTTTCACACGGTTTAAAATATGTGATAGTAACACCATTTCGTTATCGCACACGCGTATAAGCGCACGGCCGACTGAAATTGAGGGTTAGCGGTACAAAAGGGCGCGCGGCGCGGCACCTCTCTTGGCGCGTATCAACTCATTCATCTTAAACGGACGCTCCGTTGCATACTAATTAGGGAGGGTTCTTTGAATTAGTGCCTACCTACATGCCAAAGCATGAACTGGGCAATTATCGAAAATTTAATTGATTCATATTTTAATGCCAAGATTACTGCGCATCTTTCGTTTTAATTATTTTTTTACAATTTGTTGGAATTTAGATATACGCACTTCATCAGTTGTTCGTTGTTATCAGAGCTTCAAGTTGTTACTGGATTAAGTTAATCATATATATCATTGTCATGAAAATCACTGAAATGTGAGCTTTTATCTCAGCATCTATCTTAAACCCGGCGGTCATTACCATTGCGATGCAACAACCTCATAGTGATGAGACACATCAGCCTATGTGACTTCTCGGACCCGTCTTCCGGTACTTAGCAATTCTCAATCAAGGCATGTCCGCTATTTGGCAAATGTCGCTGGTTTCTCACTGGCGGTCGACATACCTTGGGTGGAACTCACAACCACATTTCCGAGACGGCGATAGTTAAGGTCCCGGTGCATCTTTACTTTGGTTCTGACACTCTAAACTCTCAAGCGCAACCTGATAGACCCTTTTACATTTACTTACATTTCGGCGGAACAATAAAGAAGTCTAAAATAATAATCGCAAAAAAGGGCCCTGAGCGGGCATGCCGCCATTACCAAAGCTTGATATTAAATTCGAGAATTTTATTTATTTCATACAACCAGAATATAGCGTCACGGTAAGTTATGACGCGAACGCGACATACAATAAATTATAATTCGTTTTATTTTGTATATATTATTTTAATGCCCGTTCGGTCCTGTCTTTTTGGCGATGAATGTTCATGCTCATGGATCAATATTACACGGCTCTATGTTTGACTTTGAAGGAACTGGAAGTGAACTTTGTCTTAGTAACAAAAAAATAAAATTTTAACTGCCTACCCTAATAACAATTTTAAAATAAAAAAAGAACCGACTTCAAAATAAACTATAAAGCCAAAAATAATCTCTTATGTACGGTACGGATCACAGTTGAATCACCTTTTGAAGTCGGTGGTGCGAAACCATTAATTTATTACTATTAAAAACCGCGGGCGGCGAGCCTTAAGTTATTATCTACCTACATATACATTTAGTCCTAGTAATTCTTATTTTTGTTGAATAAAGAACTTTATATACTTCAGGTTTAGCACCGACTTAAAAAGGTTGTTCAAATGTGATCCGTACCGTACATAAAATATTATTTTTGGCTTTTCAGTTTATTTTGAGTTCGGTTCTTTTTTTTTTTTGCTTTTTAGTGATGGATTTTAGTAGTGATATAAAGTTTTTTGTAGAGCCCAGAATGGGAAGATTGAGGAGGCACTTTGGAAGTAAGAAATGTAAAAGTTGGTAAGCTCATTGTACCTTCCATCATCAGCTCAGCATGAAGTGATGACAATCAGACGAAAACAACTGATAACTTTAGAAAAATATATACAAAACATTGTTAGTGCCTATAATATTTCAGGGTTTCTCTCGATTTCCTTGGTATTCCATCATCTGATCCTGACTTCGTGATAAGGAGACTACTTCAGGGACACACTATAAAGAATAGGACTAACAGTCTTAACGTATTTACCTATAATAGATGTTTTTTTTTTTAATTATCCTTTAACTCTTAACTATTAAGGAGTTGTACCTTCCGTCACCAGCTCAGCATGATGAGATGATGACTACCATATGCAAATACTTAAATAGCTTAAGAAAATATATGAAAAACGTTATAAGTGCCTATAAAATTTGAGGATTGCCCTCGATTTCCCTGGGATCTCATTATCAGATCCCAACTTGGTGGCAATGGGACCACCTTGGGAGTATATCCTTTCAAATAAAACAAGAATTTTTAAAATCGGTCCACAATAGACGGAGTACTCGGTGAACATACATTAAAAAAATATAAACTATCGAACATATAACCTCCTCCTTTTTTGGAAGTCGGTTAAAAAAGTATTCTGCCGTTGTGTTAAAAAAGTATTAAGCAGTGTTAACAATAATAAAATAAAAACCCCCGACACAAATGAACATAAGGACAAAATAGCAGTTGCTAGCATCAATATTGGCTGAGATCCGGTCACTTGTTCCACTAACAGCTGAATATCTTGGAGACGAGTGCTTCGATTTTCATCAAACAAAGCTAAGAACACTCGGGATAAAATTGTCTATGACACAAAAAACCGCACTCAAATCGGTGCGTCCGTATGGACGCTACGATGCCACAGACAGATACACAGAGTCACAGACACGTTAACCTTATAACACCCCTCTTTTTTGTCGAGGGTTAAAAGGAGAAGCTATAAGCGTAAATTAGTCTCTTAGCTCGTTGAACACCTAATACTATCAAGTTGCCCGAATCTGTGATAAATGCGTAGATCGATTCGGAACATGAGTGTTAACGCGTGCTTCCGAATTGTAATCGGTATACAAAGACAATTTGTCGCCCCTGAGTCACAAGAAAGCTGCGCGCTGCGGCATTGAAGACATTATCGTGTTATCGATCAGCGCGCTCAAGCCGTTCGCAATTAGTGGTCAGTTGCGCGAGACCTCCCGCGCGGGCGACGCCTCCTTGTCTTTATGAAATTATCACTGAATTGAGAGGTAAAGCCCGCTTTCGACGCGGTAATAGCACCCTCCAGCTCTCCTATTTATAAACGTTTCGCATCCAATTGAGGCTGATGCGTCCATTTCTGTATTATTATGTCGTATTTTTTAAAGATAAAAGTATCCTCGTACCGCGGTGTACGGTAATTGTCTGTGTGATCCATCATGTGAATTATCCTTTTGCAATGCCGCTCACTATGATCGAATCTTTATGAATTTAGTAAAAATGTAGAAACATGAGCATTCTGTACCTTGCGTGGTGAATGTTTCTATATCATTAATTTAATATCTTATCTTAACTAAGACAGCAAAATCATAATATCTTAATCTACAAAATGAAAGTGCCTGATTATGAACTCATTGATTAGAAGCATGCGATTGGCGCTATTGTAAGGTTGAGATAGATCAATTTATAAACTATACAATATGATGACCGGTGTTCAACTCCTCATTTTGAGTATTTTTTCATAATTCGCAAACACGTTGGGAGAAGGTTCTATGGTGACCTACAATCGCAGGCAACTGTACATAGTATACTGAGATGTCGTGCTAAGTAAATGATGATCGCTTATCACCGGGAGTACTTGGCAACATCAAAGCTTTCGCGGCAGCGTGCATCGCCGGTTTCGGCGGCCGCAAAGGGCGTTCAGCTCCCTTAAAAGGCGCTGTCACTTACGAGGGCTTTCATAACACTTAATAAGATGCAATGTGAGTAAAATATCGTGATGGATCCGCGCGAAGAGTCACGAGTCGAAGAGGCCGTGGGACAGAAGACGGGGTTTGTTTCATTTTGTGTTGTGCCCGCTAATTACACGGCGGTTTGCTTTTAACGAGCACTCATTTTAACGGCACGCGCACGAGTACCGTTGATTGCGTAAAAGACGTAAGCGCCGTTAGAGTTCTTAGGGACTTAAGACGTTCTAACATAGCTGGAACTGTCTTTTTCCAGGTAATCGTTCAATGTGGAACTAACACTTTGTGTAAATATGTTATTCATATGCTGCTTCAATCTATAAATTTATATACAGTCAGTTGTTTATTAAGACATATTTGGACAGGGAAAATTGTGGGAAACGCTTTTTCCGTCAGCAGACCATTTCCCGTGTAAATAAACTGTTTATTTTGTGGCTTTTTAACGAGGCAATATCGTGTTGATCTATAAATTCAGTAGCACATTTTATGCGAATGCTCAGACATTTTACGAGGTATTTGGTATTAGAGAGGAATGCGTGAAAATCTTACGGCGATGCGAACTTCACAACACAGCTGAATAATTGCTGATGCGCTTCGATGTCAGGTGATTCGTGGTGCCAACTAGGAACATCTTCCAGCTACACTCGGTAAAATGTACGACGAAAGAACTCTATTACGATTCAGCAAGAGTTCAAATGGATTGAAAGGGGAAGATTAATAATATTATATAGATGTGAACAAGATGCAAATCAGCAGCAACATAGATTATACCAGAAATGATGAATATAGACCTTGATAATTAAAACGAAATGCGTGATGTTTCTGAAATATGACCGGCCAGATGTACCTATTTACCTAAACGCCTAATTTCTCAATAAAGTTAAAGTATTTTCCCTATATTTTAGAATTGCGCGACTGTCTACATTTGGGATAATGTAAATATTACGAAAGAATGACAGTCGCATAATGCAATTTAGTTTTGCCACAATGGAGTGTTTATATATAATAGCAATATGATGTGCTACGAAGCACCAAATTAGCGGTAGCGAAAAACGAAGTCGGAAAAGCTGCTTACTTACTTTATACGCAACTTTTGTAAACAACGCAGGAAGTAATTAAAAACAGGATGATCAAGATAGTCGGCATGTATAAAATTTATTGTGTTATTTGGCCGGCCGTTGATGAACTATGAAAAAAGGTTGTCGGGAAGTGAATGACAGCGCGGGCGCTGCGGCGGCGACGCCGGCGCAGTGCCTCTCGCACCGATATCGATCGCGATCGCGACTCGACCCGCAGCCTTCCAAATACGGCGCTTCATCCCAAATAGGCATCAGTCGAGACGAAGCTGCCGAGGACATCGCAGACCCATTCGCCTCTTTCCATTGTCTACATGTTTTTTGCTACCCAATAATATTGTCCCCCGACCGAGGACGACCAGTAATCAATATGAGAGCCGTCGCGCGGTGATCTATGCGATGAATATATTTTAACCGATGATTGCAATTTATCACATGTGGCAAATTGGTAAAGAAGAATGTTAACTTTGTGGTATTTTTTGTTTACACGCTCATGAATATGCAGCTGAATTGTTGAGATAATTCATTGTATCAGTTTGCTAACCTTGGATGAAGATACAATATCCCGGGTAGGTGGTGCAGGCGCGTGGGCGGTGCAGTCTAGCGTCGTTGGCGAGGGCGTTGATTCATTTCAAATTATTCACAAGCAACTTCATCTTCTGCTGAATTATGTCTCCGCCTCTTCTAGTTGATATTGCCATTAGTTAATACAGGTGGTGGCTCTAACCAAAGATGAAAGCTATGTTTATTTGTGTTTGCAACGATAAAGACCACCGCGTCAGGTTTATCATTTTGTTCATTCATTATTCCTTGGGAACTGATACTTCATTAAATTTGTATTTTGTGGAAAAATACCACTTTTCTTTAAAACTCTCATGACATTTCAATATGTTTCATCCTTTACTTTAAACGATCAATTTTTGTATACATATATACTAGTATATGTAGTTGTAATCGGTTTATAGACTAAGTTTTGCCTTTCAAGTTTACAGAAATAGGTTTCCTTCATCCTCTAAAACCAAAAGTGCCCTACAGAGTAAGGCTCGGCCGCCTAGGCTAAAGCTTTAAGTAAAACAGACGTCAAACATTTCTCATGTTATCATTGCACGAATAATCTCGCTGATAATTAACATATATTTGCATCGGCATCTCATTCATATGAATGATATCAATTTTTAAAACAAAACCACCGTAGCATCAGGGCCGGCGCGCATTAATAGTATGCGTAGGCAGGACCTGCGTCTGTTTGATCGTGGAGCACCGATCAGTCATACAGAGAATGTGGCAGATTTGAAATGAACGCGGGGATTATGCATGCGCGCACGCAGGCGGCCCTGAGCTATCGCGGCATTGTATTCAAATCCCGGAGCGTCACCGTACACCGTTGCACCAATATTACTCAAACTTGGGCTGTGTGCTGCGCTTTATTATATTTTCACTTTTTTATTTGACTTGTATTAATACACTGATTAAAATAAAAGTAATTACGGCCTTCTTGCATATGTATAATTGTCTTTGCCCATTAAGCACATATCGCTTGTATGCATATACCTTTATTTTGTAATTAAGATTCTCAAAGTGGGTAATGAGTATTATGCACAAGTGTAACTTCGACAGAGACAACTTATGTTTTTCTCAGTCTACCCTCCGGAGCTGTAAAGCTTCTGAAACGTCAGTATATATATATATATATATATATACTCGTATATTACATCTACAAGTTAGGAACGAATTGTATGTATACAATGCATATTGAAAAAAAGTTTAACCCAATCCCGAACGATATATTTTTTTTCGTACAATAATATTCTAAGATGAAAATTGGGAAATATTCTTGAAACCTAGGAGTAAATGCATGCCTGAAAATATATGTACCTAATAATTGGTTTACATAGTGTAAGTACATTGCCCACTATAGCCGACTCTGCAAGCACGAAAGGAAATTAATGAAGCCTGTACGCAAAACATGGTTACAGTTGAACAATCAAGGGTGTGGCTTGCACAATACTTATTGCCAGTATTCTGATTTTATCTATCTTTGTTGCTGATCAATGAGTTCACATAATACTGTCTGCCGCCTCTGGTAATTTTGTGCATTGTGGGTGCCAGATTGATGAACGGGTCTTCGTATGAATAGGGTATTTGGTAGTGCGTATCAAATTTATTTTTGTTACTTAGGTAGGTCATTAAGTACTTACTATAAAAAAATAAGCCTGTCTTTAAATCTTGTTCTTGGGTTTGAATAAAATTATCGCTCGTTCTAAAGACCAATTCGACTTTGCATGTTCAAGTTATTTTTAACATATAAACATACTAGAAGGCGACCGTAACTTTGTTCGTATAACCATCTGTGGAGGCCCAGCTACCCATATACCAAAAAGAGTTGAAATCTGTTTAGCCGTTTTGACGTGATGGAGCAATAACGACACATACAACCAATAAAAAAACGATTCAGTGACCTCCAAATAACACATTTTCAAATATTTCAATGTGCAGACATTTCATTTTTAGTACAGAAGTACGCAACCGTTTGTACAATAACATTTGCCTTAATTTTTCAACAACGAGGATTTTCAGGAGATTTTAATTATACATTTTATATCTATACATTTGGGTCATTATAAACGTCTGAAATACAATGTATAGAAAGCATCAACGCTAGACATGTTGTGCAAGAGAGTACGTGAGTATGTACATAGGTCATGTGACACTATAATTTTCCCATTGTCCTGGATCTACGATAATCGCAATAACTTGCGTCTGCTACATACCACCGACACCATGCCTCAAGTTTCCTTCGCACCTTGTTTACTATTCTCATACTACGGCCGTACATTCTCATAGTCAGCATAAAAATGAAATACCTACGATAAGGATGCATACAAGTAATAACAGTTACTTTTCCTTACTATAATATACGTCAGTATAATTATATTAAAACGGAGAAATTGCTGCGGAAATATACATTATGCAGAAGCAGAAGTACAGCATTTATATGCTAACACTTAAAAATCTATACTTCAAGAAAGTAATTGCCGCTAGATCAACATATCAACATGTATGGGACTTTGCTTAATGGTTATGCTAAAAGTGTTGCAAAGTGACGTTATTTTTTATGTCAGATCAGTTTTCTACATTTTTATTACCCGGCTGCGCGACGCAAAGGAGTGGTAATGTGTTTATCAGTCTATGTAAGTATGTATGTATGTATGTATGTATGTATGTATGTATGTTTGTTCCTATCTGGCACCCTAGAGACCAAACGCGTGAACCGATTTTGATCATTCTTAAGTCAATCGATTTGTCTTAACTGTCCGAATGTCACTGAAGACATGAAAATGATGAAAACTCAAAATGGCGATAATGAGACGCCATATTGTAAAAAAGAAAACAATGAAAATTAACGTACTATATCGAGTGGGATATCAATGAATAGGAATTTAAAAATCATTATTAGATTACTTTTATCATTTTTAATTTAGAATTCCCAGTTAGGAACTATAATGATTTAAAGTTGGTTAGCAAGCCGTTCCCACTAAATTTTCATTTAATTGCATTGTAATAAATCTGTGCAAGCTTCTCAATAACCCCCACGACAAATATTGCGAAATTGTCTGACTTTTATAGTTTTAACTAAAAAATATAAAATAAAAAATAATAATTAAAAAAACAAAAAACCCGACTGCGTAAAAAACTAAAAAGAAAATAAACAAGTCCAGTGCCCTAGAAATTTGTTAAACCCATTGTTGGGAAGATTTGCGTCGATCTAGATTTCTTATGGGTCTCGACTGTTCAAAATCGCTATGTTCCATATTAGAATTTATTATTTGTTATATTGTGAGTATCGATCATGAATCATGAAAGATTTCCATTATAACTTAACAAATTTCTAGGGCACTGGACTTGTTTTTTTTTCTTTTTAGTTTTTTACGCAGTCGGGTTTTTAATAATAAAAATTAATAATATTTCCATTCTTATTAATCTGCCCCAGATCATCTCTTTCAAAACAACTTTCTCAAGAAATAATATTTACGAGTATTAGTTAAAGAGTAACATTAATTTGCCGAAGTCATCAGAGACTCAGCGCAGTCGAGATGTTAAAAGCATTATTTATACATGTTTAGTTGGTGACAGAACTCCTCTACGTCTCTTGCCGTCCTAATTAAAATTTAAATTTGGAACCCGGTTGAGGTAGCTTATCCCTAAAACATAGGCAGATACGAGTATAGTAAGCGTTCTTCGAGAAGTTTCTGATTGTTGGCAAAACGATGCAGTAAACAAATATTGCAATCCCTATAATGTTGAACTACAGTAATACATATTCTGTAACACTTTCGCTGACAGTAGTGTCAATTAAGCGTTGTTAAGCCTACATATTGCTGCGGACTGCGGACGTACTGTCACCGAACGAGGTAAACATTTCATGTGCCAACCTAGGTATTATGGTTCAGGAGAGTGAGAGCCTTGTGCCTGGCAGACAAAAAGAGAGCGGAGCCTTGGCAATAGAGTTCCGTTTTCACCATTCAGGCATGGAAAAGCTTTTCCCCCACTCGAAATTTTTACCGTCAATTTTAGTGCTACTTATATTTTCGTTATAAGAAAAATGTAGTTCCAAGAACATTATCTTTCAGTATCTAAGCACGATGAGATAATTATTATTTCATAACGCGTTTGTGAAAAGTTGATTAGGTACATTTGCAATCACTATTGTTGCTTATCCGCGACGTATCAAGCCGTACTATAGTCGTATGTCAACTTTCCGGAAAGTGTAGGTATTTTATTATCAAGTTTTTATCATTTCGATTTAGTTAATGGTTAGTTAGCCCCTAATCTTTATTTATTCTATATCTGTAGTAGGTTTGTAATCACGTATCTAAATTGTGTTCGTTTTTCCTGAGATAAAGATCATTGGTCAATAAAATATATTGTGGTATTGAAGTACTATAATCGCGAGGACTCGACGACCTTCAGTCGCGGTTCTGCTTCCACGATTCTCTAGCCGCCGCGTGTACGTACCTACTGACATTCGCAAATATTAACCTTAATGCATGTTATATGATGTAACGTAATTGCGCCAATACTGGACGGTTTAAGGATTTATTTAAATTTATTAGCTATATCACGTCCAAGTTTACAAATTAATGACCACAATAAAACCTCAATAATCACTATTTTATAACAGCAAAAGAATGTAGCAAAAAATGTATAAGTTCTAAGACAACTACAAAAATCTGGAAAACAAAATTTACTGTTGTAAAATTCTGGATTTAAATAAGCATTTTACTAATAAAAGCAATCATTTTGTCATTACGACTAATAGTATTCTTTAAGTTAATGCTCCAAGTGTTGTTAATGCAAACATTTTTATTACTTTCTTAATATTAGCTTTAGAATGTTTTTTTGATCATTACTGGATTTGATGTTTATTACGTTATTACTTAAAAATGTTCCAAGCTTGTGTCACAAAGGTTGTAAGATTTCTGGCGTTTTTTTACCCATATTCCCAATCTATGCTTAATCTTGAATGAATGAATTGTTGGTCAAAAAATATTTAGTTATGTACAATCAGCCTCAAAAGTAGCTGTACATTTTAATACGGTGACATAATACAAAAGTGTTAAGCTACTTTTGAGGATAATTGTACCTGTAATTATTAATATTGTGAAAGCATATAATCGTAGTCTGATCTCGAACCTTCAGACACGAAAAGAAAATGAGAAGACCATAGACGAAAATAATAAATGATAGAATTCCACAGTTTGATTATATTTTTTAATTGGCCATTGTAACAATAATAAAACGATTAAGCCCTTATATACCCATTTTATAAAATACCTAATCAAAGAGCGTTAATAAAGAAAAAATAAAAATAATTAATCCGAACAGTTGCACGGAGCTAAGTTTCTTGTAAAAACCTCTCTGACTCTGGAAAATAACCTTAATTATCTTTTTTATGATAAGTTGATGTGTTTATACGACTACGTGCTGTAGGTTCAAATAAGAATATCTCACTAACTAAATGTAAAGGTTGGCGCCAATAATATGCTCACCATACCGGATCTGGGTGTTCGGGTCTGTCTGCCTGTTATTTCTGCTATGCATATAGCCAGAAATATAAATTTGGATTAAGGCTTAATCCAGAACGGATTAGTGTATTAACATGTTCTTTATAGGCGTCTTAAATAACAAATGAAGGTTATAAGTTATAATTCCTTGTAAATTGGGTGTTTTACTAGCAGGGCTCGGGCCATAAAAATAATATTTAAGATTTGATTAAAACATAATTCGTTGTTCAATTTCGGGACCGTTGAGTAAGCTGCTATTTTATCATTTTAACTCGGATACTGCCACTGTTCGACATAATAATCTGTCTTGAAGTCGCCAATAATGTACGGTCACACGCTATTCTGTAACCACTACGCAATTCTGTATTTGTTTTCAGTAACGTGATGAAGTTTCTGTAAGGCGTGGTTCAGGCGGCGTCGCGCGGCACGCTTTAGACGCCAAGCTGACAACATAAACAATGAACCACTACGTCTCGCCGCTTCTATAGTAAACGTTTCACGCCATATTGTACAGTTTATTAACGCAAAGTTGGCATCTCAGCTCGCACATTAATCTCCACATAATTAAATGATCAAGTGAAATTATATTTAGCCCAGGAAACGGGGCCATGCCCACGCTCGTCTCATCGCTCCGTCGCGTCCTATCAAACCACGCTGAAAAACCTCGTGAAAAGTCAACATTCGCGGCGGCGCGGGTGACACTGCCGGTTGACACGGCTGTTGTACCACATGTGTATACGCACTCTGGGATACAGCGCGAGCGGCGGCGCGTGCTGCCGATGCTCGCACACAAATATTGTTTTCGTTTGAGTTCATCGTCTTGTCTGGAAATTCAGGATTATCTAAATACGTTGTGTATACAACATGTCACGATGTGGCATCATTACGTTCTGGATATAAAAATATGTCGAATGCTTCGGTAATTTTGGCATGGCAAAAACGTAGCCGCGACACAGTAATCGAAAACGTTATTTATGTTATAATTATAAGTCCGCTTTAATTTGTTGACAAGTGAAATTCCTTTAGAAAAATCTTACGAGATATTAGCATAGAAGAAAAGCCAGTTGGTCATAATTGGCTGGTCTGCGTAATGCAATTCATGCAAGGGGTCCGGTTGTCGTGTGTGCGAATAGTTCTGCGACGACTATGTTGCATCGTCAGGGTTGTCGCAACTTGCATGCGTCTATTTATGAGACCATAAACATATACTATAAGCAACCTTTGAACAAACGTCGTACCAGTATTAAGAGTTTTAAGTCATAAAATCAAGTCCTGGTCATTGACTTTAGTCTGAATTAGGTTTAAACTAAGCAGTGTCATGCGGTAACCCTACGGACAGCGACCCCGTCGCAATTAAATTTGCATTCTTGCCGTCTAATTGATAAGTTTGTTGTTAGATACAATTAAAATAGATTGGTGGGCGTCACACTAGAGGTGTACATAGTAATTCTGTCGGCATATCATCCCTTTTATTTCAATCCTGAAGTCTGAGATCTTAATTGGATTACTTGAAGCACCATTATGAGACTTATATGGCTGGCAACGTAAGAGGATCTGTCGGCTCCACTTAATATCGCCCATAGCAGTAGTTATCAGGCGGTAACGAGTTAGAATCATCACGAGTTAATGTAGAAAGATTTTGTGTCGTAGGTCGCGGTTGGCGGCGGGCGCTCCGCGACCAATCTCGTTGCTGCTTGTACATAATCGTAATTGCCGCTCATTTAAACCTGTTCAATTATCATTGAGACGACCTTGTCTTTTCGTTATAGGACGATCTATTTTAATAAGAATGTTTCATCAGACAGAACTATTCTAAAATGACGGATAGAACAATTTTTTATGTGCTCGAGGAAAGTATGCATCGCGTCTAAATCGGTGGCTGGAGCGTCGCGAGCCGCGAGGCGACATATTCGCCAATATTTTTTAAGTATGTTTTTATGAGGTGCAACCGTACGATACGCTCACTACTGAGGCATTCGTACAATAATAAATTATACGCGATATTTTTGTTAGGAAGTTGGCTCTCATCCATGATTTTCTCCTGGACGCTTTCATATCAATATCGAGCAAGATATTTTCATTACAAAATGTTATTCCAAGGATTAAGTGTACATTATGTAAAATCTAGTTTCCAATGAATTATGTGAAACCCTATCCGATAAGGTACTAGATGAAGGCTTACAAGCAAATATCATGTGCCACTTAAACTGTCTACACCTCGTAAAACTGTCTCAATATAAGTCATCCGAAAATTATAAGAATATAAAGATCACGCCGGCGGTCAACAAAAAGGCTCGATAAGGAAGGAGAATGATTTATATGATTTTTATGGTTCCTACTAATTGGTTCGACAATGTATATGGCCTTTGCGTCGCCTTCTTGCATTTTAATCAAGAAACACTGGAAATAAACATATGTATATGTTGAATTATGGACATTTAGAACGAGAAGAACCAGTCACAATTGCGACAAGCAGGCGCCGGCCCGCTCAATGAAGTCTATAATAATAAACATCGGGCAAGTGACCATCGTTTTATACCGATATGGTTCCGTATCTTAAAGATGAATCCGCATTTTATTAGTAGTATTATTACCGTTTAATTTAGGCATTGCCTATGGCTCCGAGGGTGTAGCGACAAGTTGAGCCATTTACTTAATTCCTTTTCCAGCATTAAATGCATCTGTTACATTATTTGGCTTAATCGGACGTGGGCGATATCTGATGTCAAGCATAGTAATTTCGGTTATTTCACGAATCAAATATTGTTACGAGTGGTCACACGAAGATCTGTCTCGTCTTCACAACTTTTCCATTTGCACTCTGAATAAAAAAAAAACATATAAGACTTCGTTTCCGAACTCATGAAGTGCAGAGATTAGTGCATCGTGAAAGTAGCGTGTTTATTATAATCTTTCATTGAGATGGAATAAATTTGTATTTTAAAGTCAGACGTCCGTAAAGTAGCGATGTTAAGGCTAAAACTGGCGTTCTACTACGTACTTAAGCAAGTGATTTAGATTACATTTAAACAAGTTAACCACTCACCATCTCGTGATTTCGGTTTGAACTCTATTTATACTTGAAATAAGAGTGACATGCAACTACAGTTGCGGAAAGCACTTGAGAGGTTAGTGCAGGATGAGATGAGGATATGAGTTTTTAGTTAGATATAACTTGATTTACTTTAATTTGTTCTTCTGTTAGTAATTAAGTTCAATGGATGCTCGATATTTAAATTATTGTGATATTCGGATCGCTTTAGTACCTATAACGTAACAGGGTATATAAAAATCAACAAAACATTCAACACAATTCATGAATAAAAATACATAATTGCAGCAATCGGAAAGGTCAATAACAAAAGTAAAATGTCTCCAACTAAACTCCTTAGATATCTTTTTATTAAAGAAAATAATACAATTTTATTCAATTTTCATATGCTTACCTGGATTTCTTGCACTTTTCTTGTATTGATTGTTTCCATCTTGTACGAGTTTTAGGTAGCGACAGACGCATATGAAAGGAATAGGAAGGCGTCTACCGTCAACCTTGCGCGCTTGCGCATGCTGCGAGGTTAACCCGCTAGTTGTGACCCTATCGTGAATATCGTGATAAATAGATAAATATTAGGGAAAATAAAATGTTGAACATTCTAACTTCCTAGTTTAATATATTTATGGATTATCAATTTTTCAAAAATATAATTCTCATAAATTCTTAACTTATAAAAGTAAGTACATGCTTACGCAATCAAGTAACTTATGCAACAATACCAAAACCCATGTTATTGCAAATGTTTTTGGCATGGCGACTAAGATCTTTAATTAATTACCAAAAGACATTATAAAAATAGAAGAACTTCATGAATTAAAAAAAGCTTTAAACAAATTTCTGTCTAAAAAAGCTTATTATTCTGTTAATTTATTATAAGATGATACTTTATTTTAAGTTTGACGTGCATGCTGCACACAATTTGTATGCCTTTAGGCGCCTCATAGTTGAACTAAATTATGTATTTGTTCCTCTGAACTTAGCCCACCTGAAAAATATTTTTCTATGCAAAATTTTGGAATATTATTTTGTTCCATCATCTCAGTTTTGTTACATTTTTATATGAATGTTTTTTTTTTTTCTATTAACGTAAGACAACTGACAAATATTTTCCTCAGAAAATTTTAAGACACTTTAAGATAAATCTTTTCTGCAAATCACCCGTATAATACTTAAGAGAATATACTTAAAAATATAATTTGCGGAATGGCAAAGGAACTTAACTTAAGAAAATACTTTATACTAATGGTTCAATAAATCTTTCATCGTTCGGAAAACTGGAGTTCGCATTTATTTACTCATAGGCTTTATTTTTTTCAAATTAAGTTAAATTACTTAATAAAAACATGTTTTTGCTCTTATAGTAGATTCAATTGATCGCTATAGACATTTTATATACAAAAAAAGACTCTGTTTTTGTGCTTAACTAAACAAAAAAAATACATTGTTAAAGAAAACATGCAGATCTAGGCGAACATCAGAACTTAATTCTACTATTTAACTTTTATTAATTTATTATTTTATTTGTTTACACGGTATTACGGTTTGTTGTGTTCTAATGTCTAGGTAACTAAATATATTATGTTCATTTATTATAATTGTGTATCTAAATTATAACTATAGTCTTGTAGCGCGGCAGCAACGACTTCGACAAACATACACTATTAACCTACTAGATTAATAGCTAAATACCGACCCATTTCTAAGATTTCTATGTATATTTCCAGCAGTCTCCGGTAGTGTTTAAAAAACATGTTCAAGTCGTATCCGGCCGTTGATAGGTCTGGCTTGCAATCCATCTACTTTTAGTGTGTGAAAACTATTAATAAATAGATATCACTATGATAAAATCCAGGCACATAGCTTTTTAACACTGTCTGTAAGTATGTGTTCTAGATTTTTACCTACAATGTGTATTTATTTATGCACTGCATTTAGGCGATTGTGAGACAATCCCTCGAAAACAAATTAAAAACTTGTTTGAGCAGCCAACCTTTTTAATAACCTATTAATTAACTATCTGTCATAATATTTACCGTAGCTATTAAATGCTTAATTTCTTCTCATTGGTGAAGCAGCGAAGCAACTGGATTAGATAATTATAACAACGAGATGCTATCAAAAATAAAAAATACAACACAAATAATTGAACTTTTTAATGATATTCAGGTTTGCAACAGGACATGAAGTAGCGGTAATTATTAAATTTCCTAAACGATTAGGTTACATTATAATACAGTAATATTTTGGCAAAATTCTTGGAAAAGCAGAGCAAATTTTATGACGCAAAACAACACACAATTTGTTTGTGTAGACTAGTGCCATCATTTAACCGTAATGTCAAACAAACATCGCAATGGGAAATGAAAATGATTTTTGTAATCTGTTATTTAGATAAAATTTGTGATGTCACATGTGCAAACAGCAACAGGTGGTGTGTTTCTATTCTTTTACCATTTGTGTCGTCGATGATAAAGTATAATTTTATTTCTATGGTAGTTAATTATGTGTGGTTGAAACCGGAGAAGCGTCGTTATAACCAGGTGCGACTCGTCTTATGAAAATTAATGAAACACCTCAGACCGCTCGTCGTCATCCGTAGATGGCTGGTGATTAGTCGAATAAAAGCATTCATTTATATGTACAATTGAATGTACTAGAAAAAGTTTGATGACGTCAGCGTCCGTGGCTGTCTTGAACAAATATGACTACTATAAGTAATTTTTTTCTATGGCAAGAATGGCGTTCTTATATTACCCGCATGGAGAACGAAAGGTGAACATTTTATAGCATAGAGAGTGGATTAACATTTTATTTTCAAAGTGGTTAATTAAATTTTCCAAACTTTTGTTGATTTACGATAATCTTGATGTTTTACCATCACGATCATAGTGATTTTATAGTGTTTTTTTTTACTAAGAAACTACGTTATTATAAATATAAATATGTAAATAATGAAAAAAAAAAAAAATCGGTTAAAATGCAAAGATCTTGTAACAAATATTGTCAAAATTTAAAGACAAGCTGAAGACTGTACCTCAGTCGGCAGAGCTTGCGCCCGGCAAGGCATAAAGTTGTAATCCAGTTCAAAACCATTTTTTTAATTATTTAGATTTTTGTGTTTATAAGAATATAGTTTTGTCATTTTTTTTAAACCCCGACTCAACAAGAGGGGCGTTATAGATTAGATCGCTATGTGAGTGTGTCTCTGTGGCATCGTAGTTCTTAAACGTGTGTGTGTCGTGTTTGGATTTGTTTTGATTCTACATACAATGCAATGGTGGCAACATGATGAGCTGATGCTGCGGCCAAGACATCTACCACTTAAATAAAACTAAATAAAAAAAACGAAAATAAAACGCCAGCATAAAAAATATAAAAAAGAATAAAATAAACTTGGTATCGTCCATTAACTTGAATATACATATTACTCAATTAATATTAATTATTAAATATTGAATACGTAATATTTTGTGACTCAAATGTGTCCTCCTCCAAGCGTGACTCCTTCGCGTCGGGGGACCGTTAGTAAAATAAATAAATAAAATTATGTAATTTTAATATAAGTACTCTCTCTAGGTAACGTAGATAAGTAATAAAACAAAATTAACAAATTTGTAATTTAACGACCCCCGGCGAGACGACACTTGAATAAAATATTACTAATTAAGTATTCAAATATTAAAGTTAAAAGATCAGGCCCAGAAAAAATATTCACTTTTTGTAGGTATTTTTTTAGCGTTTCTATCTCTTCAAGGTGATGGGATAAGATCGTTAGGCACTTACCTGTTTGCTAAATAATTAGCAGCTGAATATTTTGAATAATTAGACGCCACAAAACGTGGGTACATTCCTTCGAATTCGATATACTATAAAAACCTTGATTGCATTTCTGTCATGGTGTATTGCAAAAATTGAAGAGACTGCTCGTCCTCAGAATACTAATGACTCGCGCAACTGTACTTAGTTGTACCATTTATACCATGTCGCGTTATGAATGTTGTTTAAAGAAGAATTATGCATTATTGATTATTTCTTGCTCTTGTGCATCGAATTCAAAAACAAGTAATGACTCAGTTATCGCTCGAATAAGAATATACTAGTAGGTTGTATAAAGTACATTATTTATGTCATGTTTGACAAATACGTACTTGATCTATAGCCAAATTATCAGATCAAGGGAATTAAGATCAGTGTTAAACGAACTATGGACAATAGTCTTATTATTCCATTCATAAAAACTTATCTATCTTGCATATGCGACTCTTTGTTGCACAACATCAGTCAATTTGCAAACAGTATAGTGAGAGAGGAGTGATGATGTATTGCATATTGAGCGAAGTTATGACTGTTTGTGCTAGCTGAGGTAGAAGTCGCTTTTTAGGGTTCCGTAGCCAAAAAACGTCTACCCGTCCGTATGACACAGGTAATTTACTTAGAAACTATAAATAAATATATATTACGGAACAATTTTTACACAAATCGAACTAGTCGCATGAAGCTTAATAAGGCTTGTGATATGAGTACTAGACGACGATATATTTAATAGACAATATTTACTTATAATACATAGAAAACCTCCAAGACTCAGGAACAAATATTTATGCTCGTCACACAAATATTTGCCCTTACCGGGATTTAAACCCTGGACCATCATCTTCGTAGGCAACGTTACTCCCGCTGAGCTAAACCGGTAGTTCTTACTATAACACGGATAGTGATGAAATTTGGAGTATAGGTGTCTTGCATAAGCCGGTACTTAGTTTAGTAGTTAAATAACAAAAATAAATATTTCTATTCTAGGGGGCACTCCAAAACATGTAACAGAAGCTAAATTTTTAGCAAACATGGACGTGTACCATTTCTACAGTTCTTCTAAAAACACTTCTAAGGTATCTAACCAATTATTTTCGGAAACGTATAATATAAGTAAATAAATAAATTAAACATATTTTTGGAAATAATCACTGCGAAAGTTGTGTCCTCCCACCTCCTTTATCTTTATAACCGTTACAAAGGTATCGCGTAATAAATACTTTCTACGGAAATTTAAAAATCTCCTAAAATTAAATAATCTTTTTAGTGTAGGCATAGGCGCACTCTATGCGTTGTTCTACAAGAAAACAAGTACATTTTATTGTTATAAGTAAATTTATAATAGAAGAAAAAAAATATATGATATGAAGTTGTAAAACGCCTTACGTACGTTTGATATTCCTTCTTATAAGAACAGTGTCCTGGTGAATCTAAGTGAATTGGGTTCGGCCATGCATTTTTGTCTGTTAAATAGGCCTCTACTCCAAAATGCTTTCGTGAAAACGCTAATTGCAAAAAAAAAACCTTAAATTATTTAGTGTCAGTGTATGATTACAATTACCGCGAGCGTGTTGGAGCGAGTGATCAAATCGATGCGAACAATGATCATTAGCACCAGCGCTACACCTGTTACGACACCTGATACTCTTCGCTTTACATAATCCTTTGGCCGCAGACTGACGTCAAGCACATAGCCAGGCACAAACGCATTAAGATTTTACGTTTTTATTATCATTCCGTGGCACTTCTTAAGGCTCCGTAGTCAAAGTAGAAACACTTAGTTACGCCATATCCGCCGGTATGGCACATTCATTTTATTTCAAAAATTGTTGAAATTCTGTGCGCTGAGTTTGTCTCGCACATATGAACAAGTTAATTTAAAACAAAAACCGGCCAAGTGCGAGTCGGACTCGCGCACCGAGGGTTTCGTACAAAATATGCGCTACAAATGGCCGTATCTATGAAAATCCAGTGTTAGCAGAACCCTATACTCCTAAGCAAAATGTAGGCGGCGCTCGATCATTTTATATTGGTTACTGATATAGACAGACGGACATTAAAAAAATGGTTTTTCAGATTTATATAGTGATTGTGCTATAATATATTCCTACCAAATTTCAAGTTTCTAGAACAACAGGAAGTACCCTATCAATTTCAAAAAGTGTCGAAATATTCGTTTTTTGCGGCATAAACGGCCGTATCTTTTTTTTTTACGTAAACTTAGAAGTTTGATTTTTCACAGCTTCAAGGTACCGCAGACTTGAGTGTATAGTTTTAATTTCAACTCCATACCTCCATGCGTTCCCGAGATAAATGGTCTTGACAGACAGACTACAAAGTGATCCTATTAGGGTTCCGTTTTTTTCCTTTTGAGGAACGGAACCCAAAAAAGGAAAAATATACGCGTAAGTCGAGTTTATTCGTTCTCCAGTTAAAACTAAAGTGCTTTCACATACTTAAAACCCTTGCTTTGTAGAATTTGCCTATGGAACCCTACGCTGAGCATTGCTCGTTAAGCTCTTGATAATTTTATCTACAGCTTCTTTTAGGGAATGCCTTTGAGAATGATCCCAGTTTCCTGGACTTGGAGGGAGAGCCATCCGAATTTTGTAATCCCAGATACGGCAGGACTATGGCCACATTTGAAGTTTTTGCATAAAACCCATATTATAAAAATCTATGACTCATGTGTTAGCTTTATTAAAATGTGCCAGACTTTCTCAAACATTATACAGTATTAGAATTTGCTCGCCAGTTCGTTCGTGAAGTTATGTTATTTTTATAAATGTACCTTTAATTATATTTTCTACTATCGATTCTACAGTACATTCGTAATCATATTTCGACTACATCATTTATTCGGCGTTTTATTAGCTTGCATCTTTATTTTACCTATCGAAGGAAAACGTGTGTCATAAAATGTTCTAAACTCATAAAAATATACGTGTTATTTCTTTAAATACCGTTATTTATCCCTGTAATTGTTATCAGTAAAACAATCTGAGAGACAGACGTCCGTCCCATTTGAATATTAGATTAAAATACAAGCTAAGAAGTGCCCTTACGCGGGTCTCGCCCACTCGGCCGACGCATGTTAACTAGTCTGCGCATCGAGAGACTGTCAAAATATCCTGCTTGAGACTAATTCGTGGCGAACAATTTATGCGCAGCCCACGCGCTGAAATACGGCGCACGCCTCTTTCAACCCTTTTACGAAGAATATTTATTGAGGCGACTTGCGCACGCTTCAATGAGCCGACCGACCATATGCCGCGTTTGACATGTAACTCATACGTATTGTGATCTATGACACACTGCAGTCAGCGGCCGTGGACGCGCTTCGCGGGTTTCGATATGCGATAAATAAAAGCGTTAAGCGCTATGCACGTATTTAATATGCAAGCCGTCATCATATCGGCATCTGCGGTGCGGAAACTTACCGATATTGATTTCAAAATAAACAGCGCGTATATCGAAGACATTTTCCATAAGCAGCGACGGCGCGCATACGGCGCGCGTCGCCCATCCTTCATTTCCCCGCGAAGTGCTTCAGACTCTGGCGCGGAGCCAGCGGTTCCGAGAACTCGCAAGAAGGTTACGCGACGTCTCGCCTCTCTATATGCCTAAATATTTCACATCGCATTTACATAGACGCGGTTCTCTTAAGCCAAGTTTTTTTGAGCTATCGTTTTATATACATTCGTTACGATCGTCGCGTATGCCAACTCGTTAAAATATTATACTTAGACTACATGAGCTCAGTAAAATTTACGAGTCAAGTTATATAGACGTTTGTCGTGATAGCGGAAATCGTGGGAGAACTGTAGACATGACCTAGACCTTTATGGGATCTTTAAACCGCGGCGCGCGCGCGGGTGCCAGCGCCTCTGCTCTGATTGGGCGGGAGGAGCGATACTGATGCTTTCTTGGCACTACATCGTCACTCGTACATGTTATACAAAAATATAAGCCATCGTCTATATAAAAACCGTATTTTATTTCTTCAATTCCGCTAAGGAAATCGAAGAAATCAAAGATTTAACGGTGATATTTATGATTTCCGAGCCACATGACTTGTTGATGCAGAATCCAGTGAACCTTGCAAAGTACGTTGACTCGTTTAAATAAAGTTTGTGCAAGTACAAAGTTGCGTCCATTCCAGACTGCCTACAGGCGAGATAAAAATAACAAGAGTAAAATATGTTAATAGAGTGCAGCAGACAAGCGATTTACACATCGTGATTGTTGCATCCTGATCCATATCGCGGCGCCGGCACCCTCCTTCCTTATTACGTGCGCGGGCGATGCCGATAGCGCACAGGATCATTGTTCCCGTAATGACGGCATCAAAAACCAATTCTAAACATTAGAATTGCAGTAAATACCGCAATAATACAAACATGATATTATACATTAAGATCAATAATGTTCTCACGCGACGTGTCTGGTTATCAGTGCACTCGTGGAGTGAGGTTAATTAAATAGTTACGAGAGAGATAACAGTGACGCCTATTTATAGAGGACGGGGCACCTTATCGACCTGAGCCATCTGATAGCGAACTTGCTGCGGGACCGAATCCGCTGCGTCGGCGCCGCGATTGACAACTCCATTCCAATTAAAATGGATGCCTATCGATGCAGTCCTTTTGGGGTTCCGTGGATTTAAATTCTTGCCCATATTATAAATGCAAATAATTTTTTAACTTTTCTTTCTTCCACGTATCAGGCAACGATTAAACATAGAGATGGCCGGGAAAATGCCTACATTTGAAAAAGAAAACTAGTAATAAAACTCAAACTAAATGGCAGAACACTAAAGAAACTAGGGTAGTAGGGTACACAACCCTGAATTTTACCCTGTAGTACACAACACTGAATTTTACCCTGTAGTACACAACCCTGAATTTTACCCTGTAGTACACAACCCTCAATTTTTGCACAGGAGTTCCATGTGAAGATTGTTTCGAAGTTGAGATATTGTCGATGGGAAATCCTATCAAGCACGACGTAAATCTATACTTGCTCTATTCATATATTGACGGACACATTCTTAATTGGAAAAGAAACCGGGTAAGTGCGAGTTTGATTCGCGCACCGAGGGTTCCGTACAAATTATACGCTAAAACGGTCATATATATGAAAATCCAGAGTTAGCAGAGCCCTGCTCCTAAGCAAATTGTAAGCGGTGTGGGGTCATTTTATATTGTTTAGTGACATAGAAAGACGGACAAAAAAATTAGGATTTTCAGATTTATTTCGTGGGTTGTGCTATAAGAGCTACTTTCTTACCAAATTTCATGTTTCTAGGACCACTGGAAGTACCCTAGAAGTTTTCCATGGACGGCAATTTGTATGGAAATACCTAATTTAACGACTGTATCTTTGGATAGCGTTGACTTAGAAGCTTGATTTTTTTATAGCTCCAAGAAATCACAGATATGTATTCGATGTTAATTTCAACTTGATACCTCCAAGCGTGCCTGAGGAAAAGGGTCTTGACAGACAGACGGACAGACCGACAAAAAGTGATGCTACAAGGGTTCCGTTTTCTCCTTTTGAGGTACGGAGCCCTAAAACCTAATTTTACATAAAAGCTAATAAAAAATAAAACCTAAATCACAAAAAAGGTAAGTAGGTTACATAAGTTACATTTCTGAAACGTAAACTTTTATAAATATTTCCAACTTATTATATGGTGGTGCTGACTTATTTCGTGTATTTGAAATATCAATGGATACTTATTCTTGTATTTATTACCCGTCGTGACATGATAAATAAAATATAAATCAAGAGACATGAAATGCTATTGATTTACACGGTAAATCGTGTTAACACTGCGCAAGCGCCGCAACTATTTTTACACTGGAGGCAGAATGTAAATGTGCCTAGGTAACCACTACTTGCACACTAACTGGCCTAAGTATCTAGTTTGAATAAAACGGTTCAATATTAAATATTACAAATTTACGAAGAAAATCGCTTTTTGGGTTCCGTGGTCGACAAGGAACTATAATGTATCGCCAAGTCTGTCTTTCTCAGCTCAAAGAAAGCACATTTGGCTTGTGGGTATACATATAAATCAAGTTGACAAAGTGTTAAACTAAATATATACATAAAAAGGTGCCCGCGAGAAACTCGAAAGATTAAAAACACGCATTCCTTAGGTCATTAGGAGCAAAAAAAATTACATGAACCTTAGTCAAATCCGGCTTAGTTTTGAAGATCTTATAAATCGTGTAAACTATTTATTGTAATAACTAAAGTGCTTTAAGCTCTTTTGATCACGACGCTGCCACGTATGTCGCCAAGTTTTGCGTCGCAATTGACAGGCATCAGTGACAGCTAACACTCACTAAAGTCATTCTTTTTTGAAAAAATAATCGTTACCATTTTTTTTATAGGGATAATTTTTAAAGAGAAGCGAAAGATTTTCATTCACATAATTTTTTATGAACAAAAATCATCTAAATATTTTCTTCTGTATCCGCGATTATCACTCATATAAATAAAACAATTTTAACGGATTATAACAATTACAATTTTTACAACTGCAATTTTTATAGACAAAACAAAAAATATATCTTTTCTCAGTCAACTCGGGGACACGGAAAGCTGACAAGTTTCCGAAACGTCGGGAACTCAAATGACAAAATATACGCGAAATAATCCGTTAAAATTGTTTAATTTAAAAATCGACAAAGCTAGATTTTTGTTCTTGATTTGAATTGGGTCACATTTTTTACTTCAAATGGCCTGCGGGCCTATGATGGTTGCGTTTGTCACGCGATAAATAAGTGACATAGCTACCGTCACCTTCTGACACGTATGTGAGTGCGAGAGTGACAGGCGCGTTATCATATCATTTATCGCGTGATAAACCTGACCACCATAGGCCCGCTGGAATGCGTGTTTAAAATCTTTTGGGTCCTCGTGGGCACCCTGTATATTTGGCGTTTTTGTTCGTATATCACGGTGAGATGTGTCGTTGGATAGGTTGGTTAAATATATTGCAGGCATGTAAAATTGTATAGTTTTTGATATTAAGTACGGAAAAATTTTCATTGAGTGAGAGATACGAATCAATTAGAAAATAAAATCGTGAATGAAAAAGGCGGGAATAATAAAATAAAGTTATACGTTTAATCATCATCATACTTTTTAGGGTTCCGTATCCAAAATGGCAAAAATTGAACCCTTATAGTTTCGTCATGTCCGTCCGTCCGTCTGTCTGTCCGTCTGGATGTCATAGGCATTTTACTCAAAAACTACAAGATGTACAATTTATGAAATTTGGATTATAAGTAGGTGTCTTGTGTGAGCCGCTACGTAGTTATAGCTAAAAATAACAATAAAAAAATCTAGGGGGGCACTCTATACATGTAACCGAAACTGATGTTTGCCGAGACTGATGATGCAATCAGTAAAAACAAGATATTAAAAATCTTATTGGATTTCTAAACACTATCTATCTGGTCTAAGGAACATATATGTAATTGTTTAAAGACATGGAGCAGAAACCTTTCTGTGGTAATGGTAATGGTAATACTGAACACAGAATGGGCTGTCTCCGTACTAGAAGCAAATTATGACTATGAAAATTACGCAGCACGTCGGTGATATTAAATAGCTGTTATTATTCTTAGTTACATAGGCCGCTCGAGCTAGTTTAAAAGCCGTCTCCTTAACAGTGTGGCAGGGCACGACTAGACCCGATCTCAGATGCCCTTAAGCCGCAGTTGTCGCCTATTTTAGGCCAGACCCCGTAAAGGTTCGATTGTTTCTCGTGTTATAATAAATCGTGTTTGTTACAGAATGCCTGTTCGGCAAACAAGCCAAGGAACTCGGCTCGACTTGGTACGCGGACCTGGGCCCGCCATTCGGGGTTATGTACTGCATCAAATGTGAGTGTGTTTCGGTACGTATTAACAACATTTATTTATTAGTGATCCAGAACACATTTGCGTCCATCAAGATCAATTTTCACCTCAGAATTTGGGATGTTTGGTAGCCATACACGTTAAGCTTGATGCACGCATCTGCAAGGGTTTATATTATTTATAAAGTATAAAATTTAAACGTCAAATGCGACGGTTATAAAGGCAAATCTCTAATCCCGCAGGTGCAAAAGAAACGTCGTGTAATGGCGAAAGTGCACTGTCGCAACATCAAGAATGAGTGCCCGGAACCGTCCTGTGACACCCCTGTGCTGCTGCCCGGCCGTTGCTGCAAAACCTGTCCAGGAGACGATAACAGTGAGTCTACTTTTCATTGTCCTCTTGAAAGATTTATGTGTAGACCTTTAGGTGAAGAATAACATAATTTATGGGTACACAGTAACAAAAGAGCATCGAGATAGCAGTCAGCAAACCAATCTAGATGGTGAGTTGGAGAAAATTAATGATCTACAAGCGCTTGCCGGCTCAGCGTTTAATTAGACGGCACAGCAACACGGGATCTCTGTATGCTTGCACCACTCTCTCTGATAATTTTATTGTAAACACGATAATGAAATTAGAGATAAGTGAGGCGATCGCTGCTGGCAGCTCTGCTCTGCTCCCATGGAAGCACTAAGTCGCGTGCTCGCTGCCTCGCACCATCCGGCACGACAGCCATACGTATAGAAGATGCGGTAATTCCGTGTTGATCTCATTGCGCCTGACCTAGTGAAAAGTTCATTATCACAATACAACAAAGCTTAATCGCGTTTCCTTCGACGTTTCTTTCGAGATTATGGCTTCATGCAACGTTTGAAACGTACTCGTATATCATATTTATACGCCATTATATAAGCACCGTTTTGTTGTGTTGTGATAATTTGTGAAAATCGTGTAATTTTTAATCAATGTTTAGTGAGAAGTTTGTACAGTAATCACTCAAATGTAGTATCATTGAAGAACGAGACAGACGGAACGATAGGGGCTTAGAATTTTGAACTCGGAATTAAAACTGTAGACAACTTCAACAAACCAGCCCCGCGAGCTCCGGTTACGTACACTTGATACAACTTCATGGATCACGTTGTAATACATCGGTCCAGAATTGCTGAATACGTACTAGGGCTTCTGTCAATATGACTCTTATGAGTCTTATGTACGCACGCACCAGCCTTAATTCATGATGTCACGTTTGTTTTGCGCTAAATGCCTGACTGATGTCATGACTTTTTTTCGGCTCGTCATTTGATATGAGTGCTTTGCAGACGGGAACGGCTCGTTACGACCAATTTCAATAATAATAACGAATGTTTGTTCAACTTCTGTAATGCTTGATCGGTTTATGATACCTTCTAGACTTTCATTATATTAGCGTAATGTATTACGGTATCGGTTACATTGGAAACGTACACCGCCGCCAACAGGTTTGCGAGTGACTCACGGCCCATCTGTCGCGAAAACTATCCACACATGTGGAAATCGAGTGAACGACATAATATACAAGTTTATGAACTTTTTGTATGTAGGTATAATAGCTTTGATGACCGTCATTAATTTACCATTTTCGGCTGACCCGTCTCGTTTGTGAAATCCGACACTTTGTCAGCTTCGACACATTGCGGCAGCAAATCGTTTTAGCTAATAATTTAATTGTGATGAGCGTATACACATACATCACATTATTCACATAAAAAAGGCTTAAATTAAGGAGATGTACGTACGTAAGTAAAGTATGAACTATTCAAAAGAAATTACTCTTTAGCATTATTCATCACTGTCGTTCATCATTCCATTAAAGAGGTATTTTTTGTGGGATCGGCAAATTTACTGACTTTAAAGGGTAATTGCGGATCGTAAGAAAGTATGTGTATGTGGTTGACAGGAGGAGTGATGACAAATGACGGCTGTGGCGCGCGCCTGCGTGGTCCCACGGTCTCATCGCCGAGTATTATGCCTATACTACATGCTTCATACCTATGTTGCCAATAGCATTATGTCTCCAGTCATCTGTCTGCGCAGTTCACACGCTTCTATTAATCGCATGCCATTAAATTTATATTGGGCTCATTTCCAAGTGAGCTCCATCTTTCGGGTAATTGCTGTTTCATAAATTGACTCGATGTTTCATAAGACGATGCACATTCAACGTCGTCGTCCGGCAGAGTGACATAACGAATAAAACGCATAATTCGTGAAATAGCTAATAGGTAAGGGAAATATTGTATTGTATTGTATTTTAAACACTTTATTGTACATAAAAGAAATAAAACAAAGAAATTAAAGTAACACATTTGTACAAAGGTGAACTTATCCCTTGCGAAATATCAGTAGGATTATGTTATAGTATATTTGAATTAGCCCAACAAATAGACACGGAATTGGAGATTCAAAAACGGTGCTTCATTTAATGTGTTACCAGAGTATAATTATTTCGTAATGTATGCGTTAATTAATTTTACCATAATAATGATGGATGAGTGACAAATCCTTTGTATCTACGTATAGTAACATGATTACTAGGTATGTAGGTTTTCAATCAACGTAAGGAGGTTTTTAAAAACAGTTAATGCTGAGCTCACTCTGACATCGCCGTTGCTGCTCAAGAAGGTCGATCCAATGGAATGTTTTCTATCGTAACAACCCAATTCATTTGATAGAACTAAATTAGGATTTATCCATCGAATAAGGAGGTACGGTATGCTAATTAGTTCCTAGGCCGTAAAACTACTAGGAAGTGGGAATCAGCTCCGAGTAGAAGCTACTCGTAGGTCCGCGACGGCGGCTGCTGCTGCCGACGCCGCGTCTGCTCGTCCAGAGCACTATATAGAGAGCATTACAATGGCATTACTCAGATGCACCGGGCGGTTGCAGAAATGGCACGCGCTCCCCCCCGACCCCCTTCGTTGCAAATATAGCTGCTGCTGATGGTTATTCCGGGCGCGGCCGTCGACCCGAACGCCGCGACGCCGTCTGCGCTCCTTTTTAGCGAAAGATACTTCACAACCGACGGATTTTTGCAAATGAATATCGATAATGTCAACGAACGAGTGTCGTCACTACGTTACCGAAGTGACGTTTCCGTTCGTCATTCTTCCTCTTGTTGTTATGTCATCGTGCGTATGCCTTGCTTAGAGGAACACGCACTGATACAGAGGCGCCGTAGATAGATGTTCCCTTTTCAACATCGACACAATGCATATACATGCCGAGCTAAACTGCGGCTTATAGATGTGTGTGTCACTTCATTACACTGTTTTGAAACAAAACTGGTGTCTAAAATTGTTATAGTTTTTCTGTTTCGCTGCAACCAGTGTCATACCTAATTTTGTTTAAAGAAGGTTTAGTTTACCTAATTTTCTTTCTCCAGTACACCAGTGTCGCGTAGCTCCAAGATAATAAATCCTGAAATTAGATGAAGATATTATATTTAATCCGTAATAGGTCTTATAATATAGAACAGATACAGCTCTACTTACCTGTCGAAATATTGCGAATGCGTATAGCTGTGTGAATCATCCACGTGCCACTCTAGGTGTATTGTCAACATGCAGTTATGAGCTCTTAACATTCAATATTTAGTTGCTAACATACCTAGTTACGTATAAAATAGAACATATAAACTTACCTTCTTATAAAAAAAAGACTAATAAAAAGTTACATTTAAGTTGTAAAGTAGCCTTCCTAAAAACTCATAGTAAAAGTTGGATAGTCAGTAACTTTCATGCTTTTATTTTGTCATTGAAATAAAAAGAACATAATATAACTTAAAAAAATGTATTGTTTTAAGGATTATAACCTTACTTACTAGGAATAATTAATCGATTTCTTAAAAATAGTTACAATATTTAATACAGACTTTGGCTGCTTAAACGACCGTTCGTACAAAATCTGTTATCGAAAACTACAAATCCATAATTGAACTCTATACAGCAAGTTCTATCCAGCGCTAAAATCTATATGGTGCTCGTAACTATAAAATGCATCAAATCTGATTCATCGGCTGCCTTTGTGAGCAGCACAGTTGGCCAGCAGCCGCTCGCTCTCTGTAATAACATTGTTTATCGGCCTTTTAATAAATCTCCAGACCCGTCTCAAGACTGTAAAATTGATAATTTTTTATTGAATTGAACACCTGGTCAGGTGTTATAGTAATATAATGCACAAACGGATTTACCGCGCAATATGATTCTGAGGCAACGAAAATATTAAGTTACTTTCTTGTCACTTGTGCCTTAGCCGGTGGTTTCAATTCATGGTTGAGTTAATTTAGTCGTGTTAACGTTCAGGCTGACATGCTAGTGGTTAAGGCGGGTAGTAGCAAGCACAGACAAAGGCCCAGGAGTCAAGTCGGCGGGCGGGAAAGCGCCGTTCACGGTTCATTGGGCATTGCATCGCCGACCAGTCGATCACGAGTGTATCTAATTCAGTGTACTGCATGTGCCTCCGAGGAATTTGTTTTGTGCACGCCGAAGCCGCGTATAATCGCCGTTTTATTTTCGTAAGATCAGTGTCTCTGCCGTTGCATCGCATTCCTCGCTGCATATTTTGTTTGCGCCTTTTTCAACCGTTTCGCGACTGTGAAAAGAATCGCTTTGATGTCGGCCTTTTTACACAATACAACTTTTTCCCGTCGTTCGTCGAAAACGCCGAGCCCTCATGAGAACAATGTATCATCATTATACGGCGCTCGGAGATTGAAGTGAGCGCGCCGAGATACCGAGTGGGAGTATGGAGGTGATGTTATCTTAAATGGTCTGAATGGGTGTATTTGTCGGCCGCAAGTGCGGTGATCGTTATTATTTTAATGTCGACTAATGAAGCAGCGTTAGGTGAATGCGGTTAGTGGGCAAGTTTATCGTGAGTAATAGTGGCGTGGTTTGTGGTGCGAATGGAGCGTGACCGGCCTGGCAGCCGCCGCGGGTGCAGCGACTGTGGCGCCCGGCCCTTTCTGATTTACCTCAAAACATTAATCTTTTCGTTAAACCGGGTCGGTGCGACGTATTTAAGTGACAATCGAATATCGAATCATTATAGGTAAACCTGGCGTATTTATGTGCAACTTCTAGGCTTATTGGATAACAACGAAAGACGGACGCCGCTGAAGTTTATTGCTGTCGGGTATGATTTAGTAGGGAGAATGAAAGAATATTCGCGAGTTTATTGACGTCGTAAGATTTGTGAAGGTTTGTGAAACAATGGGAGACGTATTGCGTAAATAGAGAACATACATGATGTGCAAACAGGCGGCGTCGCGTCGCCGGCGCCGGCGCCAGAGACGCGCGCCTCTCCGAGGACACGCGGACTTTTTTACTACTAGGCTTTACATACACCATGTGAAAAAAATAGTCGTGTATACTTTGATTTGATACTAACTTTAGTGATTATTTTCATAGACCCGTGTCGCCTCGAATTATTATGTTAGGACCGATAAACGCCATGTTGCTTGCGCTTTTAACTTATGTGACTTATCACAAATTATGTCAATAATTATGTCGTACTTATCATGTAGTGTATATGTCAACTACACGATCGACCATATTTTATAACAGCCATATCATGATTTTATAGATGGCTATGACTTTGTAACGGTTGTGTGTAAGTTTGTGGGATTAAAATGGTCGAATCGATATCGCGTAAAGGAAAATTTTACAAAAAATAAATGCACAATCGTGTGCATCAAGCCTTAAGTGCTAAGTCATTATTTGATCAGATGATTATCTTTGAGACTTTACATTAAAGTAAGCGGGATTTCAATGAAATACGATCAATTAATCTAGTGGATTAATGAGTTCCATTTTCAAAGCTACCTCAAGGTTCGTAAAATAAACAAAGTTATAGTCAATTTATCATATTCAATAATTATACTGTGCGTAGTAGTTATCACTGCTTATATTTTAAGAAAGATATTTGCATAATTTTATTACCTATTCATAATTGAGATTTAAAAAAAATGCGGAAATTAAAGTTTATGCGGACTCTTACATCGAAATACAAATCCACCCCGGAAAAAAATGAAATATGGCACAGTCACTACAAAGAGATATATATATCCAATTTTGAATGGTGAAAAAGGTTTGTAGGTGTCTATAAATACATATTAGCTTAGTAACGCTTGTTCTTCTAGTCATTAGTCAAATCATCATGCAAAAGTACAATGTACGATCATACCTGACACGTTTTCGCATTCCCTCACTCCTGCACCTCATATGCAAATCTGTGCGAGTTGTATCTACGACTTACGTCATAACTGATAATCTAATGGATGTTTTTGTTGTCGTAAACACGCTTCTGCGCTGGCGCCACGAATATACGGGTTAATGTATACGGTCGTGCTTAGCAATAACGACATAAGCGCCATCGAACCTTCTATACACTTGCATCCTTTTAGTTGAGTATCAGTGCATCGGCACTGATTTTATTCTGTGTTATCACTGCATCTGAAATTACGCGCGCTTGCAGTTTCATTTATCACGATGTTATATGAAACTGCCGTTTGCTTTTATATAAACCTGTAAGATGCGTGCATAATAACTGAATATCTTTATGCGGACATCTGTAGGTTCTCAATTTTATTAATGTTTTGAGAGAATGCTTACTTTCTACCCGACTGCGCCAAAAGGAGGGTTATGGATTTCAAGAGAAACTATACAGCGGCTTTAGCAACAACATGTTTGACCCGATGCCATAGATTCTTCTTAGTTGCAGGAGAGGCATATAGGGTACACGGTTTTACTGTTGGTTTTTTATGAATATTATTATTTGTTCTTTCATTGGTCTAGATATACTGCCTCGTCTATGATGGTTAAGTTGCAGAGGCGTGGCGTCAGGAAAGTCAAGGGAAGCCGAAGCGTATTCATTAACTCATATGTATTTAATTTAAAAAAAAGGTGGTTATAGGTAAGCCTTTCCTTGGGAAACCCGATAGGAATCAGCTTATATGGACGCCACGCCACTGTAAGTTGGGAATAAAGAGAATCAGAAATGAGGAGATCCACAGAAGAATCCAAAATCGTCGACATGCGAGTAGCGTAGAGAGCTGCTATGCTAGACTTAAGTGGCGGTGGGCGGGGCTACATTGCTGTAGAACCGATTGCCGCTGGGCCAGAAAGGTTCTCGAGTGGCGACCGCGTACAGGACGACGCAGAGCGTGGGAAGGCTCCCGACAAG
Source organism: Hedya salicella (assembly GCA_905404275.2). Classification (NCBI taxonomy): domain Eukaryota; kingdom Metazoa; phylum Arthropoda; class Insecta; order Lepidoptera; family Tortricidae; genus Hedya; species Hedya salicella. The sequence goes on from FR990108.1 coordinate 10,484,043, forward strand.
ATGGACCGGTAATCTGGTGAAGATCGTGGGAAACTTGGAAGTATGCGGAGCACGATCAGTTGTCGTGCAGGTCCTTGGGGGAAGCCTTTGTCCAGCAGTGTACGTCTTAGGGCTGTTAATATGACGAAATTATAAATCATATCATCGCTTCTCAAAGAGCGACGAATGCTATGTCATTTATATCTAACGCGTGATAAACCCGACCATCAAAAACCTAACCATCATATTGTCGGGTTTATGACGGTCGGGTTTATGATGGTCGAGTTCATCATAAACCCGACCGTCATATAAATTCGCTGGTTGTACATGTAAAGATATAGGATGGAGTTCACAAATTGATAATAATTAACAAATATTAGATACACAAACACGAATGTCTTAATAAATCGTAGACGTATAGTGAATCATCGCAAAAACCTTTTCAACATGACAATTTGCTAAAACTGTCGCAGTTTTGTGTAGCGTGTAGATGTTTCAGAGTATTTTATTTAAGTGTTCACTAAAAAAAATGTAAGAGCGAAAGAGATAAATTAATATTTCTTGTGATAAGTTTTACCAAAATAACTATTTCAATAGTTAAGTGTTCCATTTACAATGTGTAACTGATTTAATTATTAATTATCTTCAGCCATGCATTTGCAAATGCATCGTATACCTGCGCACTGACATTTCAAACATAAGTACTTACAAAAAACATTACCTATAAATCTCAAGATTAATTTATACAAACTACAGAATGCTGCTTTTCAAAAATAAACACAATTCTGGAGGCTTCTGGAGTGTATTATTTAATCTGACTACGGACTCTAGAGAATATTGCAGTTGTTTCAACTAAATTAATCGATCTCGCAGTATTTAAAAAGTGTCGAGACACAGTAAAAAATCCTTTTAGGTACTTTCACTTGTGATGTTACTTTTGATTCTTAACGGTCGTGAAAAAATGAATGACTTAAAAAAAATAACAATCCTAGGAAACACGGAATAGTGATGGGGATTAACCTATATCTCGGTGCCAGACTTTTATATACAACACAATTTTACGTTTATATTAGAAGCGACATAAATATAACCCGAGGTCAATGACATCAGTCCATTGATATCGCATCTATATTTTAGTTTAGATTACAACGAGTACATAGATACAGAGGAGATAGTAAACGCGAACTAATACAAAACATTGTGCTAGTGAATTTGAAGGTAAATTTTAGAACCGTTTATGATTACAAATCGACAAAAAACAGAATGCAAGGAGTTTAAAGTCATATTTTGATTATGTTTCTCGAAAAAAGAATAACTATTTTGTATAGATACCCACTTAGATTTATGTATTTTCACTCTATCACTTGATCAATGTATTCCTAAAATAAGAAAACGGTACCTACTTCTTAGTCCCGAATGTACGTACACCAACCATAGCAACCAACTTTATAGGATGGATCCACATCGCACTCACAAGTTGCTTAGTTGACTGGACTACCCATAAGTTCTCCACGGCAATGTGCTAGTGTTTATTATATTTATATTCTTTTTTGTTTTATGCCAACATATTTTTAAGAATTTATCTATGGGGAAAAAGGAAGATATTTATCTATGGGTCATCTGATACCTGAAATAAATGACTTAACATTCTTTTGGATGCCACCTGACAAGTCGTATGGTATGGATGGAAAACGCGAAAGCTGACGACATTTCTGCTTGATGAATATAATTTTGAGCACAAGCACGCTTCTAGGCGTGAGCCGGTACATATTACGTGCGTAAAAGGTCACAGGCGAGACGCAAAGGCTATTTGGAAAGTAGTCTGGCGCCGGCGCCTTACGCGCGCCGAGTGTTTAAACTTGCCCTGCCAGTAGCATTATTCTAGCATAAACCATCCTGCTTCCTAAATATCTTACGTCTAAAGAAGGGACAGGCAAAAATGTCCCGAAATAAAGTACTAGAATATCAAGTTTTAAAAATCATGTTTTAGACCATTTGCGGTAAAATCCCTGACGAAAGAAAAATCCCTGCAGAGTCTGAGTCTGAAATCACTTTAGAATCATACGCTCAGAAATAAGTTCATTAGATTATAGGTATATGATCTAATGAACAATTTGACACATTGCACACTCTGCTAGATACGGATTGAGACAGGCAAAGTCAAGGAGCGAAACCAAGAAAATTTCTCATTTGATTTTCGTACTACGAGTACATTCAACGCAGTTCGTAATTTAAGCATCCAAATAGCTGATTGAATCATCTGGAAATGTTAAAATGATAATTTGAAAATATAGCATGCCAATAACAATATTATTTGAGGAGTTGATGAGTCTTAAGCATTTATCTTTATTCAGGGACGTCAGGGTAATGAAAGCTGCATTGTGGTGAAGCGTAATGAGTGCCGGCGACGCTGGTCGTAACCCAAGGACGTGACAATAGCACGACGACATAAACTGTAAATACTGTCGTCGTTGTGCCGTTTACTGCCAGCGCGTGTATGGATTATGATCCAACATTTGGCGCCATTTCCATTTTCATTGTTCATAGAAATGTGGCGCCGGCAACTCGTTCCTATGCAATTTTACGATCAGACGCTTGCAAATGTCGTTTTCACCGCTCCTCCGCGACGAACCCTACTACTAGCACAATAATTGCGTATGACATTCGCAAACATCTGTTCAGAATTTTAACATTTCACGATCGTTTACGCGCGAAATGAATAATTCCTATTGTGAAATTACGTGCGAGCATCTGCAAACGGAAATATCGAGTCAATAAACATCAGTTACTCAATCGAATTCTGATTTTACGGTGTAAGTGCATCTTTGGAAGTTGAGTCATCCGCCATTTTTTTTGAATTGGGTCATACTGAAATATACATGGACGCCGACGTGCCTACTAAAGTTGGATATTATTGGCCGGCATTTTCGTTGCGGCTATATCATAATTTGGCTTCATTTATGAGGCCTTTATATTTGAATTTGTAACATTTTGTTATGTTAAATTGTAGCAGTGTAACAAGTGATGTACTCAAGTCGTTGGCATGTGTGTTTATTGAACTATGTTAGTGCGAAAGGCCGATGAGAGGAATGTAAACATTGTGCAGCGAATGATCTGCGCTCGCTTGCAGTATGGCGGTGCGCCGTCGACAGATTTATCCCTAACACACGCCGCGATACGGCGGTAACGATTGACTTGTAGATTATATACTCTTCTCAGTATAACTATTTATTTCCGTGAGCTAGAAATGGAAGATTTTTTATTATAAACTCCAAATAAATATATGTGAGCGCGTATAACGGTTAATGATAGACGAGATCTTGGCTCAGTTTCAGATTTATGCAACTTACGTGCAATATGATTACGTTTGATACAACAAATATAAACAGAAATAAAACCAGTAAATTATATCGCAGTAAACAAAGTAAGACGTTATGTAAGATGTTTTGGAATGCTATATTTCATATATTTGTCTATGAAAATTAAAGTTCTTAGGTAAATCACAGTTGAGTTAGGAATGGGTCTTTGGAATTTTGTGGGGCTTCGATACAAGATGACAGCGATTAATGTCGCTGACCGATACTGATGCCAAATTGTGTTACAGATAAAGAATAGTTCATAAAAATTGCCATCAAGAGAACTCGGAAACTCAACAACTTCCGAAGAGCCCATAAATTATCTTAGTAAATGATAGACGTGTTTGTCACGTTTAACATTGAAAAATAAAGCTGTAGTTAAAAAATAAAGTTTCATATCATTAAATACAAAACAATTCATTGACACGTTGAGAGCGTCAAGCTTCCGAGTTTTGTATATGTTTTTGTTAAATTTACGGTTATTATTTTCCTACTATTTTGCAAATAGTTCATATCTGTAACCTGTAACACAGTTCTATTCAAACAGCAGTTGGCCTTTGAAGTGAACTTGTATGGGCTTGGTAACAATTTATTCTGTCAAACATATTTTAGCGTTCAGCTTCATTACTTAGCTTTATAATTAAAACGATAAATTTGAGCTATGCGCATTGTAAGTAATAAAACTACGACGCTTTATTAATTTCCATACTAATCAAGGGATTCTTGATACTTGCAACGTGCAACAGTCTTGACCTATGGCTCCGCGAATTGAACACATACACAGCCAGTGTTTTGTTTTCTAGGTGCGTCTGTTGAGATCACAAACACTCATAAGGTTCTTGTATTTAGTTGCATCCATATACATGTTGGTGCAGATTCGCAGACCAAAGGACACATTGAGGAATTTACTTTTAAACATAATACGGAATAGGAGTCAAAATATGCATTTCGCGGAAACAAAATAACAATTTATAACTGTTTTCAGGAAAATTTGACAACTGCTAGGTAACTGGCCTGTGAATTCACATGATTGAAGTTTTATACAAAGGTAAAGTAAATAAACTTGCCCGAGAACTTTAGTCGGAGTATGGGTATTTGTTTTGTTCAATGATCTTCTATTCATAGGTGCTTTATAAAAGCACGTATTTTTGTCAACTGCTACTAACGGCTTTCGTCTTTCAAATAAAAACAATTTGACATCAAAATAAAGAGATCCTTGAACGTTGGAGTGACAAGATTATACTAGAAAGAAAGAAAAATCCTAAAAATTAAATAGGAAACCTTTTTTATTGACTGTTTCTTTGGATTGCGTTGACTTAGACGCCTGATTTTTTTACAGCTTCAAGGGACACTGATATATCTAAGTATGTGATGTTAATTTCAACTTGATACCTCCAAGCGTTATTGAGAAAACGGGCTTTGACAGATGACAGACGGCGGAGAATGTGGTGATCCTAATAAGTGTTCAGTTTTTTCCTATTGAGGTACGGAACCCTAAAAAGAGGGTTATGATTCGTTACATTACTCGTAATGATATAAATAAGTATGACTGGTTTCTGAAGAGACGGCAATCAACCATCTAATCATTAAAGCTGGAGCCTACGTGATTTGTAGCAAGTATGCCAGTCATTCTTAGGTATATGGGATTGAATTTAACTGGGCTCGAATTTTATGTGACATTGAGATATTTGTTCAATTTAGCGATAACAATCAAATTTCATTCAAGCTGCAATGCCCTTATAGGCGATTATAGCATATAATCTATACTATGTATTATATAGTTGTACAAATTAAATGTCTGTACATTGAAGATATTTGAAAGACAGTGAAATGAAAAACACCTGTTTTTTTATGTTTGTATGTGTCGTGGCTTCATCACGCCAAATCGACTAGACGGATTTTTGGTACACGGGTAGCCGGGCATACCCAGATGGTTATAGAATACTTTTTACTCGACTACGCTATAGGAAAAAAGAGAGTTATGATTTCTTCCTTCTCCACGAACGCCGTTGCGTCTTCTAGTTTACCATAAAATTGGTAAAGTTTTGATATATTTTTCTAACAGTATGGGTACACACTTAGAGAATAAGGATTTGTGATAGATAACACACTACAGGTGGCAAAGCTAAGAATACCTGTAGCCAAATTCGCCTGATTTTACGGTACCATAATTAATTACAAAAGTTTGCGGGAATAAAAATTTACTTGGTTTCTTCTTCTTGGATCTTTTAACTACTCCAGGAGAATAGGGCCTCGACTACAGTTTTCCATTTCTTCCGATCCGTGCCGATGGTAACAATCTCCTGCCAGTTCATTCCGAGAGAGGCGGCTTCCTGTGTCACACCCATAGTTCTCCTCATCCTCTCCCAACCGGAGAGTAACAGAGTACCTATTTAGTGAGACGGGAGTCTTCTTGCCGCAGTGTGTGGCCAATTCAACGCCACTTTCTGTCGAGGATGATTAAGTGAGCAGGACGTTGGTTTGTTAATTTCCAGAGGTTGTCGTTGGTGGTGGTGTTGGGCCAGAAAATACCCAAAATGTTTCTGAGGCACTTATTTATAAGCACTTGAAGCCTATGAGTGCTGATATTCTGACGTACAAATCTAGAAGGTAATCTACTCGCAACACTAAATTAAAAAAACACATCTCACTATCTAATTTCATTTAGTTAGCAAAAGTAGCCATATGGGTACTAGACATATGGCTAATAAATACCACAAGTGACTTGTGGTTACATCGAATAGAGCACATCGCTAAATATACTGGTAATATCTCGGATATTATGTTATTTGCCATCATAATTATGATGTACAATATCTACACGCATGTCTCTATATCAAACAAAATATGAACAGGTGATTATATATTTGCATGTTTATTATCCATTTGAACACATTCAAATGGTATTTAACGACATCAGACATGATCCCTTTTCTAAAGTCAGTGTGTCAATGTCAGTGCTAATCTAAAACTAAGATAAAATACCTGATTGAAATGGCTATTAATCAACGTATATCTAATTGCCGTTTAGAAGCTAATAAAATGACGATGTAGCTAATAAATATTTTGTTTACGTATTCAATCACTGTTATTTGTCTGAATGAATGCATTAAATATCTATTATAACCGAACAAAACTCCTGGAAGAAACACGAAAAAAACGAAACTTAGTTCAAGTAGGTAACTCAAATCCTAATCACATGTTTTGAAACCTATTTTCATCATACTCCATTAGTACGACTGTTTACGAGCATGTTATCAGCCGTAAAACAACCGTTTACAGATTTAACAAAGCACGGTGAAATATTTAGGGCATATTTCCAATGATTTACATTCTGTTTTTCATTTCTATTGCTTTAATTGAAGGACCTTGTGCGGTACTGGGCATTTGCATTACTGTCTGTTTTTACAACTCATGTGGTGGTGAGTTACAGTCAAATCATATAAGTGGATAATAATTTTTCTTTTAACGAGCATTGAAGAATATTGAATAGTATTATAATTTTCAAAAGAAATTACCATGACCATAAGATGTTTTTATTAATATTTAAGTGTGAAAGTTTGTAAAAATACCTGGATGTGTGTCAACCATCGAACGGATTCATATGAAACTTAGCAAACAGATAGAACATGAAATAGTGGATTAAATTCTTGGTAATGAGGCAAAGCCGCTGGTAAGTAAGTGCTTGTGTTTAATAAACATATTAAGCTGCAAACAATAGTTTCTAAACTGAGACAATTTATCAAATCAAATCAAATCAAAATATTCTTTATTCAAGTAGGCCTAGTTACAAGCACTTTCGAAATGTCAGTTACATGAGAGTGAATGTTTGCTGGGAGAAATACAATATGATCCAACATTTGCTGCAAGGATTAGGGAAACCCAGAAAAACCTAATCAGATCATTTAACTTAAGTATAATATTATTAATAAAATCATCATTTTAAAAATTAAAATAATCAATAAGATAAATCCCAAAAGGATTGTCAATAAAAAATAAATAATCTAGAATGTGACTAGAATAAAATTCTAAATGTCAGAGTATATAAAACAATTAAGATTAAAATAATAATAATACCTTAGGTATTCGTTAAAATAATTATTCATATACCTACATGACGCTAAAATTTACATTAATCCCACGCGGCTTCATCATTCATGTAGTCTTGTGTGCTATAATAAGCTTTAGAAAATAATTTTCGTTTCACAATATTTCTGAATATACCAATAGACAACTCACTTATGCTGCTAGGAAGTTTATTATAAAATCTCACCCATGAATGATCTCCTTATTTTATGGAGCCTAGTAGCAAGCAGGCACTGCGAGCTTATGCTTATTTCTAGTATTAATATTATGTATCTCACAGTTCTTCTTAAAGTGGGTAATATTTTTATGTACATACATAATATTCTCATAAATGTATTGACAATGCACTGTCATTATAATAATGTCCTTAAACTTATCTCTAAGCGAGTCTCTATGGTTCATTTTATATATCGCACGAACAGCCCGCTTCTGCAGAACAAATATAGTATTAATGTCGGAAGCACTGCCCCATAGTAAGATGCCATACGACATAATACTGTGGAAATAACTGAAATACACTAATCGAGCCGTTATCACGTCCGTTAATTGACGAATCTTACTAACTGCAAAAGCTGCAGAACTCAGTCTATTCGAGAGATTAGCAATATGGGGACCCCACTGGCGCTTAGAATCTAATGTTATACCGGTAAAGACTGTACTATTAACTAGTTCCAATTCCTCACCTTTAACCATAACGATTGCTTGCTCGTGTTTTACGTTACTCGTGACAGACTTAACACATTTAGTCTTTTTCTCATTCAACAATAAATTATTTACAGTCAACCAATTTACTACTTCACAGATAGCATTGTTTACGTCATTGTAGGATCAATGATTTCGTACGACTTTGGAAATTAGAGACGTATCATCTGCAAACAAAACTATCTCATGGTGGGTCTCTACGAGGTGTAGCAAGTCGTTTATGTAGATAAGGAACAGGAAAGGTCCTAATATTGATCCCTGCGGCACACCCATAGAGACTAATGACCCCGGTGAACGCTTTCCATTCACGTCAACCCTTTGTATTCTACCATTTAAATAAGACTCTAATAAATTTTGTGCTGATCCTTTAACTCCGTAGTGGTGTAGCTTCCTGATCAGTGTCTCATGATTAACGCAATCGAAGGCCTTAGATAAATCACAGAAGATACCTAAAGCATCTCGCGATTCCACCCAGGCATTGAAAATGTGTTTTACGAGCTCAACTCCGGCGTTGGATGTCGAGCGACCCCGCGTAAAACCGAATTGCTTACTATGCATCAAATTATTCAAATTAAAATGTTTTAACAATTGATATAGAATTAGCTTTTCAAAAATTTTACTAAATGTAGGTAGTACAGATATTGGTCTAAAGTTAGTGGGGTCAGAGGTACTACCTTATTTAAATATAGGAGTTATTTTGCCATGTTTCATCAGACCAGGAAACTCACCGCAGTCAACACTGTTATTGAATATATCTGCCAAGTCAGGCGCTATGACTTCTATTAGGGATTTGACAGCATGGACTGAGACCCGCCATAGGTCATTGGTTTTTTTGACATTAATTGATTTAAATGCCTTTACTATATCTGAAGGACTGACATGTTCAAAATAAAAGTCCTTACTACATTCTGGGACGTTTTCTTTTAACAACAAAACGGCAGACGAAGGTAATGAATTTAAACACTTTGTTGTGGATACTGGTATATCGGTGAAGACATTTTCAAATTCTGTTGCTACATCTAAACTAGAATCTATAATTTTGCCATCAATTTTTAATTCTAGATCACTAATTGCGTGCCTCGATCTAGCAGTCTCCGCGTTAATCCCTTTCCAGGTGGTTTTGATAATATTAGAACTATTTTTGATTTTCTGGGATAAATAATTACGTTTGGCAATATGACAATCAATTTTGATTGGTTTCGAATATTGCTTTACATGTTCTTTAAATTCATCACTCGTATTAAACCGCCGTTCCTCATACATGGCATACAGTGCTTGTCTACGTTTGTGTAAGTCCGCAGTAGCCCATTCGCTAAATACTGGTGCACCGCCAGCCACAACCGATTTGGAAGAAAATATTGTATTATAATGTTTCATAAAAGTTGTAAAGAATGAACCATACATGTGATTAGGACTCATTTCAGAAGACAGAACGGGTAGCGCCTGAAACAAATGTTGCTTCATTCTTTCCACACGATCTGTGGTTACCGGTACAAAAGTAATTTGTTTTTTCACTATATTTTCCCTTAATATCTCAAATTCCATTAATTGGCCTAAATTATCTGATTGTAATTTACTGATTATACTTTGTTTAGAAGGAGAAATATCAGTGAAAATGTTATCAATACAGGTGGCGCTGGTATCGGTCACCCTAGTAGGTTCCATAAATACGTGGCTTAAACGAAAATATTTGAATATATTCTACAATCTAATACTTAGTGTTGAATCTTCCAAAAGATTTACATTGAAATCGCCGCAAATAAGTAATTTTTTACGAGTACGCGATATCTCAAAAAGCACATATTCCATAATAGTTTGAAAAACATCGAAATTACTTAATGGCGGCCTATACACACAAACTACAATAAATTGCTCTAATTATACTGCACTTAATTCTATGGTCCGTTCAACGGACAAGGATACAATGTCCTTACGTTCCTTAAATTTCAATTGACTATTTAATATAATTAACGACCCACCATGTATGGAACTAATTCTGGTGAACGAACTACCCACCTGGTGATTATTGAATTGGGGCATTATCTCATTGCAAGTTAGCCAGTGTTCAGTTATACATAAGATATCAATATTATAGGCATTTAAAAATAATTCAATCTGCAAATCTTTCCCTCTAATACACTGAATATTTTGATGAACCAGGTGGATATACTTTTCATTGCCAGAAAAGGATTTCTCCATTGTCTCATCACTTAGTTTAAGTTATTACACATAACAACATTAATGTCGGACTGCTCAATAGAAGCAGAGTTATGTACCAAATTCTTGGTAGAAATGTCAATTAAATAGGCTAGTGACAAAATTATTTGACGTTTGCAATAATTGGAAAGGTAAAACTTACCTTTTGTCAAATAATAATGATTACTAACATATTTGTTAGCGTCTACTACTCTAAACTTACTACTATATGTACAAAGATTATATAGAGATGTATTTAAAATATATCTTGTATCATTTTCAGATTTTGTCAATTGTTTACAATAGGGAAAAGTGAACATAATAATTTCCTTAACTGTAATTGTGTTCAAAGTTTCATAAAATTTTATTAAATCATTCTTGTTCACTTTACCCCTGTTTCCCAAAAGAATAAGCAGTGTTGTCTTGGAATTAATATTACTGTCTTTTAGAATTTGGTTTGAAATATTGTCAAGGCTACTATAAGGCAAACAATTGCTACTTACACTATGTCCCTTTAAGTATGAGTTTAACAGTGGGCCCATACGACTTCCTATCTCATCACAATACATGATAACCTTAGGTTTAGGTGTGCTTGGTGCGGTGTGGAAGGAACTTTCACTGGATTTTTCTGGCAAACTGGCACACAGAGAGGATGGTTCTAGTACACTAGTCGACAAATTACCACTTGCCTGCTTACATAAGCAGGCTTTAAGTAAAACTCGCTGGATATCATAATCAGACTGATACCGCAAACTATTATAAGGTCACTTAAGTTTTACATTAGAAATTTGCGACCGCATCTGATAATGGCCGCTGCTCCGCCCCGCCATCTGTTGATAATTTTGTTTTCGCAATTTGCTCAATACCTATATAATCTAGTATTTGTAAAGCGCTTACGATCAGTACCCATTTTATTATTTACATGAGATAAAGCTTGCCAAGACGACGTTGAGGCGAAATGCTACACCACAGTCTTCGATTTCAAATACATACTTGTATGTCTATAATATTATGGTCTTGTTTTTCGCAATGCAACATTTTAGTTCATATGAGTACGTACAACCTACATATGGTTTTGATATATTAATAAGCTCGTTATTTCCATTTTATTTGCCTTAAAGGCGTTGTTAATTAAAGTATAAATGTAGACTGTTAAAGTGATAAAAATATTATAGCGGATTACTCTGAGTATTCTTGTGATAAGTGCTCCGCACACAGGTCGTCTTAGATTTTCATTTTCATTTACAATTTGGTTGGGAAATGAAACATTTGGCAAAAATAGTTCTATAAAACAAGATCCCATCCTTTACATTTTATGTTACTCGTAATTGATCAATAGTTCCAGTCCAGCAGTGTTGTCTATATGTCAGCTCGCAAACGACCAGTTTTAATCGGTCGATCTTTTCTCGGTCGAAATTGTGATGCCCACGTTTCGCTCCATGATGGCCGACCTCTGTAGATCGCCTTTATGCATTGCTTATCACGCTTTTTTCCGAAAACGTAATAAGAAAATTAAATAGGAAATGAAGCAGTTTCGGAAAAATTACTAAACCATAATTTAATGCCGTAATCTCAAAGAAATCAGTGTTTCAAACACAACAAGATGTAGAGCAATAGTAGTTAAATCGCAACATGGTAACTGAATTGCTATGGAGGCCAGGCATCAAGAACTTTGACCCTTGGTCTCCCACGTTTCACGGCCGGCGCCGGCAGCGGCGCGGGCGCCGGCGCCACATGGCGTACAACGATCCATTGATCGCACCGGGCCACCGGACCGTGTGCTATATCACTTGATGTCAAGATCAATGTTGGTAATGTTGCAGTGTTCTGCTCTTTGGCAGATTCCATGTGGAAAGTTCTAATTCAAACTTTTGTCACTCACAGGATTTTCCCGCTGCAAAAGTATTGGTTTGCTCTCTAACAACCTCAAACCCTTCGACGTACGCTCTATCAGTATGCAAAAAATTATGATAAATTGATCCATTATTTTATAAAAGAAAGACAATCTTGGTCAAACCGATAAACCAAAATACCTATATACCAAATACCAACATAGGTTGTTTGGGTAAGGCAAAAATCTAAAACATTAAAATACATTTCACTCTTATTATGATATGATACATTATTCCAAATTATCATAAATTTCCGGATGTAGTTCTGGATTTTTCCCTGAAACACCTCAGGTAAAACCATTAAGTCTTATTATATTAGTATAAATCAACCTTAGGTATCATAACGTAGTCCATGACACATCAAATATTTGCTTTTGTTCTAAGTTTCTGCAAACTACCTGGCAGTTTTATCTTGATCCTGACTGACCTTTGTCTAGCTGGGCCAATCAGAATATTTGCGAATGATTCACTGATTATTCTTTAAAGACGGTCAAGTATTAGTGAGCAGTGAGTCACAGTTCTTGTATGTACATCATCAATTTGGATTAGGACTGTTTAGACTACCCGCCACCGACGGCGTCAGTGATTGACTGGTCCGTATACCATTTAGGTCATCACCTTATATTATTCATACCGTTGCATATTTACTAATATATTGTAATTATCAAATATGCTTGAAAACGACTGCAAATCACCAGTTCTAAAGATAATATACAAACGATAGACACCAAAACGATGCAAATTGCGCAAAAGCACTGGACAGTTGAAGGGTATCCCAAGAGAAATTAAGCTGCATTCAGATGTATTTAAGTATAAACAGAAGAACGTTAGTAATATGTCGGGTGGTATGGTGATATATGTATATGTCGTGGAATTATGTCCTATATTTGATAAGCACTTTACAGTTACTTTTCATGTTGAACTAGTCTTATTTTTATTGAAACTAACAGTTAATTCCTCTGCTTTCACAAACGAAATTAGAATAGGGAGGCGTGCAACACGCGCTAATTAAGATTTACGAAGTACCAGCAGCGACAGCGTATAGACAGATCGACACTGTGCTGGACTATTTCAAGATGGCACCCCAATAAAAAGCGAGATTAATACTATTCCGTGTTAAAGCTGAAAACGGGATACCAAAATAAACATTTAGGAAATCAGAACCTTAATCTTATGATAAATTGCTTTTCAGTGCAATAGCAACGTTAGCTGTAAACCGCGTCGCTTAGCGAAGCTCGTAAAATACATATCCTTCTAAATATATATGTGAAATGAGGTTTAGTGACATTTTACATGTCGTATGTAAATGTTAATAGATTAAGATATCGCCAAATGACAGCCATTAAATTCTACGTTTCTGGATAATGTTATAACTGTGAATTAACCTTTTCCAAGACAACGACGATTATATCCACAAAGTAAAATTAACTGAATACTATTTTAATATGTGAGCAAAAATTATATGATTCTTTACTAGGGTTAGACTGTTATCAAACAATTTAGACAAATAAATGAACCTGTTAAGCACTTGTTGCGCAAAAAATCCACTTTTTTTCTTCGGCGTGGTCGAGTAAAAAGTATTATGAAACCATCTGTAGATGTCCAGCTACCCGTGTACTAACAAAATTAGTTGAAATCCCTTTAGCCGTTTAGGCGTGATGCAGCCACAACGACACATAGAAAAATTAAAAAAATCTAAATAAAAATAGTTTTCGATTCAGTGACCTTCTAATACAATAGGTTTGACTTATTTTTTGAAAATATCTTAATTATACGGATATTTTATTTTTACAACTTTATAATAATAGGTATAAACATCATATATACTCTACAGAAAGGCAAATAAATGTACGTAATGTAATCCATTGAAATTATTTAGATTTGATATTTAATTTGTGTGCATTTTGCGCATCATTCATCAATTTAATAAGTGTCAATACTTTATTTTGTATATAAAGATTTATTTATTAAAACCTAAATACTCCCATTATTACATTTTACAATTTCGCGTTGTCCATGAAATAACGTTAACAGAACTTAATCATGGATTAATTATATATGTATAGCGAATTATAACATGACAAGTTGTCGCCGTTCGGTGATAAATTGTCTATTTTAATCGATGATTTGATTTCTGATTTAATATATATGATATGTTCTTAGTAGCCGACTGGTTTATTGTATTTTTATGTACCCGTTTTGTGTTAAACGAAATTACTTCGTTACGGTGTTAATATCTTTTAATATTCTTGTTCGTTCAAAACGATCCGATTTTTTTTTATGAAATAACCTACGCTCGATATCCTTAGTTTGCTTTTGATTCAATTTTTTGCATTACGTTTAAAGCAAGTTACTTGTAAATATGATTATATAAAAGAAATTACGTTAACAATATTATACAGGGTGTCCCACGGTTAAGCGACTTGTGGGGAAAGTACCTTTAACATTATCCTATCTACATAGGATAATTTGGCAAATTTGACATTAGTTTATTTTTAAAAGTAAATAACACCGCATTCAAAGCTTTTCTAAAAAAGGGTTTTTTTTGTTTGGGAATCTAACCGACTAAATTTGAACCACTCCGTATTTATATGATGCCAATCTAAAGGATAAACAATAAAATATAAATGGATTATACTTCCTTTGCTTTTCAGCGAAATGGTATCTTTGTTAGATGTGACTATAAATTGTGCTCATACGCATGCAAATACAACAAACCACCACCAAACAGTATAATCCTCGACACGTGTTTCGCCTCTCTACGAGGCGTCATCAGGAGATGCAGGAAATGATGACTGTCTGGCGTCCACCCGAGAAATTTAACTTGACTAAGATATTAAAAAAATAAAATTGATATCGACTATTTGCGGCAACTGTATCGAAAAAAAATTGAATATTTTATATGTTTGTATGTGCCGTTCTGGCTTTATCACGCCAAATCGGCTAAACGGATTTCCACTATTTTCGGTAGACGGGTAGCCGGGTATCCACAAATGGTTAAAGGAACTCGTAACCCCTTTTTTTCTACCGACTACGCTGAAGAGAAAAAAGGGGTTATGACTTTTTCTCCTCCGCAAACGAAGTTACCAGATTAGTCTGGAATAAAATAATCGTGCATACAATGTCACATATGATATTAAATTAATGAAACCACATTCAGCTTACATTATTTTAAGAATATGAAGGAGGAGTAGTCGTGATACACTGAATATATTTGGTTAGTCACCATCGCCTCTTGTGCTACGAGTATTGTGCGCTGTCGTTCTCTGGCAGAATCTAATCTGGCCTCTTAAAGCTTTAGCAGTTGGCGAATGTGTCATGAGGTTAACAAGCCAGCTATTCCAAGTGCTATACGCTGGTTGAGTCAAACTACATAATAGCATTTAGTTAGGGTAAACAACTCAATCACTTCCAACTATAGCTTCAAATCTGCTTAAGATGTAGAAATACTAAATTATCCCATATAGGGCCTAGATTTGTAGGTTTGTCATCACATACCTTAAAATAAGACTGTCTATTGTTGAAAAAGGGTGCCACATTAAGATGATTTGTTCTAATTTTATGCAAAGCACCATGTTCGCAAATGAAGGCACATTCATGAACATAAAGTAAACAGTACTATCTATCTATCTATCAGCCACGGACGTCCATTGCTGAACATAGGCCTCCCCTATAGTTCACAATAGGATGCAATCCTGCGCAGACTGCATCCACCGACTCCCAGCGACCCTTACAAGGTCATCTGTCCAACTAGTCGGGGGCCAGCCTACGCTGCGCTTTCTTATGCGTGGTCGCCGCTCCTGGACTTTACTGCCCCAACGGCCATCCATTCTCCGGGCTACATGGCTCGCCCATTGCCACTTCAACGATGCGATCCTAAGAGCTATGACGGTTACTTTGGTTCTCCTGCGGATATCCTCATTTCTGATTCTATTACGAAGAGAAACCCGGAGCAAAGGCCTTTCCAGTGCCAAGAATATTACTGGGTACCTACACGATACTATGAGTTTGGGTCATTATTGGAGCGTTTCAGCCGCGTCATTTTCGTCGAGACATTTTTGTTGAAATGCCTGTAGATTTTTGTAGTCTTTCAAGCCAGATCCTGGGATCTATATGGATAGATAGAACTCTGGACTTCTAATAAATAGTTCGAAATCTTTTTAAAATTTGGAACCATTCAAACGCTTGGATAATGCAATGACCCGTTTTTAATTAAGAAAAGAACTGTTTGCTGTATGACGTGGCATTCTATCTAGTTTGGTGTGAGAAGACAAAGTGAATCCAAAAAAAATATATAAAAAAACTTAGTTAAAGTACATACTTAATTTTTACGTATTAATGATTTGTATCGTCAATAGACATTCCTAATTGTATAAATTATCGCTAAATAAGGGAACGCGACGAACATTAAAATACGTCTACTAAACGTCATACACCTACTTTTTCTGTTTCTATTTCCATAAAAGATTAGATCTCCATTATGTGTTGTTCTTTATGTAACTCTCGGTAGTCTTGCTATAGGAAAACTGGTGAAAATGGTATCATCATCACTTGTAAAATATATTTTTAGACAATTAGACATTAGACATTTATTATTAAGTCTGTCTCGCAGGACAACAAAAACGGCATCGCAACCAAATAAATAAATAAACAATTATTATTTTAAATAAAATTTAAATCAATATAATATGTATGGGTGTGGGTATGTGTATGTGTGTGTGTGTTGATGAGTGTGTAGCTCTACCTAAGTACTCTCAATAAGCTCTCCAAGTCCTCATAAGAAAGAGATTTGAGCCTAGATTTACCTTTAATTTTAATTTTTTTTATGAGTAATCTTGCAAAGGGAATTCTTCACATAATTATTTTGTTATATAGGAAAAGATGAAAGAATGAGCTGAATATCTGGGCGAAATATGATTTTTTTGAAGGAACATGAACTCTGAATCGAAATATCTCCCAAAGTATTTAGATTACGAATAAATATAAATCTTAAACTCTACTTGAAACCTCAAGGAAAAAGCCAAGTTCGAGTCCGACTTGCGGTTGATGGGTACCGTATCACCTGACACAAAAAGCCGTAGAAACATGTTTCTTGTATTGTTTAAATTTTTTATGTAATTAAATGTTTTTTACTTGCTATATATATCGACTAAAGTAATGCGCATTCTATGAAAAACGTATGTGTCGACTGTTATTACTACTGCTCTGAAGTTAGAGCCCCGTGACAGACGGACCGATTAAGGTTCCGTTGGTGGTTTAGGTACGCAACCCAAAAACCAATTAAAATCTAATTTAAGCGGAAAAACTTACAACACTTTTTTAACATTCATACATATTTTATTAGAAAAACAGAGTAGATATCGACTACGTGTATTTCCTATTTCATCTTAATGAAAATGCAAATGTAATTTATATCGTCATGTGCCTTGTAGGAAAACCGACAAAAGTTGTCAACTAAGTGCAAATGTATGGTGATGTGTCGATAATTAATTAGATTTTTTCCTGCCAAGGAAACGCTCGTGATTATACTTTTTGATTTTATTGAAATAAATGATTAAAGTTGTGCGTGCGGTGCGTTAAGGAAAAGTTTGAAAAAGTAGTCTAATACCTTAAAGAACATGGTGGGATGAACTTAAAATTACTTGTTTAACTAATCACCAAAGGAAATGCAAGGGATTTCACTTTTTGTTTCATTTCACATGCATTATTATAGTTCCTTGTGGAAGTCAGTAAAAAGTGGTAATTTATAATTTGTGATTGTAATAGACGTGGGATGGGGTATTGCTTGTTAAAAATAATTGTATAATTCAGCATCCAGTTCCTTTATGCTAAATTAATTAAAATAAGCATCAAGGAACTTGATGCTAATTTTAATTACTAAATTATATTGACACAGGAATCAATTATGCAATTATTTTCCGTTTCGTTCTTTTTTGGGAAGATTAGTCGTAGTATGTAGCATGAGTTATAAGTTGAAAGCATTCTACGATTACGCTGCGTAGCTTCATGTACGTGGCGACAACAATACGAGTCTTGATATTGTTTCGGTATAAATTGATCACACATCAACGAACGTGAAAATTTTGAGTATTTAAACTATTTGGTCGGTAAGATCAAAAGAGTTAACCATCTGTACTTGTACTATTATCTTTTTTATATTGAAGGTAAAGAGCGGTAAATTAGAATTTGCGAGTGTGGACTGGAATGCAGCGTCACGTGCGCACACGCCGGTCTCCATTCTTAATTAAAACCCATCAGCGGTGCCACACACTCAAGAATGCGTATTGATATTATTTGCTAGTATATTCAAGTATTACTGATTGCTGTATTCAGCAATGTAAATATATTGATGTGTTCAGATTGTCATTGTTCGGGATGTCACTCGCAAATTAGGTTAATTTTACGCATCATTAATTAAATATTTGCTGTATGCGGGCGATACGCTTAAGTTCAAACGTCCGCGGTCGCAACTGTCTTAAGTTGAATTAACAGAATTTTGGTAACATATACTAGACAAGCACCGGAGATAAGGGGATAACGAAATATTTTAGCGGCTTTTCGAAACTGTAACTATAGACTTTTCACTTAAAGGCACTTTTATTACCTATTATGGCCTTAGCTCGTATTGCCACAGATTATATAATATTGCTACATACAGTACTGAAGTAATTTTGAGGAATTATGATTAAAGTACCTAAATACGTAGTTTTAAATACATATAATTTGAACAAAGTTGCAGCATTACACACCAATGACGTTATAATTACAAGCACGACGGCGCGGCGGCGGCGCTTAATGTGTTAACGAGAATAGCCTTAAAATAAAACCTACTTACCGTGCTAAGGGTTCGCGGCTCAAGTTACTCACCTCGCTACACTATTTATTTAGTTAAAAGAACAAACAACTTCGTTTACTTTGAGCGCGACGGAGAAAACGCAAAGAGGTGTTCGAGTTCGAGATATCTGTGTACCTATCTCTAATTGTCTTTGAACGGTTAATGACCAATTAGGTGTCATGGAATAAGCATTAAAACTCTTCCTAGACACCTATTGAAGTGAAGGTGTTGGATTATTGTAAAGAGTTCGACATTGTTTTTCAAGATAAGGCGTGAATTACTTCATTGTTCTTAAGTCGTGCATCTATATCGAGGTAGGTGGGTATATCTATATAGGTACGTACGAGAGAAATGCAAAACACGAGGCCTCGGGCGCAGCACTCGGTAGGCGCGAAATGCAAATCGCATGCGTTTCACCTCAGGACAAATGCGGCCGAAGTGTTGGCCGTCGTGTAAACAGCGCAGACGCGGTTTGTTGTTCTACTTTTTTGGGTAAACGGTTCTCCATAAACGGCCACGTATAGGCCGCCGCTGAAATACCGCCTCGGTACAATGCCGCATTCGGCGCCACCTTACAAGGGATCGCGGGCGTTAATGCAACTCCCCGTTGTCACAGCCCGTTGTTCGATACATCTGAGCAGCCGCCTATCTTGGTTCTCGGTAAAATCATGTCTTACAAATCCGTAAATCCGCTTTTTGTGTAGGCCAGATAGACGTTTATGTATTCTGCATCGCGTCACTTGTTTACTTTGATCGCCGCTGAAATCATCTGGGGTCAATTCAAAATTACATTTTATGGACACGGAATGTGAGTGGGTACCTGCATACTTGGGACAGTTATGCGGGGAGTGGGGCCTCGACTATCGACAGGACAACAATGAGACCGCGCCTTGTGCTATAAACATTCTTTGCCGCAATCATTACGAATATAACCTATAAATTAGTGCGACGCCGACTGGCGAGTCATTCGTCGAGGGAATTCGCAATGAAGGCTCGAAGGCTCTGCCGCAGCACGTTCCAAGTTGCATCAAGTCTGGACCGCCGGGGCAAATGGGATGGAATACGTAGCGCCTTTAATGCGTTCACCGTAGTTTGATACCATTTGTCGCTGAAGCAAAGAGGGCCAAATACGGCAGGCGCTTACCTTTCAAATCTGTACGTAGCAATAGCTAGATGCGTTTTTGTTATCACGCCTGAATCCAAATACGTATGACAAAAAATGTGTGTTCGGGTTCTTTTTTCCTCGGATAGTCCGATTATTCACGTCATATTTACTACTTTATTCTAAGTCTATAATTACAGTTTTCAAGAGTAATCTGCTATTTCAAATGAAGTTGCGAACCAATTTCGCTACAAATTGAAACTTAAGGACCAATATTCAGTACCTGCGTTAGTTTCCTGTAGTCTCGAAAATCAGGCGTGGGGTCCTCCAACCGATCCACATCCATCCGATTCCATCTTCATCTAGTGCATTCTCTACAGATGCATTTAATTCACACGGATACTGTACTTAATCGTCGTTGACAACAATATATGTCACCTTAGAGATACCCAGAAGTAATTGCGTTCAAGAATCGACTTTTAATCAACATTTAGACCAAGGATAATAATTTAGTACCGCGGAAGGAAATATGATAACGATTGAAATGCCTACTAAGATATATTTATATTGAAATCGTAATACTTTTCACTCACCTTTGATAGCACTTGTAGTAAAACAATACATTGTTATCTTGTGGACAAGTTTATTTGGCCTGGTTGTGGGTTACTGGTTAATTGGGTTGAGCACTGACGATATTGTGTAATCTTTAGTATTTCTTTTCCGTTGAGTGTTTATTAATAGACTTGCCTTGAGTGCAATGACGAATGGACAACGTGTGAAGATAAAACCGCTCTAGTTATTTAAATAAATATATGAATGCAGTGGCATTTTGAGGTGTATACAAGCATCATACAGATTAGTTTTAAATAAAGTTATAGGCAAATAAATATAACAGGTTCTATGCAAGTTGGGGAATTTCATCTTTTTAGGGTCAAAACAAAAACCGGCGAAAAAAAAAGTGCGAGAAGTGTGGGGGTTCCCTACAAAATAAACGCTGAACACGGCCGTATCTATGAAAATCCAGTGTTAGCAGACCGCTACTCCTAAGCGGTGGGTAGTCATTTTATATTGGATTTTGCGAGTTGTTTCGTAGGTTGTGCTATAAGAGCTACCTTAGTTCCAAATTTCAAGGTTCTAGGACAACTCGTTAAGTATTACATCGACGGCAATATATATATGGAAACACCGTTTTTAATAACTATATCTTTGGATTGCGTTGACTTAGAAGCTTGATTTTTGGACCGCAATCATAATTATTTGATGTTAATTTCAACTTGTCACCTCTACGAGTTTCTGAGAAAAAGGGTCTTGACAGACAAACAGACAGGCATACAGACGAACGGGCGGTCGGACAATAAAGTAATCCTATAAGAGTTCCGTTTTTTTGCTTTTGCGTTACGGAACCCTAAAAACGAAGCTTATAAGGAATTTGTAGTTCGTATTCAGATGGACCAGATTGTCCCTCTGTCAAGACCCTTTTTCTTAGGAACGCATAAAGGTATCAAGGTGAAATTTATATCAAATTTCCCTTGCAGATGTGAAATAATAAAACTTCTAAGTTATCGCAATAAAAAGATCCCATCAAAAACATAACATGTAAAAAAATTGCCAAGTCTCGCAACCTTTTTTAGGCATTTGAGTAATAAATACGTACCTGAACCTAATCAGTCGTTGCTGTGTGTGAACACGGCACATCCTATCCTAGAACTGTCGGAGTGTGATTCCGGCTGCATATAAATGTATACAGTGAATTATGAGGCAGTAAATTTAGTCTATTGTGTGCTTACTGTTTTTCACACGCCTATTTAAAACTTCCGGCATTTTCCTTGTACTTATTTGTAACTATCGTCCAGATATACCATTGTTCACAGCATAAGTAAATCAAGTTGGTACTTTCATTGTTTTGTTTGAACGAATGTTGATATATTTACTTACGGATTAGAGTGATTGGAGACCTCTTCGACTAAGTATATCAATTTGATGAAAAAATAATAAACTACTTTAGTTCATTTATAGTTTGTTTGTATGTAACATGTAATACATGAAAAGCAATAGATTCAATAATAAAGCGTCTTAATTGGCATCGGATGGTAACTATTCAATTTATGATTTAATAAGCATCCACTAGTATTAGTTAATTTTATGAAACTAACTAAAAGACATAAGAATATATACATATATAACGATACGAATACTTAGTAGATATGAAAGTCAAGAATATAAATAATATACGTTTATTAAGAAAATATTAATAAGGTTGTGTCATACAATTTAAACTATACACAAATTGGACTCATGATTCCAAGATATTTTTTACATCGTGATGATATATCCTTCTCGTTGCCATAGTGACTATTCGTTCATTCATTAGGTTCGTTCAAGTTTAAAGGTTCATTCACATGAAAGCATGAACCTTCGACTAAATTGGAATCCGTAATAATATCAGCGAGCTAATCGCAAGGTGTTGCTTACTTGGCGACATGTATTGTGCTTTCGTCGGCAGTGACGTCACGAGACATGATGTCACTCGCGCGCTCTGAAATTCAAACGTTTTTCAGAAGCGCCTCGAGGTCAAGGTATTTTACTGTAATGTGTAGTTGAGAGCAATCAAAACGGTGCAGCTTCTATGAAATTTATAAACATTTCTACACAAAAATGGAGATTTTTCCCGAGTAGTGTAGACATTTAAAAAAAGATTATTAAAGTTATTTTGGAATTAGCTACAAATGATTACATTTATAATTGAGCTTGACTGACTATGTGACTATAGGTAGACATACTTACTAATATCTTATTTTCTCTTCTTTAGCTTTGAGGGTTAAGGCAATTAAGTAAGGATACTATAATGCAGATTTGCCTACAGGCCTTTTTAGATTGGGCCAAGTGGGCAAATTGGGATAAGCAAATACATTTATTTGAAATTTAGTCGATTTTACTATTATTGCCGATCAGTAGTTGTTCCCAATAAAGTAAGGTGCAATAAGACCATAAGTGATGCAGGTTAATAAGTCTTACGTTTGTTCGTGGTTTAATTTACAAGACAATTTAAGATTGTCATTTTTTAAAGAGTATTGAGTATGGTAACGAACTATTATGGACTCAGTACAAACTCGTGAATTCTTACCTAAGTAATATACCCGCTCATTTTAGGTAACATAATCATAATTCTAATTTAAAGTCAGGTAAGTTCGTATGAGACGTTACGCCTGGATACAAGATATAACGATCATAATTTTCTTACACACAACATTCGTTCGTCAATATATCATATTTACAAACGTATTCACAAACGTACAAAGTACATAACATATATCATACAATGACGTCAAGGGGCATAGTAATAAAGAAAATTCCACTTGTACTGACGTGGTGAACCAGATTAGAACTTCTATATTTACACCTAGACATCTCCTGATGTTATGGTGTTATCATATGCCCATGATTAAGCATGTAGTTATAAATACACCGTCAAGTATTAAAATATGTAATGTAATGACAATCTGTGTACTGCATGATTCGTGGGCGTTTTCCTGTGACATTTGAACTATACGACCAGATAGTTTATATGTAGAAAGATCACGGGAAAAGGTGGTCTGATTGTGTAGGTGGATGATAAGTTGGCCGCTTACAGGTATGTGCTTAGTGCAAAAATAAAAATTACTATTTTTAGCTACGTGTAGACACAGACATACGATTTAATTAGACAATCAGGCGACCACCATTGTCACATAAAACTCCTACGCTTCTGTTTACATTTAGTGCACTGAATTTATGTTATATCGCGAAGGGGCTTACGTCGTCGCGTTATTGTTACAATTTCCCAAGAGATGATTGGCTACTTTTCGCGCTTCAGCGCTTCAGCAATTGTTTTTAGGTGTCAAGGGGATTCAACAGGCGCAGAAGGGTGTTGATTGTTGATGTTAACTTCAGAATTGCGTTATATTATACTTATCTTACGTTACGAAAATTTAATTTTTGCTTATTTTACAACCGAAAACATGCTAATCTAAACTCCGGCCCTGGGACTCGTACGACACAGCGATTGAAACTTACATAGAAATGTCCAAAACCGCAACATATTCAATTTGGCATATACTTTATTAGCCACTTAAATACTTGACGAGTACGAACGACTTAGAAACGATCCAAGAGTACTGTAAACTCAAAGACTAAAAAGCTATATATGCACTTTAAGTGTTATTCGCTTACCAAAAACCTATGCAGAATACAAATTGATGTTCGAATTCTAAAACACGGTTATGTGCCATTTATTCTTCTTCTGTTTTCTGTGTGTATGTAATCCGCAACTGTATGTTTTTTTCAAGTGCCAAGTACATACTTGTGAGTGATATGTTTAAAATAAGCCCATAGTTTTGACATAGTGTGAAATTACTACTGTATAGGTATTAAAGAGCAATTCGGCACGCTAACGACTAGACTCGCCTCTAGCCACGCATCCATCGGCACGGCATACCTTGGATTGGCGGAATAGGAGGAAGGATAACAGGGTAAAGAAAGGAATTGTACGAATTTAGACAGGAGAAAGGGTTAAAGGATACTACTGCCCCGGAACACTATGTATGAGCCAGTAGCAGCTCAGGGAGCCGGGGTCGCATACCCGTATACCATAATAAACATGCCGGAAAGGCAACTTCGTATGAGTAATCCCCGACCGAATTGCCCTGGGACTGGTGACCCCAGAATAAGGCTAAACCATTACCTGGTATGCGGGGCTCTGCTGGGTTCGAATTTTTTGTTCCTAGCTGCTCGTGGGAACGCAAATGGCGGCGACGTGGTTCGCAACCCATCACGTCTCGGTCGCAACCAGAGCGAAGAGTGGGTTATGGAGAGCCGCTTTGCTACGATAAATGTAAGGGGAGGAATGCATGATAAAATAGATGAAGTATGTCAGATGATGGATGCGAGAAATATTGATATTCTGTGTGTGAATGAGACAAAGCGAAAGGGTTGTGACAGCACAAAATGAAGATATTAATGAATGTTGAAGCAGCAGTTGTATGCCAGGACCGTAGCAAGTGGAAGGAGGTAGTCTCTGCCTACCCCGTAATGGGAAAAAGGCGTGATTGTATCTATGTATGTATGTATAGGTATTAAAAGTAAGCACTGCCAAAAAACAAAGACAGAACGTAGACGTGATGGAACGTAAAATAATCAGGAGTGAGAACTCCAACGGTTTGTTAAAGTATGTCTTAGTTGTATGTTGTTGTATGTATCATTTTCCGATTACCAACTACCGGTTACACACACTTGTTTGTGATCTAAATACCTACTAAAATATCTGTATATTTTCTCACATCCGCTCGAATAATTCGCATTAGAGAACGAGAATTTCATAAAACTTACTGTTTCTGAAACAAAAAAAACACGAACAAAATACCGATGTATGTAACTGTCCCTATTAAAAGGCTTGTAACTTTCTTGAAACAGACACCTGATTACAGATAAAGAAAGCTGTCGCCAGCATCCCAGACACGAAGGCCAAGGCCACACGCGGACTTCCTTGTTTTTGATAGTACGTGAGCAAATTTAATAATGCTTAAGTTAAACAGAGTAGTGAGTGGCCCATCCAGTAACGGAGCGCCTTTTGAGGTGAGAGTGGGCTCAAAATTAGAGGCTAATAGTAGGAAATAATAAAGTGTCGAAAACTTCTTTAACCTACAGGACTCAGTCTGAGAATAAAGAATAACATTTCAGTTATAGTAGGTCATGCTGCTTGCAGTAATTCAAATATGATCTCGTAAGATTGTGTTTGGGACACTGGAAAACAGTACAATCAATGGAAATTACGGTATTTTGCGACCACTGATAAATGTAATGTTCTAAGAATATTGTTACAAAATGAAAACAAAGAACAAACATTGGGAGGAAATTAAATGTCCCCATTTATTTGAGGAATTACCTACTTTAGACACTTATATAACAGGATGTATATCAACACATAAATATATGTTTTTCTATTGAATGTCTAACTTTTGTAGTTAGAATATTTAGAATTTATAAATGTCGCGTATTAATGTAAACGTGCACCAAAGCTAATAATTAATGCAAATATAAGTAATATAGCGCACTACTACGCGTAGTTCGTTTAATCTTCTCTTAGCATCGTATAAGTATGCAAAACTGCGAGGAAGTACTAAACAAGCAAGTTGACTCAAGAGTCGTATATATTAGCTTCGATTGGTTGTGCAATCAATATTTGATTGCCTTTTATGAAGCTGACTTACCAGATATTTCGATGTATAAATAAAATAGGTTTGTGGCTGACTGACAGGCAGTCTATTGGAGCGACGAAAACTATTTGGTAAAATGCGTTGACGATGGCGCTCAAAACGGTATATAGGACTTGTTGATTTGTGTCTCTTTTCTTTACTTTTTTTTTGGATTCTCAACATTAAGATCCTGCACTAACTACTAGTTTCTGTTTGGCCTTATGGTTGACTGGTAGAGAATGCCTTAAGGCATTAAGTACGCCATTTGTAACAGTTTGTATTGTGCAATAAAGTTTAAAATAAATAAATAGGAGAATGAAAATGGGTTCGAACAAAATAAGGAGATAAATTCTAAATGAGGATACAAATACTAAGGATAGTGACCATACTTTCGTCTAAGGGTGAGAAGAGGTCACAACCCTCTTTTTTGATTATTCGCTGTCGAGTAAAAGTATCTTATATCCATCTTTGGATGTACAGCTTTCTTGTTTTAAATGATTGAGATCCGGCCAGCAGTTTTTTACATGACGTAGCCCCAAAGACAATGGCTTATAACTAATAGTATCCTTTAGAATAGAAAAATTCTGGAGCAAGGCTATACTATTGTTCATTTTGTTTATTCTGAGACGCGTGACCCAACATTATTAGATAACTTTCAAAAAAACGACGATACAGTTAAAAACGCTACTTCTTTAGTGATCATTTATACATAGAAGATTTAATACAAATGTCATCTAAATTAACCGAGACTTTTGTCTTCTGGCGTCGCCAAAAACTATGAAATCTGTTGTATTTTCATTTCAATTAGTTTTTTCCTCAAGTAGTCGTTTAAATAGTTTTTTTTGACACCGTTATTCTGTCATGAATTATTGATCGTCGCTCAGTATGCGCGGCTTTGAGCGGCGCCGGCGCCAGTTACATCATCCTATTGGAAAACGCACATCGCGGTCCTAAACCGCGCTAGAAATCAAACCGTCACATTTCAGTCTCATCACGTACCTGTTGAAAAGCAAAATTTTTCGCTAAATGACATTAATGAGTTTCGTAAGGCGCCTGGAGGCCGCGACGTATGCGCGCGCATAAATATTCATTACACAGAGAGGCGTGGGTCAGTGTTGCCAACCCTCTAATTTACTTATGTGCTAATGGTAATAATCAAGCTATTTATTATGTCTCCGGAGATATAAAGACAATTTACCAATATTGTGTTATAATCAAGATAGTTAAATAGAACATACATAAAAACTTATCGAATATTTTTTGACCGACGGCAATATTAGTAAGAACAATTCTATACATGGTCCGACTACTAATTAAAAATTAATCCTTGAAGAATTAGGTGGCCGATAGATATTATAGATTAATTATCTTAAAGAAAGTGCTAAGAAATGCAATAAGTGCTAAAAGTAAAATTTGGTAGTACTGGTCAGAATAGTCCACATTTCAAATATTCAAGTAATATAAAATCGACCCCCATTTCGTTAATTTACTATCCCGGAAACTATATTTTTAAATTTATACCTACGAATTTTGAAGATATTCAGGAAAATGTGAGAGAAGTATACGATCTTTCTAATGAAGTCATTAGCGAAATTGTGACAGTCACAGAGCACAAGAAGCACAGGAGTTCAATTTCTGTAATAAATTCGTCTTAGTTATAGTGCTTCTGTATATTTTTTTAAGCTGTGACTGTCACCTACGTTCTATTTCCAGTAAAAATCCAATTCAAAAGTTTCTCATTCTACAAGAGCGTAGACGAAAAATTACATGGATAGTATTACACAAATCGACCTACTCCCAGTACAAGCTTTGCTTAGTTAAGTTTTCCAAAATATTCCGCTTACATATAAAAAATCGTAGTCGAAAAATAAATAAATAACAGGGACAAACTAAGCAAAGCTTGTACTGAGACGAGGTGGATTTGTATAAGACTGTCCATAATATTTATTTATTTATTTGCCGTCTACGCTCTTTTAGAATGAGGAACTATTGTAAGGGATTATTCATTTGTAAGCCAAATATTTTCGAAAATGAGATTACGATTCATTTGTTATCCGCTATTTGATTTCATTTGAAAAAAACCTGTTTAAAAATTAAATGTTACAATTGTGCTAAATTTAACCATGAAAGTGCTATGTATACAGTGGCAACACTGTGCGCAGGCGCCGAGCCCCGCAGAGTCAAAGGTGTCTCGGAGCCGCGTCGCTCGTGGCTGCAGCCTCAGCTCGTCGCACCGTCGTAGAAGCCCAATCAATAAAGCTTAGAGACTAATTGCTTCCTCATACTTAAAGTTTTGCGCAGCAGAAGCTAGTATAAATAAGTCAGCTTACATTTTCGGAATTCAAAGTTATATCTGTAGCCTGGAGAATATTTTTTATACTACTATGGAGACAAATATAATACGGCCTTAAAGTTGTACTTTTCGTGAGAATTTTCAGGAATATTTTCCACCTTTTGTATGGGAAATGTTTTTAAGAACGTTCTCGCTCCATACAAATCGGGGAACGTTCTCCAGAATGGTATGACTCTACGCCTGTCTGATCTATCAGTCATCGCAGCTTATGGACGCATGCAACACAAGACACGCGTGTACCTGACCCCTTGAGTGTGTTCCCCTCTCGAAAACGTGCAATATTGAACAGACTGTGGAAACTGGCAAATCTGCAGCTGTAAAGTATTCACGGTAGGAAATTGTAAATAAAATAATGTGTTTTACATTTTCCTATCTCTTAAGATTGATCGCGGTCTTCGAACATAAGGTCATCTTATTGATTGGATTTGCCTGCTCTCGGTGCACTTGCAAATATCCTACAGCTTCGCGTCGCCGCGGCGGCGCCGTTTGCCAATAAATTCGGTCCGTCTCCGGCCTATAATGAATTATTATGGATTACGATCTGTCTTCGGGCATAACTGAATGCGTAAACAGCTCCCGTCGTCATATTTCACTAGTATTAATGTTTACTGTGCATCTGTACGTCCCGGGTTGCGTTGGTTTTAATTGATTTTATAATTATTGTATTGCGATGTTTCTTTTTCATCTTAGATATAATTTTTGTATTAAAGCGATGCTTCCAGTGTTTCCTGAATACTCTTATTGACCATTACAGTCATTATACAAAATAAAATAAGTTTATTAAGTAAATAAACCTCCTTTTGGGTGTCATTGGCTAACATGCGATAACGGTGATTGATTTCAGAGACGAAACATTAGTACCTAGGTACGTAACGTAACTGTTAACAGACTTTATTATCTTAGCACTCACACTGTTATTACATAAGCAGTAAAAGTAATTAGCTTGAGCTATCTATTAAGTTACATAAATCGCAATTAGAGCCAGGATTTGAGCAATGTGACTAGAATAAGCAGTGCCTTAAGATCTATCGTAAAAATGTCTAGCTTGGCGCCAATAGTCGAAACAAAAGCAAAGCGCTAAAGGTACATGTACAAAGATGCAAGAACCGTACATATCGACAAATCGGGTACGATCGAACTGTCGCGCGAAATGTCAGTGCTCTCTCTATTTCTGTCCAGTGCAAGATCCAACAAGAAAGCTATGCAAAACACAAATTCTGCTGTCGCCGTCTAGACGGGCCTGCCTCGATTGAATAACATTTGATCCAATCAACCCGAATGGAGGGGTCGGCTGGGTCTTGCGAACTGGCTGCAGGGTCTTCATTGGCGAATAATAATGCCCACGCAACCAACTCGCAAATAACTTTATTGCTACCATTACTTCCTCTTATCTTGCAAAATTATACATTAACATTACCACGGCCTGGCAAATTACTAGCATTGATATAGTAATATAACCAGTGCGATTACTAGTTAAACTTTATGTGTACTAGAAGGGAGTGAGTGGTGAAAGTGTCTGTAGATACAATGTCGCAATACAGTAATGCGTCTAGCAAGTACAATAGCCAAACATCACTCAAAAATAGTGTCGAATCCTTTTGAATATGATCGTTGAAAAAAAAAAACCATGAAGGTTTTCTCTCCGACTTGAATTTATAGACTGCTCTTACTCGTATACATATATCACCTTCGGCATAAGCTAAGAAATATGTCCAAGTATACTCGTCAATCGAATAGATAAAGTAATGATTTTTCTCTTTGTTACAGCACCAGAGGTCGTCCAAGAAGATGGTCCGACAGTTGTAATGGGCCCAGAAGAAGAGGAACTGAGTATGAAACGTAAGGACTCTATTAAGACTTATGAAACTTATGAGTCCCCGGTAAGCTCAGTTCTCCATACAAACGTAGTTATGCTCTCATTTTGAAACGACTAGCTAGTTTGGTCTAAAACTTTCTACTAAGAATATGTTAAGGTATATGCAGGCCCTTAATTAGTTTATGTAGCTTCAGATACCATAGTAAAAAAATACAGCGAATTTAAGTTTTTCATACAAAATTTGTTTTTGCTATATTTCGTTTGTTTTTTAAACTGAAGTCATAAAAACTAATTATAAGCCTAGATATACCTCATGTCATTGTACATGCAAAGTTTCGTTAAAATCCAACACGTAGTTTTAAATTGAGAACGAAACTCCGTTTGTATGGGAAGGAGAAATTCGGCCGAGCTTGCCGGGGACTCTCAAAAACATTTCTTAAAGCCATTAAGAAAACACGAACCAAACTAATGTGAAACATTTTAACCGTGTTAATATTATTTATTAATGCTATCTACAACGAGAATTTTGAAAAGTAACAAGGTCTCTCTTAATAGTACCTGCAACGTTTTATTACTTACTCCGGGATAAAAAGTAGCCTATGGCCTTCCCCGGGACTCAAACTATCTCCATACCAAATTTCATCCAAATCGGTTTAGCGGTTTAAGCGTGAAAAGGTAACAGACAGAGAGACAGACAGACAGACACACTTTCGCATTTATAATATTAGTATGGATTCACAGTCACAGTATAAACCTTATTGAAAACTCGCATTCAACTTCAGCGGTTTATTCATTATATAAGGGCCAAAGTTCTTCACATTATAGTTATTTTATAAATGGATGGTAATATTTGACATAATACCTAAATCATTGCGACTACAAAAACCGCAGATACATATAAGTCTTGATTAAAGTTTTAGCCAGTATGTTTTTTGCCCACTTGTTAACGACATCTGTGGCCGTTTCCAATTCGATGGTCGTGTGTAGCTTGTGTATATTAAAGGCGGTTTATAAGGCCTAATACATTATAAAGAATGCATTTTATATTATTTCCAGACTTCGGCGCCCTTTTGACGGGTCGCTCTCCGCTATGTATTCGCCGAGATGACATGACCGGAGTGCCGGTGGCGCCAGGAGTGGCCACGGCGCGTTTCACTTTCCGTCGACGTCACCTCTACTGGTCGGTGATCTTGGGGCCTTCGATGACCCAGCCCCGAGCTCTCTCATTCCTGGATAGAGGGGAGAGGTTACTGCTTGAACATCCCTTGAAGAAATCAAAAGGAATCCATGCAACGTATGAAGAGAAAACGGAAAAGGTGCGTTAATTTTCAGCTCTTTAAATGTGACTTTTGTCGAAGGTTTGACGTGACTTCATAAGTGTACACTAGAGTGGTATTTTTTTATTGTAGTAGAATGGCACTAACATAATCAGTTAAGATAATTAGCGCACTGATACGAGAACGTAACACGTATGTACTTATTTCTGGCCTAATTTCAACATGTTCCATTAGTTATTAATGACTGATTACTCCTATCCTATTTTTATTTACCATTTTACCAGCGTAATCAGCCGGTAATCACTTGTCAAGCTAAGAAAACAAGGTGAATGAAGACTCGCTATTATTTGAAGTCGGTAATCAATTAATTCAAACACAATGAAAATTGTTATTAAATAAATAAAAAAGAAAAATAAAATTATAGTCTTCGTATTTGCAATCATTATACTCTGATAAAAAGTTTCAGACAAATATACATTTTTGTAACAAGTTTTTATCACCGACTGTACTTTTCATTGAACATCCGTCTACTACACATCGAGACTGTTCTAAATAGACCAAACTCGGTGAGATTGCCTTATTTAATTACACATGTTCGTATAACCACCTCCAGCTCCATAATATTGCATTGTCACCAAAAATACGCAAATATACCAAACTTGAGCCCAATCGAACGCCATGAAGTGATTCAAATTTAGCTTCCAACATCCCAACACCCAAACTAACATACATATATTATACTGACGTAGCAAGTTAAATAAAACATTGTAAAAATACGACTTGATTACATCGTTCTCCGGAATCCTTGGTAGTTCCGTTGTCCCTGAATATTCATCTTACCCGCTAATCTGCGCTTTACAGTTGTGCGGCGTCTGGCGCCGGGTTCCTCGCGAGTACAAGCGGTTGCTCCGCGAGGGCTCTTTATACGTGGCTTTGATATGGGGCGATGAGAGGAACAGCTCTATGGACAATACATTAAGCGGACGCATTAACAGGTACACATAATTTACCTCAGCTTGAACTTTAGGTTCAATAGTTTTCTGTGCTTCATTATATGATATAAGACGAGACTATGCTTACAGTAATGATGCTTCCTTTCAGTAGTATCATATTCCATTTGCTGAAATATTTGGAATGATGCGAACTTTAAATTTCAAACTTGTTAGCCACTGCTCTCCGAATCAAGCAGTCAGTAAAAACAGAAAGAAAACGGTTTACTATTTTGATGTGCAAGTTTCTATTCCCGACGAATTTTTCACTGCAGTTTCTATGACTTAATATCAGCCAGATGTACGGTGATGAAAGAACCTAGGTACTTTATATGAGTTACGCATACTAAATAAAGAAACACGGCTAAGCTATTCAATATTTTAAATCGCTTGGATCAAAGCTTAGCAAAATGCATCTCAATGTAAAGTGCCCTTGAAATAATCATTCTCAGAATTGTGAGCCGACAGCCTTATAGCACGCTGTGTATTGTAAATTAACTAACCGTGCGATGAATTGCGGAAAGTGCCGGCTTCAGCAGATAGGAAAAATACCGAGTAAAACAGTGCACCATGTACCCAAACGGTTACTAATTTCCTAGACTCTCATTCAAATGACTATCGGTAATTTGGTATGTCATTGTAATTTAGATTTCAACGTGTTGTATGAACTAACATTTCGAAAGCATACATAGAAAAGAACGATGGGATTAAAGCGCCCGTGTTAATGACTTTCATTTACGCACATTGTCGTAGTAGTGGTATAAATAAATACTCCCGCAAGACGGCCAGACGAAAGTGTTAAAAGTTAAAACACGCATTCATCTTCTCAAATATACGCGTCGCCGGTTACGTCATGTTTGTTTACTAGACTTGATGATCTAGTTTTCCCTACCGCTATTAGGTTAGGACGCATCAACCTTTTCGTTTTATTAAAACTTTTTTTAGTTTATGGACTTCGTTTGTAGGTTTATTTTAGGTTGCTATTTTTATACGATCGAAACAGGATGACAGCCGTTTTAAAATGAATGAGGATTCTAAATTCGACTATATTCCTATGTTTATGTCGTGATATAAGAAACCAATTTTAAGAATTCTTAGAATATCCTACCTCACGCGTTTACCTATTAATTCCAAGAGATAATTTTATTTCAATTTACTTCGTTTCTAGTTCTGATATGGATCATTTGTGTTGTGAGATTTATATGCACATAATGTGCTTAAATAGACTCGATACTTTTACCGTTAGTGTAGAATACATACGAATTTGCATCAGCCTCATAGAAAAGTAACGTCTTTACTATGTCCATAGTAGATTACGTTTTTCTACAGCCTACTATTCTTACAAATCGACTTTAACTTTGTATTAAAAGAAATGTTTAGCTGTATAAGAGTAAGGTTACATGACAAAAAAAAACAATAAATTTCGTTTAATAGGTACCCGGCACTTTCTACGGAAATGTTCACATCGCTCTTGGAGCCTGAACAGCCGCCAGATACGTTCGGAAGCGGCGCCTGCGACGACTACCGCGAACCCGGACAGGAGGCGGGCTGGTGGGGAGGCACCGCTGTGGTGACCGGAGCGGCCGGAGCGGCACCCAGCTTACATTTAGCCCTCATTTACAACGGCGTCTTCCCATTAATCGGAAGAGACCATGCTGTGAGGGTGTTGCTCACTCTACCGGACAAGAATCAGACTATTATTGACGAGGTAAGCACTCTTCTGACGCAAGGTTAATTAATAACAGTAAACATATTATGCTTACAACTATTTTCTGGTCTTCTAAATAGGGTAAATTGTAACTTGAATGTAGGTTCTTAGAGGCCAAAAAGGTTTCTATAACTAACCTACATATTTTTTATACCTCGTAAATAGTGCCAAGGTGGTTTTAACAATTAACTTCATTATTTTTTCTACAGGTTCAAGTCATACCAAAACCCAGTTACGAGATCAACGTCCTTGAAGTATCCACTCCAGTATCAGCAGCTGAGCTTCGCTCCCTCTCTCGAGGCCGTCTACTTCTGACGGTGGAAGCAGAGGGTGCCCCGGAGCGCCGTATTTCGGGAAGCGTTAGACAAAGAGCTGCTTGCGAGGTGTTCCACTCTCCATTGCTGGCTGAAAGAGCACCGGCCTCGCTGGCTCCTGAAGGCATGGCTGTACTATACATCGATAAGGAGGGATCTCTTGTGTATGATATACAGGTGTGTAAATATCAAAAAAATCACATAATCAAACAAAATGTCATACTACTGATTTGGATATTTATTCAAAGGGTTATTTATACTCGAACATCGACAAGCGGTATTAAGTTATTGCAGTCACTAAACTTTATGCCTCAGCCATTCTAAAGTACATTTTAAATATATTAATAATTTGTTTTCAGGTTGAAAATTTGGGTGTAGCGGAGCCAAAGATAACTTTAGTCGAGGAGCAGGGAAAACGACATTCTCAAGTGGAAATTCTGGACACAAGGGTGGGAGTCCTGGCTCGTCCCAGCGCTCGTATTTTCCCGCCGTTGTATGAGGATCAATTGGCTGTTCACATTGGAGCTGATGTTGGTAAGTATTTGCTCTTTAAAAAATCGTTAAAATAGATTGTCAAGATGTGTTATTTGAGTACATTAGTAAGATCAGTTTGATGCTTTCGTAAGTGACGAACTTATATCAATAGTAGTAGTACCCAAGTTTTATCGAACGTACATTATACTTTAAATACTAAACTATAATAAACAATTAAGTGTTCGAGATGAAGAAGAGGACTAACGAAAAAAGTTTTCTGTCCCGAATTTACAGTTTTGCTTAGAAAGAAAATGACGCACGTGAACGATCGTGTATCTCAAGTATACACTATACGGGCAGCTTCTAAGAAACCACTCAAGGAAAAGGGAAAATACCTACTACAACTCGTAATAGGGAATATGCATGATTTTTTATTTTTGCTTTATTAAAAGCTCATTCATGTAACAAACAGTAAACAAAAATAATTTTTCGAATAACTATAAAAATGACCAAGATATAAGCCATCAAACATTTCTTTCTAGCAAAACGGAATTTTATATGGAGTTTATATGGCCGGCGTAGACTACGACGTAACAGTACATGTCGGACCTCTCTGTCAAATCGCCGTCTAATTAGCAGTTTAAAATGCCTATATCATGCGTATTTCTTGGCCGATTTTAATTTTAATTTCACTGTTTGAAATCGTTCTTTACGGTATTTTCATTATTTATTCAGAGAAGCAATAAAAAAATATCATGCATGTACCCTATTGTACCCGCTTAATACTACGGCACAGTTGAAGGGCAGCCTCTTTGTCGTTATCATATTAAATAGTTTCCAAGAATTATTGTATTCATTTTGCATTTTTTTGTCTCCTACGAGGCCGGATGGTCCCTGTTTTATGTTGAAAGGCGTTTATAAGAAAATCGCTATCCTGTTGCTTGTAATTTATCGACGTCTAGACCAAAAGTAACAGTAAAACATTTGCATTTACTGAGTTCGTAACTTTGTTTCTATTGAGTACCCACAGTAAACACAAACATTAGATAATCACTTACCATCGTTCACATGCGAATATTTACACCTGAAAAAGGATTTAAATATGGTTTCCAGGCGAAGTTGAGACTGCTGGAAAGGACATAAAAAACCCTATTATTGAATTACAAAAGGTTGTGCCACAGAATGGCTTAAAAAATATATACCTAGTCCTTTTACTTTACTAAAATTACTTTAAAGATGAGTTATGACTTTTTTACCCTCGCAGATGAAGTTTTGGGCAATTTTATCTTATGTACAAACACAACTTTCTTGTGAAGGCTGCAGCGGCGCTTGACCATTCATAGTGTCTTGAGCGAAGTCAGTGTATTTTTTAAAGGATGATGATGAAAGGTCTTTATTCCAGGTCCCCCAATCCTCCGCGGCCGCCTGACGTCCCGGCCGCTGCCGGACGCCGCAGGCGAGGGCCCGGCGCTACTCCGGCGCACCGATGCACGTGCTCCAGTCTCTGTTACCCCCGTGGCAGGACTTGCTTGGCTTTCTGTTGATTCTATGTGCGGAATACATTATGAGGTACTTACGATCAACTGTTCACTGCTCAAATCATCTGGAAATTTCCAGATGATTTCCAGAACAGCGCTCTGTTCCCCTGCATCAATATAACACGGACCTTTACCAAAAACAATTAATGGGAGGCGACAGGCGACCCTCGCTCAGGCAGCTTTCTCGCGCAAAGGGTAGCAATTGCTATCCAGCGCGGGAATGCTGCCTGTGTCATGGGCACTCTGCCAAAGTGTCCCAATTTTTGGCAGTACATTTAGAATTAGATTTTATTTAAGCTATTTTTTTCTATTATTTTTACTATCGATATAATTTAGACAATATTTCTGTAATATTAATTATGTATTAAATATTGTAATTGTTAACAATTGAAAAAAAAACATATTAATGGTTTTCGTTTCGTGCCCAGTATGAGTAGAATGTCACAAACATTTTTATAAAAATGATGAAATGCTAAGGGGCATTACAGGTGATAAAATATAAGTTTGCAAACTCATAAAGTTCATCGACAAATGTATCAACACACCTATATGTTGCGATATATTTGGTGCTTTGGATGTTATAGACTATTTGATGCTGATTGTACCAAATCAAAATATTTCGGAAATTGATCGCCAATATTTATGTCTAGTGACCTTTTAGTAGATGGTCGATAGTAAATCGTGTGACCGTTCATAATGGAAGTCTTTTGAAAGGACTAAAAGTAGCAGAGGGCCTGCGGTTTAACATGATGATGAGCCACTTTTACCTTTTAATACTGATGGCAACGGTTTCCAGGTGGTAATAACGAGCAATCCTGGCGTGTGGTCTGCTTTCTTGGAGACGCATGCCGCGTCTGGGGCCAACTCCCGCATGCTGGCCGGCATGGAGGGATGTGTATTGGAGCCGCACCCGGCTGAACTGTCGGCTCTCTTCGCCGGCGCTGCGTACCTCGACCTGAGGGCGCCGGACAATGACACCGCCCTGTTGCGCACGCGTTTACCACAGGTGACTAATAAATTATACATACTTTGAGGTCCAAAACGTCTGGAATCGTAAGTTGCGTACGTTTCTTTATATACAATTTCACCATACTTTGTTACTTGTAAATAGAGGGTTAATAGCAAAAACGCCTGTTAATGCCGATTATTCGAGGGCATAATTGGGCATTGCTATGCTACTGAAAATTTGACGTTTTTTCTATGGAATAACAGTAGTCAGCGTTATTTTTATGGTATTCGGTTCCATTGAGAAACGATTTCTGTTGTTATTAATTTTAGAACTAATTATGATTCGCTAAGGATCAATAACGTTCGTATTTTGTTTTCATGCTGCTTAGACGACAAGAATAATGAGGTAAGGTGAGACTGTTCCATAATAATATGGCTACAGAAATTTTCTAAAGTATTTATTTCATTATCGACCAAGATTATCCTATTCTATATATATTTTTTAAATAAGTTAAACAACCCCCGTCATTTTTTTATTTTATATTGCACTAGGTATAACTTTATAGTCAATAAATGATTTTGCCTAAAGGTAAACAACCCAGTGCTAGACAGTTTAACTAATAATTGATGCCCTTCGTCACCTCTACTGCTACGAACGAAGTAAGGTTGAAGGTACTAATGGGACAGAGTCATGCAGTGAGACAAGTACCTTATATATTTGGAATTGTTTACAGATAAGCGTGCCACCGTCGTGCTTGCCGTCCCTATCCTGGCCGACGGACAACGGATTGAGTGTCAACTACCCCCCTGAGCAGCCGAATTCGCTGCCTCCAGACAATTCCCTGCCCAACACTGCCTCCTGTTTCTACAACGGACGGTTCTATGAAGACGGGGCGCAATGGATGTCAACTGAGGTACTTCCTCTTAACAATATTTCAACATGATCATGAGACAAAAGACGTCCACTGCTGGACATACGCCTCCCCCAAAGAACGCCACCGTGACCGGTCTAGCGCAACCCATCCAGCGGACTTCAGTCTACACTGTCATAGGGGGCCTTTTACCATAGGGTAAAGCTCGCCACTATAGAGTGGCGATAATATAAAATGATCCCTGTATCGAGAGTAAGTTGGTTCTAAGAAATAAGATCCCTTCATAATATAAATTATATATGTACTTATTTTCCCAAGAGAGAACTACAACTAAGTAATTGTGAATGATTTTACAGAAACCAAGTCTACAGAACTTTATATATCTCGATAGTTACGTATATTTTTGGATCCGACAATCTAACAAAAGAAACGTTTGTATATTAGTGGTGTCAAAATGTTAACGCTAGCCCTTTTTTTTCAGTCGTGCATTATGTGCGGATGCGAGCATGGCCACTTACGGTGCGATCCTGTCAGGTGTCCCCCCATCAACTGCGCAGTGCCTACCATCCAGCCCCCAGGCCAGTGCTGCCCTATTTGCACTAGTGAGTTGAAAGTTTTATCTACTATTAAATTATGGTTATGTACCTGTACTACAAAATGACCAATCCCGAAATTAGGACACCATAATCTAAATAAGTATCTTATTTTGAATAAGACACAAATCGTGACTCTCAAGATTGTGTGCCTCTTTTCACAGCAAAACTTTAAGAGTTAAGACGCATCAGTCACGAGCGAATAAAGCCTTCGAGTTAGAGGTCACATAACAACAATATTAGTGGTTAACTGAAACTTAGCCCAGAAAGGGTCATACATATTTCTAATGACATGCTGATTTGTATCCGCTCTGTATTTGTATCGCTGTACTGCTTTTTCAGATTCAACTACAGCTGTATGGAATGAATCCCACGGCTGCCACCTCGCCGGGCAGTACCACGCGCCGGGCTCCTCATGGCACCCGTACTTGGTCCCAGGCGGCTATGATACATGCGCAGTGTGCACTTGCGAATTCCCGACTCGACAAGTGCGTTGTCCGCGCGTGCGGTGCCCGCCTCTGCGATGCTCTGACAAGGAGGCCTATAGACCAGACAAGAAGGCGTGCTGCCGGGTGTGTCCAGAGGTTAGTTGTTTATTAGTCAAAATTCTGTTGACTAGTCCTACGACTGCCATATAGCCGGAGAGTATCACGCGTTGAGCACCTCATGGCATCCGTACCTGTACCAGGTGGGTACCACACATGCGCCGTGTGTGCTTGCGAGTTCTATGCTCGCTCGCTATGTGTGGTGTCCACCGTTGGTGCTCCTGCAACGAGGCCTATAAGCGACTGGGATGCAGACCGACAATGAAAAACTACAAGCCAAGGTCCTTTACTTTTTAGTTTAGGCATAATTACAATGCACTTATGAATGTCAAAGAAAAAGAAAACAAGTAGTAATTTTGCAAAATACATATTATACAGTAAATACTTTTTTTACAGTAGGACATTTTTTTTTCTCGACACGATTACTCATGCTGGACTATATAACTGCCAAACATCCAAATCCATGATGTCATCGTATACCTTAAAATAAACTCTACAAATAACTTTTTGGTTCACTATGGATTTGAATTTAAAGTCGGTCAGTGTAAAATTGTATATATTTAGTTTCTCAAGAACGACTATTTTACTTTTGCTAGTCTGTAAAAAGTTACTTTGAGCTTCTCTGTATTTCTGGTAGTTTTTAGCTTTTTTGTATTAGTTGAGAAATTGTATAAATTCTTCCTAACATACACTATTATTTCAAACTTATCCGCGTATTCGTTGTTGTAGTAAGTGAGTGAATTAGATATTTAAACATCTTTGTTCTCATTTTCAGGTGAAATCGAAAAAGCCCGAAGACGAAACACCCAAAGACCAGGCTGGTGCGCCGAAGACAGCTGAAGAGATCCTCGCGGAAGGGGGCTGCAAGTTCCCCTACGGCCCGCTGCCAAATGGCAAGGAGGTGCATCCGAACATACACTCGCACGGGGAGCAGAGATGCGTCACATGTCGATGCAAGGTGAGATATCAAGGACCAAGCTAAGGAGATCTTAGCGGAGGGTGGTTGCAAATTTCCCTTCGGCCCGCTGCCCAAAGGCAAAAAGGTGCATCGGAACATATAGTCGCAGGGGGAGCAGAGATGCGTTCACATGTCGATGAAAGGTGAGATATCTAGGACCAAGCTAAGGAGATCTTAGCAGAGGGTAGTTGCAAGTTTCCCTTCGGCCCGCTGCCCAAAGGCAAAAAGGTGCATCCGAACATATACTCGCAGGGGGAGCAGAGATGCGTTCACATGTCGATGAAAGGTGAGATATCTAGGACCAAGCTGAGGAAATCTTAGCGGAGGGTGGCTACAAGTTTCTCTACGGCCCGATGCCCAACGGCAAAGAGGTGCATCCGAACATATACTCGCAGAGGGAGCAGAGATGCGTTCACATGTCGATGAAAGGTGAGATATCTAGGACCAAGCTGAAGAGGCCCCAGCGGTGGGCAGCTGCAAGTTCCCTTACGTCCCGCCCAACGAGTTACCTAATGAACAGGATGTGCACGAGAATATACACTTGCACGGGGAGCAAATGTTGTGTGAGATTGTGGGATGGAGACAGTAGCGCATGACCGCCATTACCGGTATTGAGGAATATCTTTGGCCTTTATTCAGGCTGATATAATGATGATGATGATGCATATATTTGCAAATGAGCACTGGGCCTCGTGATGAAAAGAATTCACTGTCGCTTTTTTAGCTGCTTTGAACATTTTTTATCGTTGCATTACGATGACATGAGGTTTGGCAAACACTATGACGTTGTCGTTTAAATTTATCGAATACGTCTTATTCAGACTTAACCAAACAACTGGTAATACAATCTAGTTTTAGCAGTCTGATTTATCCCAATTTAGATTATTGCAAATTGATTGTTGACTCGCCATTTTTTACGGCAGAAGATCGTTTTTGTACCAGAGCCTGTGTAGTAACTTTTGCATCT
Source organism: Hedya salicella (assembly GCA_905404275.2). Classification (NCBI taxonomy): domain Eukaryota; kingdom Metazoa; phylum Arthropoda; class Insecta; order Lepidoptera; family Tortricidae; genus Hedya; species Hedya salicella. Next base: position 10,525,773 of record FR990108.1, read on the forward strand.
CTATTGCCTCAGGACGGTGAGGTGACGTGCGTGAAGAAGCGGTGCGGACGCGGAGCGTGCACGCGACGACGGCGCGGCGACACGTGCTGCGCGTGTCCGCGCCACCGGCGCCAGCGCGCGCCGCGCCGCGCCAGCCCCCCGCCGCCCAGCTGAGCTGCGCGCGCTATTGACGAGCTAAGGGACTGACGCTAGTGACGCTACCGAACCGGCGGGCCGATCGACCGGGCGTCGACGCCGCACGCGCCCCGTCCCGCCGTAGGCTAAGTGAGTGGACGCTTCTATAGACTGATATATTTTTATGTACTCGTGCGATTCGAATGTCTAGTTCTAGTCGGCGGGCCGCGGCCCAGGCCCCCGGTGTATTATTCGGCGATGAATATTTACTTACCCACCGGTATTTTAATTGGTATTATGATGTCACGAAATTTTGTAGGCGCTCCGCGCAGACCCGAAGAACGCGTATAGAGTATTAGCTCGCTCGCCCGCGAGGGGCGGGTGCGGTCGATATCGTTGAAGATGTGCCATATTCTCTTAATGTAAATATAAATTATTATTTTTAACTTTACTCATGTGCATATTTATTTACGATTGTGACGTGTATGTGCGCGGACGCACGCTTAAGTAGTCGTGTTTGAACCATCACAAGCTATCATTGGATTGGTCGCCTTGTTTGTGCATTTGCTTCTAGTTTTATGTCAGTACAATTAACTAATTTAATCTGTAAACCTCTGTGGAATCCTGTCTGATGCTTTTTTTATTTTAATAATGACAAGGTTCTACAGTGACGGTTAAATTCCTTGACTGTACGTACACCAGTGCGTGGAGGCGCGAGTCACACATGGACTCCTCGAGCGATGGATACTGTTATTCATTCATTATAAGTAATTATGTCACGTAAGTTATAAATAGGTGCAGATAAGTTGAGGTGACCGACATCTTGTCGCCGGAATGTGAATGTGTAAATAATTTATTTAGGTATCACTTTACGTTAATATAATAGCTACATCGTAATTAACGTTTTGCATTGTATGTATATTATTTTATACTGATAACATACAGATTGTACTGCTATGGGTTCAGTAAGTACTATTTTGATTAATGACTAGGTTAAAGATTAGTTACGTGATTAAGGAAGCTAGTCCAAATGTCGTGACGGATGATGCCAGGTAGCCAGGGAACTTAGGCACTGATCATTTTACAATTCATTATAAGTTACTTAAGCATGACTTTTAACTTAAGAAATTTAAAAATTAAGCCATAAAGAATTACAAAATTCACGTTATTGTGGGTTCTAGTCCATCAAAATATGTATTTGACTTTTGTGATTTTACTATATTTTATATGACGGCTATTTGTGGATGTCATACTGGTGTTACTCGATAACAAAAGCAAAAAAGTTCTCTCGATTTAATTTTTGTTTAATCTAACAATAGCAAAGTAGCACTATGGCTTGCGAATAACATAAACTAATGGCCATAAAGGACAACATGAATTCGCTTGTATTGCAATGTTTTATTATTTAATAATTATTATAATAACTGTGCCATATCTGATGGATGGTGAGCAGAGAAATGTAATCACACGATCCCTCAAGTATGGTACTATCCTCTTATCTCTATTGTACACAGATATAGAGGCCTTCAGACATTAAACAATGATTTTAGATCAACCTTTTCGTACCTTTCCATATTTTATTTTATTGTCTTCTTAAATTTGCATAATGTGAGTTGTACATACTCGAACAATAGATTGTAAACAATACGATTAAAGAAATAAAATTACCTGTGAACACAACCGTCAACTTCGTTTTAATGATCTTTTAAAAACCCTTATCTATTACATAATTTGATCATTTTTTTTATTTACGTTACAGGCACAGTACAAACAACAAAAAATATAACACTTCCCCTGTCCGCCGCTTGACTTAAACTAAATCTAGCCGTTCATGTACATTCCACCAAAATATATGAAAAGTTGAAGCGACTCCAAGCTATTGTATCCAAATGGATACATGGAGTCAAGGATAAATACCATTATGTTATAAATGTATAATGCTCCATATAATGGATTCTTCACTGAACGGTGAATTTGTTTAACAATGCAATCTGGCGTATTTGAAGAGTCGAAGGGGAAGTATACGTATTGTTCTTTGCAGTATTTTTAAATCTTAAGTAATATTCATTGATTCAATATTAAATCAAGTTTTTTGTACGTTAACATCTGCAGTAGTATTTTGAAAATTATATAAAAATAGAAAAAAGTGAGGTGGGAATTAAGGCATATTTTTACCTTCTACATACTTTTTTATTAAAAAGATCAATTTGGCTATGATAATTAATCGGTAATCAAAGGTTACACTTACATAACTCGTTGTGTATAGGTGTGTTAACTTTTGGAGATAACAATTGCTGAACATAACGACACAGGCCATATCTTCTAGTCCATATTTTATATCAGTGTGGTACGGTTATATACTTTAAGAACTGAAATATTACGCACCAGGGTTTTGGTATATCACGGGCAGCAAAAGCGTAAGGCTCTACTCTACATCGCCGCTTCATAACCCGAAATCTCTAAATAAAGAAGATGCCACCGTCATCATCAGACGACAGCACGAACTCTACGAGAAGCACTAAGCGACACTAATAATATGTGCTTATTATACGTATCTTACTGCTGACATTTGACAAAGATGTCGTTCGGCTGTCCTTTGAATTTTGACAAAGATCATTTTTCCTAACATAATAAGGTTGTAATATTTTCTTCTGTTTTGTTTCATTTTCTCCCGACATAACAAAAGTCAAGGTTGGCACAGTCGTGCCGCTACAGTGTGGTTTAAATTAAAGCGACGACTTAGTCATAGCTTTCATAGTCTCCGTCATAGCATCGGCGACCCGGTCTGCCACGTCTATGGTAGCGTTGACGCCCATGATGCCGATCCTTAGAGCTTTGCCCGCTGTTGGTCCAAGGCCTGCCATTATCATGATGTTGTGCCTATTTAAAAAAGTAATAGTCGATTAGAACACGTATTTGACCAGTCAAGCTTGCAATAGACTAAAGGGTCAAGTATTTACCTATCGTACAGATAGTTATATAATTGGATGTCAAATTAAATTATGTTTTGGGTAAAATAGATGGTAGAGCCAGCATCAAATCGTCTGCAGCATCCAAAGCGCTAAATATATCGTCAGGTATCTTTATTGTACTTTATTATGCTGACTGTACTTTGTCACGGACGCCTGCATAACATTTCTGAATGATGGGACTGAATTGATAAAATTGAAGTAAGTGAAAATCGATTCGAAGATATGGAAAAAGGCACATTTGCACTGACATAAATCTTTCTTTAAAATAACAGCTTTTTAAATCAATGATGTACTGTAGCTACCTGCTTCAATTAATTAAATATTTCGAACGATGTATTTCTATTTCACTTGAAAAATGTACCTAATGTAAAATGAAAAAAAAAAACACATTACTTACTTAGCCCTCATGTGATCCACAAATTTTTTGTAATCATATCCTTTCGGTAGTTCAATGGTTGTAACCGTGACCAGTCGATCTTCGGGTTTCTTAATGAGGAACTGAAAACCATATTCCTGGAGTCGTTTGTGGAAGCGTGCAGTGACTGCTGTGTGGCGGGCCCAGGACTTGGGTAGGGTTTCTTTAATAACCTCTTCCAGGCAACGCCGGAGCGCCCACACCAATGGAGGGCTTATAGTGTGGTGGTAGCTGGTGGTAAATGGTGAGTAAGTTATTATTGATAGTACTAACATAAAGTAATGGGCCTTATGGATTGCTACCTCGTTTTAGCTGCGGCTTCCCCAGCATGACAGAAGTGCCATTCTTAAAATAAAAAATAGCCTTCGGCCCATATTTTATCTCGACATTACAAATTTACGCTGAAACGATGTTTCATGGTTGCAAGAGAGAAGAAAATCGGCCAAGAGCACGTCGGACCATACTCAGTGTAGGATTCCACAGTCGTTCATATGAAGAAATGCAATGCACAATTTATGCTATTTTCAGAGCGATTATTTTCGAAAATATCTTCTAAATATTTTTTTTGTAGAAACCTCTAAATGACTTTTAAAGGTCTGTAGAAGTATGTGCCACACATTGATATTTGCTGGAAGAAAAAACCTGTTTCGGTTACATGTATGAGTGCTCCCCCTAGATTTTATTTTATTTTGTTATTTAACCATCAAACTAAGTAGCGGCTTACACAAGACACCTATATATTCCAAATTTCATCAATGAACACCGTGTAGTTTTTGAGTAAAATACGTGTGACGAACGGACGGACAGACGGACAAACGGACGGACGGATGGACGCACATGACGAAACTATAAGGGTTCCGTTTTTGCCATTTTGGCTACGGAACCCTAAAAAGTCACTAGTATTCAAATACACTTTATTTATAATATGAGTAAGGGTCAGCTTTGTCTTGATGTTCAAGCAAACTTGTATCCCAATAATATACAAATATTCACACTACAGGACGCATTTTTAATGATTTTTTTCATTGTGACTTATCGATTACTTTTTTAGGAATCCCTTATTTTAAGAATGGTAAAGTTCGACTTCCAAACTTACGCTACCTTAAGTTATAATTGACTGAAAACATTTAATAAACCAGGCATTTCAGCTGCCAGTCGTTTTAGAAAACATTTTCAATTTATTCTAAGCCACCGACGTTGCAATATCAACAGAATATAAGAAAATGGGTTATATAAATACTTACACGCGGATCTTGTCATAACAGTTCCATTGCTGAGCCAATAACTTCATGTCGAAGTAGAACGGCGGTTCGTGCTTCCTGTTGTTTATCTTTGCTCTAGAAACAAGTTATATCTATTCAGTAATTTCTTGTATGTATTAGCGACCGACGAACCAACTAGTTGAAAAAACAGTTTATACCTCCTATTAAGTAGATACTTAATAGGATAGGTATCCTATCGTACTATTCAACGTTCACCAACTTTCAGAAAAAGGAGGAAATTCTTAGTTCAATTGTTATTGGGATTTCGTACAAAAAAGGTAAGAAAGTAATACTATTCCAAATTTAAAATGGATAGCATAAGAAGTTCCTGATATATAGCGCACCATAAAGGTTCTTCTTGTGCGACTTTGAACGTCTGTCTGTTTCTGTTTGACTGTCACAGCGCTATATCTCAGGAACTCCTTATGTAATCCATTTTAAATTTGGAATATATTTAATGATATAATGAAATAATGATCTTTATTCTGTAAGTAGGCCGCAAGGGCACTTTTACAAGTCTGACTCTACGGCGTTTCCCAAGAGACCACTGAGGAGAAAAAAGCCGAAACAAACTCAACAGTCAGTATTTTTTTCGAAATAAGTCTTATATCTATTACAATATTTGTACTTAGCCTATCCTAAAAATATGTTTTGAGTATAAACTCAAAGCGTAGTTCTTCAAGAAAACATATCAAAACTTATAAAAGTAAAAAAATATATATATATAGAATATAAAAAAGCAAAATAATACATACGTTTGATATGCCACCTTATAAGTACTGTGTCCCGGTAAAAGTAAATTATTTATTGAAATAAAAATAAATTAAAAAGTAAACTATTTGGTTTTTGTTTTGGGCCATGCATTTTTGTCTGTTTAATTTTCGATAAGGTAATTATTTATTAATACATCGTACGCCTGTTCCTTTAGCTATCTACTTTTGAGTGGAATTGAGTTGACTGCAAATATTTGCAAAACGTAACTTAGTTAACTTAAGTAATACATTTACGGTTAAACGGTTCAGTGGGCTAAATTGATAAAATTTTAGAAACACACACATAAAAAAATTCAGATCGAACGCCATTTCGTTAATATTTTAGCCCTATTGAATTTTGAAGTCACGATATTCGTCCTATATACGTGTACCAGATTAGTTATTTCAATTGTCCTTATCTAGTATTTACCGTCGGCTTATCGGCGTCAAAAGGCTCGCGTGCAGAAGGGTGTTGTATAAATGTGGAATATTTTTATTACGTATAAAATAAGTGTTCATAAAAGTTTTTTTTATTATCCAATAGGCCCCAATTTTAGTGCTCGATAGGGTTATCAAGCAGAACATTCTGGCTCAACAGCGCGGGATAGGGTGATTGATAGTGACTTTTACGCGCACGGAAAATATACAAGGGGATTTTAGGAGATTTACATAAACATAACATACTCGTATAGCTGCGTGTCTATAGTAAAGTCATCGTTCTAATTTGTGTGTGTGCTTGGCTAGTTAGTATGGTACTTCTGCATAATTCCTGAGTCCGAAAATTTAAATTTAGTTTCTAACTAAATTGATGACTATGACTCGTGATGTGTGGAATTTGTTAGTATAACAGCATTATTTTGTCTCTTATATCATCAACTATTACCTTACAAAGGTATCATAAGTAGCTGGTTATTTTAGTACGTGTTTGTTGCAATACTGTGATCTAAGCACTAAAATGACAGCTGATAAGTACATTTCACATTGACGGGATACTACTTAATGTTAGGAGTAGTAAATAGTGATATGAATCAAGTGATAGGTACCTAAAAACTGGTAAGAACCGGATCAGTATTCTACGACTGACCGGTGGTGATATGATCTTTTTTGGAACTACTACTGCGGTTATCGCTAGCATGGCGGTAGTATTCAGTTCAGCTTGACACGTACAGGTTAAGTGCGACGAGACAATAAAGTTCAATAGATACGCTAAGAGAGGGAAATAGTCACGCTGAGTACTAGGTGGTTGTGCCAAAGGGTTTTACTGCTCATCAATGAGCTCTGACTCGCAATTGTTCTACTTTCGTCAACTTGTTTAGTATTCGTTTAGTTTATAATTTGATTTTGTAAGATTGAAGTCCATTGAAAACAAGTACGGAGGCATGTCGTCCCTACTCGTCCATCAAGAACAAAACTACCACAAAAGATACCACTGTGTCTACTAGCAACAGAGTTCCGTATTCATCATAAGGGCTCTGTGCTGTTAAGTAACTTACTCTACACGCGTGCTGAAACCTACAGGGGTGTGCCGGTGTCAGGCCCGATCAGCGCCTTCTGACCTGACGTACAGCGCCCACGCCCCACTCGTCCATCAAGAACGGTTCCGCTACGAGGGATATTGTGTCAAAAGCAACAGAGTTCCGTATCTGTCATATAGGCCCAGAACTGGGTAGGTACCTTACTATACACGCGCGCTGAAAGCCACAGGAGTGATACAGCAGGTCCGCTCAGCGGCTAGGCTCTGAAAAGTACATAGCGACAAAGCTCCACTTGGCCATCAAGAACGGTTTCGCTACGAGGGATATTGTGTCAATAGCAACAGAGTTCTGTATCTATCATATAGGCCCAGAACTGGTAGGTAACTTACTATGCACGCGCACTGAAAGCCACAGGAGTGATACAGCAGGTCCTCTCAGCATCTACGCTCTGAAAGGCGACCAAACTCCACTCGTCCATCAAGAACGGTTCCGCTACGAGGGATACTGGTCCCACAAGCAACAGAGTTCTGTATCAGTCATATTGGCCCAGAACTGGTGGGTAACTTACTCTGCACGCGTGCTGAAAGCCACAGGGCTAATGCCGGCAGGTCCGCTCAGCGCCTTCTGGCCTGAAGTGTACACGGCGTCAACACCCCACTCGTCCATCAAGAATGGTTCCGCTGCCAGAGATACCACTGTGTCAACCAGTAACAGAGCTCCGTATCTGTGAACAAATTAAGCCGAACTCTTTTATTTTGTGAGCATAGGAGACTACAAAGATACAGTATGTTTTGCCAGTTAGTGCGTAAGATAGTGCATGTATACAATTAGTAAATTAAGTTTAATTATCTGTACTATTATAAAATCGTAAAAATGAAATGTCTGTACCATGAAAATCAATCATTTTCAAAAAAAAAAAATTGAAACGGACTATTTGGAGGTGAATCATACGAAAAATATTTTTTTTTGGATTTTTTGTGTTTGTATGTCCGTATGTGTCGTTGTGGTTTCATCACGCCAAATCGGTTAAACGGATTTCAACTATTTTTGGTACACGTGCTTTTTCTCCTCCCCGAACGTAGTTGCAGGTGCCATCTATTTAAAAATTATTTGCGTGTTTTCAGGGTAAGAGTGAATAACTTGAATAAGCTGTTATTAATTAGCTATATCATCGTCATCTCCGTAGTCACTAACTGCAACTTTGTCAGCGGAGGAGAAAAAAAATATACCCACTTTTTTCTTTAGCGTAGTCAGATAAAAAGTATCCTATAACCAACCAAAACTGGTTGAAATCCGTTAAGCTTTTTTGGCTTGATTAAGACCAACTAAATATACAAACATACAAAAATTAAAAAAAAGTTGATTCGGTGATCTTCAAATAGTCCGTAACACTTCAGTTTTTGAATATAATTGAAATAATGATCATTATTCCGTAAATCGGCCGCAAGGGTACTTTTACAAGTCTAAGGTATTTCCCAAGAGAAGACCACTGTTAAGCAGAAAGCCGAAACAAATACAACAGTCAGTCGATTTTTCTAAACATGAGTAACTCTTATCCATTACAATATTTGTACTTAGCTTAGCCTATCCTAAATATATGTTTTAAGTATAAACTCAATGCGTAGTTCTCCAAGAAAACATATCAAAACTTATAAAATTTTAAACAACTCAAGTACGTACGTTTGATATGCCACCTTATAAAAACCGTGTCCAGGTAAAAGTAAATTATTTGGTTTCTGTTTTGGGCCATGCATTTTTGTCTGTTAAATAGTCCTCTACCCTAGAATATGCCTTTGCCATTAGAGACTTATATATATACTTATAAACGGGCAGATTTTATGAGTGCCTTCAAACTATCTTCGGCCCAAAATCTCAAAAGATAGCGCCAATTTACAACAAAGATAAAAACTTTCGCTTAACAGAACAGTCCAGTATTCTTGCTCGCTGGGCAGAACATTTACAAGAGACTTAAAGTATCATCTGGTAAATTATTATAAAAATGTATACGAATGATTTGGCTACTTTACGAAGCGGAACTTTCTAATGGCGATTTTGTTTTTATTCCTAGTAATGAAATTGTGGATATCTGAATTGTTAGTAAAAGAGTCTAGGTTCTTCATAACATAAATAATATTCTCATAACTATATCGGGACGAATAATTCTATAAAAATAACTACAATGCACAGATATTGAATTTTTACAACTTTATAAGTATATTATATATTTTATATACTTTCACATTGAACTAGTAATCGTAAATCAACACACTACAACCCACACTAAAATTAATGAAATTTAGCGTTTGGTAGTTAATCGCTATTTTTTATTGAACGCGAAAACCTTGTCCCGTAAATTTCGACCCGGATATAAAATGTTAAAACTTATATCGTGTTAGTTTTAATCAAGCTAGCTTAAAATTGCTGCAAGTACCCACGTAATAAAATTAAAACGGGAGACAGAAGCGTTTATTTAAAGGAAAGTTTCAGAATGCGGTGGCGGAAAGTTTGTATCTTCCGTGCACTTTCCATTTTGCTTTGCATGCTAATTGCAGTTCTCGGGATACAATTAAAAGAGTTTTTCATCTCGGTCGGTATCCGGAGACCTGGGGCCAAATTCCACAAGGCAAATGATTTATTTTAAGTATAGGTATTTTTATGTCCTCCCGTGACCATGGAAAGCTGGAAAGCTTCCGAAACGTCGGGAACTAAAATGAGATAATATACGCGATATAATCCGTTAAATTGTTTTATTTCAATGAGTAATAATCGCGGAAACAGAAGAAAATATTATATAGGTATTTTTTTAAAATATATGTTTTATTTTGGATTAATCTTGCTTAGAATCCTTGGGGAATTTATGAAGGGAAAAGATAAGTAATCCCTAAACACCACAAAATCTCATAAATATATATCCGAACGTTATACTATGATAGTAGAGTTGGTGTGTATATATTTTTGGTATGTTATTTATTTTTGCCCTTGACTGTACTTAGAATACCCGGTATGGAAAATTTAATTGTAGTTTCGAGTTATCAAAATTCAAAAACTCAAGATTGTAACTAGAAAACTGCCGTGAGGCTCAGATATATTTAAACTACATTAGCGGTTACTCACTTGAAATGGACCAAAACATGACGAGCAGTACTCGACTTTTACGACGTGAATAACCTCTTAGGTAATCAAAATAGAACTCAAGAGAGGAAAGTCCATTTTTTTTTTAAAACGAGCAAACGTCATTTGTCCGATATATATACTAACTAGTACATCCATTAGATATCTTTTTTAGTCGATGTATTGTGTTCTATTCTAGTAACCGTTATGACATTTCGCTTGGCTTGAGATGTCGTCTCAAATGAATATTTTGATAGACATGAAGTTCCAGATAGTAAGCCATATCGTATAGTCGGAATGTCAGGTGCGGCAATATGGTATTTTTTTACCAAAAAATAAGGAGGAGGTTCTTTGTTTCACTATACAGTATTTTTTTATGTATGTTCACCAATTTTTCTGTCAATTGTTGCTCGATTCTAAAATATTGATTTTTATTCGAAAGAGTACTCTCCTGGTGGTTCCATTGTCACCAAATCACGATTTGATGACGGGATATTGAGTAGGAAAATAGCTTACTTTTAAGAAAAATGAAGAAACTAAACGAACCTATCCGGTTATTTTTTTACTTTTTAATGCATTTTTTTGGAATCGGTTTTATCTTTTGTTATAAATTTAATTTATACTATTGAGCCGTAGCTTTTGTAAATATCACCTTGGTAATGTCCCTGAATGCAGCTCGAATAGCAAGAATCGCTATACCACTATATCTGTGAAATGGCCGACAATAATCTCAATTGGAGATATTATATCGCAGTGCCTCGTCGAATTCGGCCCTGAGACGCAAAAAGTCAAGTCACGGGTGAAAGAGAGAGCGAATATAATTAAATTGTTCGGCCTCTTGTGTCCCTGTTCACAGAGGGCAATCGAGGAGTTTTTCTCCTAAAGTTCGTTTTCTTTTTAGTTTGGCACTGAAAGGAGCTCGGCTAAAATAGTTAGAGCGTCCCTCCCTGGTAGTTGGTGAGTGGTTTTTTTGGTTAGTATCTGGGCACTTTCTTAATTTCGTGGCATGTGGCCTAATCACAGTTTGATGTTCAACTACTTACGTAGTCTGACGGGATAGTCTACATTCTAGGTTCGACCTAGTTATCTAGAGTGAGAGAAGTTGTTTTAGTTCTAATTTTAAGTGAATTTTGATACATTTGTGTAATTTGAGCGAGATACACATTCTTGTCTAAATGGAATTTCTCTGATTAACAACATCAAGAATGAAGAAGTCCAACAAAAAACAAGTAATCAGTGGACCGATAAAAGTAGCTCATACTGGTAATTTAGCGGGTAAACCGACTTTCTTGAACTAAAACACTACTAAATATAAAAAAACTGGCCAAGTGCGAGTCGTACTCGCGCACCGAGTTATTCGTACGAAACATACGCTAATTACGGCCGTAACTATTAAAGTATAGTGCTAGCAGAGCCTTACCTAAGCAAAATGAACCCGGCGTGGGGTCATTTAATATTGTATATTGACATAGACAAACATACATATAAAATAAGATTTTCAGATTTATTCCTGAGTTGTGCTATAAGAACTACTTTCATACCGAATTCCAAGTTTCTAGGACAGCTGGATGTACCCTATAGGTTTTCCATGGACGGCAATTTGTATGAAAACACCTTTTTTAATTAATGTATCCGTAGATGGCGTTGACTTAGAAGCTTGATTTATTTTATAGCTTTAACGGATAGCAGACATGAGTATTTGATGTCAATTTCAACTTGATACTTCCACGCATTCTTGAGAAAAAGGGTATTGACAGACAGACAGACAGACAGTCGGACGGACAGACAGACGGACAACAAAGGGAACCTGTAAGGGTTCCATTTTTCCTTTTGAGGTAAGGAATCCTCAAAACTTCTGTCTAATGGTTAAAAAACTAGGGTCCCACAGAGAGACACACAGATACACGGTCACATAACTTCAAACTTTTATGATACAATAATAAGTACCTACAATACAAATACTCTTTATTGCACACCTAACATATCTTACAAATAATGCATTTATAAAAAAAACAATTAGAGGTAGACAACAGGTGGGCTTATCGCTAAAGAGCGATCTCTATTATGATATTGAGAGGGAACGAAGAGGACTGTCTGTCCGGTGTAACATCTAGCTAGACCGCTGGTTCGCACGATATAGTTCTATAATTAGGGCAATTTGCCAATCATTCTACTCGTGTGCATTGTACAATTGGGTGTGCTACCCGAAAAGGGCCGTCAAAGCTCTGTGAGTTCAGTATAATAATGCGTTCAGAGTGCTGATAAGGCTTCCTCGCTACTGCAGAGCGTCCGGCATGTTTGTGGCGGCGAGCGTGTTAGGTTTCCACGACATCATGCGAAGCAGAATGGCCTCACTTCCCGCATCCTGAGCACAGCGGCTGAACGGGTAGATTCCCCGAATTGCCCAATACTGAGACACTAGCCAGAGGCACATGCCCCGCGCCAGTGTGATGCAAACATTAGGTTTGAACAATTTTGTTACGAACAAAACTAAGGATGAAAAACTAAATATGAAATATTATTGAAATATGAAAAAAAAAATGAAAAATGTTTATTTTGGGTTTTTTACACGTTTTACATATAGACAAGGTTGGAGCCTCCTACTAAGCATTGAATATGCTTGTGTCAGGAGAAACCGCTCTTCCACAACAAGAATTGGTAGCAACCAAATTATTATTTAATTTAATTTAATTACGAGCAATCTAGTGAAGTCATAAGTCAGTTAAAACTGCCCTCAATGGTCCACTCTACGAATGTACGAGAAGAGCTTACAGTACGAGAAGAATGGCGACGGATTGTGAAGCTAGTCACAAATCCTGATGTCACGACCACGACCACTTTGCCAAGAATGTGACAACAAAGAAGAAGAGTGAAGTCATAAAAAGCCATGCCCAATGACTTAAGTTATCACTTGTGCTTATAATGTGAAAAAAACTATTTAGCAAACGATAAATACAATGAAACCCAAAGAAGTAGGTACATCACGAATAAAATAGTTTTGGTAGTATTTATTTATATGTTTAGCTCGAATGCTGCGATCCTCTACAGTTTGAAACTTATCCAAGCGAGGTCATAGGAAAAAGTTCAGTTATGATCAATGCTATTGAGGTACTGCGCGGTTGTCATGTTTGACGACTTTAGCTGAGTTGAATTCATAGTTAATACTAAGTATGGAGTGTAAGAGGGAAGGAGCACAATTTCTGTGTATCTGAAGGGTCACGCGATGCGAGAAAAATAATTTTCAACACGATTAAATTTAATACTTATATCAGAAGAAGAATGAAGGATTGAGTAACATGTCGATAAAAAAAATGTATTTTTTAATTGTCGTTGTTGAAATGACTGGTACTGACAAACAACGGTTAAATTCATTTCATAAACTATTGCTACTCTCGCCGAATTCTGGAGGGATTTAGAAGTATTTACTGCTTACAGCTGGACATCTTTGCAACTGCCCAACCAAAAAGAGTTTGTGCTCCGTACCTTCTACCTTCCTCAGATCAATTGAACTGAAGAGTGATGGGTAAAACTAAGTAAATTAGTAAAAATAAAACGTAATTACTTTGAAGATATTTAGAAAATTATAAGTGTAACGGACTATTTTTTTTATTCATCAATCACGTCACCATGGTTAACAGTCAATTATTTAATTGGACACTAACACTACTGTGTTCGTATATCATCTATGTTATTATGAAGTTGTAAAAAATAAATATCTGTACTTACATTGAAGATATTTTTTTTAAATAATTGATACGGACTATTTGAAGGTCACTGAATCGAAAAATATTATTTTTGGATTGTTTGTATGTGTCGTTGCGGGTTCATCACGTCAAAACGGCTAATCGATTTCAACTATTTTTGGTACACACGTAGCTGGGCATCCACAGATGGTTATAGGATAGTTTTTACCAGACTACGCTGTAGTAAAAGAGAGGGTTATGACTTTTTTCTCTTCTGCGAACGAAGCTGATTACATTATTTCTTTTTAAGTAGAAAGTGCCCACCTTATTGTTAAAAATAAATAATGTAATCTTACTTATGGCAGAGTTCCCCAACTCCTTTGATGTTTTGGATGGTGCCAGTGGAAGAGTCGCCATGAGTGATGAACAACCCCGCTGGACGATATTTCTTTAGGGCTGCTTCTATCTCTTCCAAAGAGAAGGTTGTGAACGGTACAGAAGATCGAATGGTCTCCACTTTGATACCTGTAATTGAAACAAGCAAAATAAGTGGTAAATAATTTTATTGCTGAATATAAAATAAAAACCATTGAGGAATATTAGGGACAATCTTATACAAATCGGCCTAGTGACGATATACCTCCATACTTATATAGATAGTAGAATACTGAAATACATAGAACACATCCAAAAACCAGGAAAAAGAGCATGAACTCTTTGTTCATGCTTATTACACGAACACTTGCCCAGGCCGGGATTCAAACCCGGAGACACTACTATGAATATAGGTCTCCTCAAAAACCTTCCACGATGAACGGTAGCTCGCTTTTTATATCGGCTTCCAACAATTTTGTGAATCTGAGCTGACCTGCGTCTTCTCAGTTTTATAGTCTGCATTTGACACCCTTTACGTCCATCAGTTCTTTGAGCGACACGTTGGCAATTCTTTTAACATGTGCAACTGCCTCCGGCGATACAAAATAGTTCAATGTTTTATGTAAAACTTGCTGCTTGGAGAAATACGTCACTTGTGTCTATAGAGCTCAGCCGCTTGTGCCTTTTTTATGCCAATGGAAAATATTTGTAACGGTCTTTACTTTGGCTGCGCATTCATGCGTTGCGAGGCCGAGTATCCCGAGCTATGAGGACACATGAAGCACTTTTATATATTTTGTGGTGGTGCATGAAACGATTGATGCGTGTGCATACTGTGCATGGCTTAAACGAATTTGAAAAATATTCCAAAAATGCTGCCTGACCGTAGGTATAAATTTCATCTGTGCCAGAATAGTTTAGATTTTATATTTTGTGAATAACCCACAACTAAATCATATATGCTCACAAACGAGTGAGGTAGTTATTTAATTTAATGTGAAACCTCAAAACCTAAATGTACAAGTAAACCTCATGTTTCACTAAAAATTACACCATTCTAGAGATAACAACCACGGACTAGCTTCACTGAATACTTAACTGAAGTGAGCTATTAGAAATCATCATCTTTGACTAATACATACATATACATGCATGCTCGCACTCCTGAAGGTGACTAACAAGAGTTCGGGGGGGGGGGAGGAGATTGCTGATACTGATTGCTGGTCTCCATGTCATGTATCTATGTCAATGTAGCCAGAGCTCTAGGTATGCTGCGCGTTTGGCACACCTATTGAATACCACGGCAGACATGATAGCTGATGATGGAAATCTATATGATTCTAACTCACCATATCTGACAGCCATATTGCAAGCACGCTCGTCCCATATACTCCTGTTGGGGATAAGCAACAACTCGCCGGGGGCGAGGAGATTGCTGATGATAGTCTCCATGCCTGTGTGGCCAGAGCCGCTCATGGGGAGTACCAACTTGCTGCGCGTTTGGAACACGTATTTGATACCGGCGCGAATATCGTCCATAACCTGAGAAAACAAATTTAAGATTATTGTGGATACGGTAGGAATGTTATCTTTTTATAAATACGTATGGACTGGTTTGGCTCTAATAGGGTCTGAAGGGTAAGTTCTGTTACAATTGGCAAATGGTAACTTCATAGGTAAATGATCCGTCTCTTTCCGACACATGTATGAGTGGAAGAGTGATGGATGCTTCATCATTTGTCTGTCGGGTGATAAATGGAACCAACATAGGATTGCGTGACAAGCAAAGTTGAGACGGCTACGGATAAATTTTTGGGACTGTTTACACGTCAAAACGAACACCAAAAGACGGGAGATACTTACATTAAAATATTCGTCACATATAGGCGATATGACGGGTCTGGTGAGGGCCTCGGCGACGGAGGGCCACACGTCGCAGGGGCCCGGTCCGCACATCAGAGGCTTGATGAAGTATCGATCTTTGATTACTGGCTCTGGTGTTGTTAGCTTGTATGACGCCATTGCTGAAATCTAGTTAATTTTGGATCTTAATTTGCTTTAGTTTTAGACTTCTGTAACATTTTGTCGTTCTTTTTCGTAAATTCGAGCCTCTGAAACTACGACGGGCACAGTGGCCTTACGTGTCGTAGCCGTTAAAAACTGACACATGCAAACAATATTTCGACGTTACTATTTAGTAGGTAGGTAATTCTAAATACCCAAAGGCGGAAATTATACATATCTAAGCAATGTTAAGAATTAATATTTTTATGAACCCCGCTTTCTAACAATACCTAACAGTAGTTTTAATTCCAAAGCTGTACGTTTGAAGCGAGTAAGTGCCCCAATTTTACCTTGCATTTAGATTTTTATAACCCAAGAGCACTCGCCAAGATCGGCGAAGTGTTAACATAAAATATCTGTTTTCTGTGACCGATATTTCGGGCAAGTAGCCGTGAAGTTTGGTTACCGGAATCGGGTTAATGTTTAGATTTAGTGCTAATAGGGTGGTTGTAAATTTGCTACAATGTTCTGGCGTTATCGGATGGCACATTTGGCAAGAGATGCTCGCCCAGGGCGCGCGCGGCGTGCCAGCCCCATATTTGTGCCACTTGGTACAATTCTGTGATGCTGGATTGCAGTTTAACAGCTTTTATGTTTTTTATAGGTGCTTTTATTTTCGTATAAATAAATCTGTTAGATCACGAAGTGGAATGAGATCACTGATATAGGGTCAAACGTCTTCAACATTGGGGATAATTATTGATAAGCGCCTGGTTGACCATTATTTTCTAATTTGTATATACACTAGTCAAGTGCAAGAACAATACCGCCGTATAATGTTATACATATAGTTATTACTGAAAATATTATGTTCAGGAAATCAATTGCGTAAGTGCTGCATGAACAAAGTAATCTGCTGTTGATCAGCAACAATTAAACCTTTTAGAAATTTGACTCGCAGATTAGGAAAAAGTCATAACTCTCTTTTTGTTTCAGCGTAATCGGATAAAAAATATCTTATAACCATCTGTGGATGTCTAGCTACCCTGCATATCAAAAATAGTTGAATCTGTTTTAACCGATTTAGCTTAAAGGCATAATGACATATACAAACATACAAAAAATTCAAAATTAATGTTTTTCGAATAAATGACCTCCAAATAGGCCTTAACAAACATTTATTTTTAAATATCTTCAATGTACGGACATTTCATTTTTACAACTTGAAATAATATAGATGTCATCATAATTTTTATTTTTTTCGGTACCATCTAAAGAATGTGAAAAATTTTGAAAATTTACGATTTTAGTAAGTTGTGACACGATGCCACTGACTCCAAAATAATATTCATCGTATATATACTTTCTGTATATATTGAGTAGAAAAACGATTTGTTGCAAACAGATTATCACGAATACGAATGATTCCATCTCAGTCGCATTATTCTATGAAGTACTTTTGCGTTGGCAACTTGTCAAAGCAGACTACAGGTATATTGCTGTGTGACGAAGATCGAAAGGCGTGCAGTTTCTTCGACAAATTGATTCAATTCCCAGAGTGACTGTCGGTACCCTCCCCACAGGATATGTAGGGAAGACGGCAGAACCTTCGCTGGGACGCAAGCTCGCAAATACGTGTCTTCTTTAACTTTATCGTATTTAACTCAACTATACCGTTACAAAATCAACCTTGGTCGTACAGCATTTACTTCACTTTTCAAAAACAGGTTAAGGAAAATAAGATGATACGAAAATTGTCAATCGAAATACGCCTCTCAGAAGGGGACTGACACTGGCATCTTATGCATGGCACCACCGTAACGAACTACTGATTGTTATTAGCTACTTATTTACTGTAACACTTTTAAGGCCTAAAGAGGATTGACAATCATGTCATAAGTTTGACAATATTCGTTAAACATATAATTTACTAATAACGCATTTATTACACATACGCCAAAAATATATCAAAACTCCCTTTGTTTCTACATAGCAAGTTATCTTTGTACCTAAGTAACTAGTTAATTAATGTACGACACGCCTAGTGTACGAACCAGCGGGCCTATTGATGGTCGCGTTTATCACGCGATAAATGATATGATATAACGCGTCTGTCACTCTCGCACTCACATACGTGTCAGAAGGTGACGGCAGCTATGTAATTTATTTATCACGTGACAAACGCAACCATCATAGGTCGGCAGGGCTGGAATCAACCTTTTTATGAGGTGATATCACTAAACGAAAGGCGAAAACAATGAGACAAGACTATTTTGCTATTACCGTGGCTCAAAACTATTGAAAAGTAACACGGATATTACTTTCGTATTGCTAAACTAGCAATTCGTTAGATATTTGATCGTTCTCTATACGACTTATGCATATTGTTTTTATGCATACGTCGATTATATATTGCTTTTAACTGTCAAATCCGCGAACTGTCAAACTGACGTTAGCGCAATCCAATTATCATTCAAACGAATTGTGATTCAAAAAACCACATGTGATTCAAAAGAGATCTCGCACAACCTGCAAGCTGCCTTATTTGAAAATAATAATAATAAAAGAGATCTGTCAATATTGCGATTCCGAATGTACGACTACCCACTGTTGCATGGCACAGAAAAAATATTGCAGATTTTAATTGATTTCTAATCTAGCTTACATGTAAACAGAATTCGTGATGATAAATGATTTATGTTTTTATGTTTAATAATTCGAACGACTGTTAGAGGAAAATAAGTGGTTAATTTATTACGTCTAGTTTAATAATCACAGAACGTTAAATACAAAATATTCGATTATCCGTAAACATGTTTATTACATTTGTTCATACGTAGTTGTCACTTTTAAATAAAAATCTTAACTACCTAACTGTGTTCTACTAATGAACTACGATAAACTACAAAACCCTGAGCTAAAAACATGAATACGCTTTGCGAGCAGATCCCTCTGTTAAAATCAATTAAATAGGCACCATTGTTCTGGTTTTAAATCAACGAATTGTTTACTTTCGCTGAATTTGATTGAAATCCGAGCTCACATAAAGATACATTCGTTGAATTCAAAAAGAAAACAAATATTGCATGTGAAAACAAGGCAACCCAATATAGATTCCATTTTCAAAATAAAAAAAATATCCGCTAAATATAGAATATGTTAGGCAAAAGTGCTACATTGATATTTCTCAATAACAACGATTTTTATCACATCTTTATACCTGTAATATCTGAATACCTAGATCTTTGTATAAGCTATCAGCAATGTGATGCATTTAACTAAAGAATAACATCACGAATGTTAGGGACACACTGAAAGTTTGGCGCTTTTCGTGTTAAATTCATAGCAAAACGTCCACTTCATTTATTCATAGGATAACAAATGACAATCGATTTTCCACCGAATACTAATTCAAAACGAACAAAATACACTATTCGAAATTCGAATATTCTAACTGGCTAGAGAGGTAAAACGTTCAGTGTGGCCTACGTAGGCTACGTATTATAGTAACATTTTCACTCACTTATTTTTTTAAGCGGGCACTAAAAGTTCACTTGGTTCGTAACAAAGTCCGAGTAGTATATTACTCCGTGCCGGTCCTGTGATGTCTGCTTCTTTGATGCTAACAACGAAGTGAAGTACAAAGTTGACTCTTAATGACGTAACTGTGCCAGACTGATAACGTGATTAGCTTGTTAGCGTTCTCGTGTTGTTTTTATTTAACTGTTCGAGTGTGATAAGGAGAACTCGGAGTCAGCTAGCTAACCCGGACTTGAGGTCTGTGGATACCTTAAACTTTATTATTACTACGCAATTCACTTTCGCTTTGTCAAGAAGGCCTCTTTAAAAATCTTTAATCGTATCAATGTATAGGAGAGTGGCACACGCAGCTTTTTACCCTGAAAAAATTCACGGTTTCTAAAGAATAATAAGGATATTCCGACCGAGAGATGGCGCTGCTATCGCTGTTCTTAGTTTTTAAGACATTTGTAGATTGCGCTGTTAAAAATTTTCTTGGATCATGTTCATAACCCCTGTAAGGAAACTGGTTTTTAGGGTTCCGTAGCCAAAATGGCAAAACGGAACCCTTATAGATTCGTCATGTCTGTCTGTCTGTTTGTCCGTCCGTATGTCACAGACATTTTACTCAAAAACTATAAAATATACATTGATGAAATTTGGGGCATAGGTGTCGTGTGTAAACCGCTACTTAGTTTGATAGTTAAATAAAAAAAATATATTTCTAGGGGGGGCACTCCATACATGTAACCGAAACTGAAAAAAAAAAAAACAGCAAATATCAATGTGTGGCATATATTTCGGCAGTTCTTTTAAAAACACTTTGTGGTTTCTCAAAAAAAAAAATTGATTTAGTGAATATTTTCCGAAGTATTCGCTCCGAAAGTAGCAAAAATTGTGCCCCTCTATTTTTTAAACGGTATGTTCAATAAATATGAAACAATTTACAAATATAGTGCTTGATAAATACTTCCAACGAAAATTGTTTTCAACATGATCGGACATACCGTTTTTAAGTTATTGCCAAAAAACTGTGCTTCTCAGCAAAAGGTCGTAAGTGCCGGGGAGATACGCTCTTTTGTTAGTGTTTTTTTTTTCATCTGTAGTGCATTTTTTTGTATAAACGGCTGCGGAACCCTTCATGGGCGAGTCCGACTCGCACTTGGCCGCTTTTTATAATTTTATAATAGTATATATACCTACAAGCTGAGCCTAAGATCAATGTTGAATAACATAGCTATATCGTTATGATATCATACAAAGTAAGCCATTATACTAGGTGTCCCGTGAGGAACCCAAATTATTTTACCAGCGTATACCTGAGGTCGTTAGGACCAAAAAATTTAATATGAACCCCAGGCAAACCTAGCTTAATTAGAAGATATCGTAAATTTTCATGTAAACTATTTATTTTGATTACTAAAGTGGATTAAGCTCTTTTGATGGCGACGTTGCAACGTATATTTCCGAGTGTCGTGTCGCTTTTGATAGACTTAAAATTGACAGCTCCCACTCACTAAAGTCATCCTTTTTCGGAAAAATAATTGTTACCATTTTATTAAAAGGGATAATTTTCATAGAGAAGCGAAAGTCATTCAAATTTTATGTACATAAAAGAAGTTAAAGAGATAAAAAAAAAATGTTGATTTTGACTTGGGTTCATATACAATTTTTTGGTCCTAATGTCCTCAGAGACACTTTGTATGTATGTAGTTGTTGACTGTCTAGTTCTATACAGTTCTGGTTACGGTTATACAGTCAATTAAGTGCATCGGGGCAAAGGCGGGGTTTCAGATAACAACCAAATGTATTATACGCGTATATTGAGCATTGACACCAAATTAATGACTGTATTTAAGTAGAGTCATTAATTTGGTTAATTTGGTATTTGTTGTTAAGCGCTTTCACTTTCATTTTGGCATTAGTCACATAGAACCTTGGTATGCTATCCCGCTCTTATCGGTCTACTGTAGGGATTGCAATCCGGTTCATTTCTCAATCCGGCCGGATTGAAGTTTAGCTATTGCGTATATCTAAAATTATGCTTTTTGTCCAGTTTATTAGCCGTAAAGTGGACATGCTAAGCTTTTTTTGCAAATTAATGAAACAATAGTTTAGCGCTAAAACACACCCTTATGAAGTCAAAAATCAATTTCAGCCACTAATTTCACAATAATATGATAAAATTTAAGCATCTGCTTCAATAATATTTATCCTAAACTTTATAACATTATTAACCTTTTTGAGCCACACACATGGTAAGCTTTGTTTCATAGTAAATAAACAATAATAATCTTCTTTATAAAATATAAAAATAACACTTTATTAAAGGAACTTTTTATAGTTTTAATTGCCAAATCTATGAATTTACAACTAATTTGGTGTATTGGATTATGATTCAAAATGATCGTTATTTTAACTTTGACCCCACTTTTCTTCTCTACTATGTAATATTTTATAAATTTCATTAATACTAAAAGAGGTAAAATCAACAATAATAAAATACTATACTTCCTTAATACCCGTAATATTTTAATATTACTGGTATTAAGGAAGTATTGTAAACATACATAAATAAAGCTAATCAGTAATCACATATCACATCGCATTGCACTTTAAATAATAGGTAAGATACATGTAATACTCGTAATAACGTTAATAGTTTTGTTTTTCTAATTTGGGCAAAGAAATATAAATAACCACTAAACAAAATTAACGTCTCAAACAATAATAAAGAAAGACATCGTTCTTTAAAGCTTAATTAGATCTAGATCATATTGGCACTTGAAATTTTTTTCCTAACTCAAATTTTCACCAAATTAGAATCAGCTTTCGTGGGTTGGGGAGGCTGTATGTATGTCTGTTGTAGCGTCTCTTCAGTCTTTTCGGGTCTACCGGATCCGGACCGGAATTTTCACCGGATACGGTGACCGCCAAAAAGTACCGGATCCGGCCGGATTACCGGATCCGCCAGACCGGATTGCAATCCCTAGTCTACTGGCTCCACAGAGTTAATATGAAAAAACTATGTTGGGTGTGTGGGGTGTGGGCAAATAAGTCCCATTAAAATTGAAAGATGAAAATCTCACTAAATTTGAAAAACAGTTGATTTTTTAGGGTTCCGTACCTCAAAAGGAAAAAAACAGAACCCTTATAGGATCACTTTATTGTTCGGCCGTCTGTCTGTCTGTCTATCTGTCTGTCTGTCTGTCAAGATCCTTTATCTCGCGAACGCGTCGAGGTATATTAAAACTATATACTCAGGTCTACGGTCCCTTGAAGCTGTGAAAAAATCAAACTTAGTAGTTTACGTAAAAAATCTGAAAAACTTTTTTTTTATTTCTGACTTTCTATATCAGTATAAAACGATCTAGCACCGCGTACATTTTGCTTAGGCTCTGCTGACACTGGATTTTCGTAGATACGGCCTATTGTAGCGTATATTTTGTACGGAACCCTCGGTGCGCGAGTCCGACTCGCAATTGTGTACATTATCAGGTGTCCACTGTTGGACATAAGCAGGACCGTATTATCCATAAGGCGATATAGGCAACTGCCTATGGGGCCAACACTCCTAAGGGGCCTCGTACCACATACCAGTCGCGTGGCGTCCATATAAGCCGATTCCCACCGGGTCGCGTGGCGTCCATATAAGCCGATTCCCATCAAGATCACGTATGTAGTTGATTTACCTTGTCTTCAGCGCTGCTTCTGTCGATTCGTGGTCGCAATTCAACCTTTCTTCCCCATCGGTTCAGCCAGCGCTAATTTAGTAGTTATTCATAAAATTTGATTAATATTATCACATTGGTTTTTAAAAGGGTCGGGTCCCTGAGTGTGGATTTATAAATTAGATTAGATTATATAATTTTTAGATTATCAACTTTTTTCTGAAATGTTTATGTATATGCGCCATACGATTAAATGAAATAAATTTGTTTTTAAGAGTCCCCGGCAAGCTCGACCGAATTTCACCATACAAACGGAGTTTCGTTCTCATTTTAAACCTACGAGTTGGATTGTAACGCAACTTTGCATATACAATGACATGAGGTACATCTAGGCCTGTAATTAGTTTATATGGCTCCAGTTTATAAAACAACCGAAATACAGCAAAAACAAGTTTTGTATGAAAAACTTAAATTCGCTGTATTTTTTACTATGGTATCTTAAGCTACATAAACTAATTACAGGCCTGCATATACCTCAACTTATTCTAAGTACAAAGTTTCAGAGCAAACTAGGTAGTCGTTTTAAAATGAGAGCGTAACTACGTTTGTATGGAGAACCGAGCTTACTGGGAACTCTTAAGTGAGTCTCTGATAGAACAGTAAAAATAGGTATTTTTTTTAGTTAACTATCTCGTGATAAATCACAATTGATACACACTGTTATGTAGGACATTTTGATAAAACCGTAAAATGAACTTAATTAAAATTTCCTTACATTACAACTTACACATAAAATGTTCACCGTAATAGAAGTATTAAATGAACATAAACAACTCGAGCAACTTTCAAGTATGGTTAATAGACACATAAATAAATACTAAAGCGAAAATATTATTCCTTATATGTTTATGCACTATATTGAATTCAATGAGCCCCCAGATCAACTTTTCTCTGAGTTAGAATCTCATAAATTTCAGATGTTCAACTTCAACAATATTTCGCGATCATACATCTACTGTGGCCGGCATATCCGACCAGTAAACATGTGACAGATTTAATTCCTGTATCGAGAAAATATATTGCACATATATTTTTGTACGGAAAAGCAAATACGGGACTGCACAGGGGACCGATATCAATATATTTGTTGTGGCGTGATTTCTGTTTTTGTTTAGATAACAATTTATCGGTGTGAAGTCATTCTCTGATACAAGATTCATGTTATTACTTATTATCTTGATATTTTACTGCACTCGCTTACAAGGATGATTTATAAAGATGATCATTGCGATGTTTTGTTATGAAAAATAAAATCAGTGAAGCGCGAGAGAACCCTTACTCTCTATTTTTTCAATTTTATTTTGTTTTTATTATTTGTGTTCTATCGGCCGTCGTAATGCACGGTCTGTAACAATTTTAAGTACCTAACTACCAATTACGGTTCAAAAGTTAGAATCCAAGACAGTAAAAGTAATATGAATATATTTGGTATCATGTTTAATTATTCACTTCGTGTAATGTTTACATTTCTGCATTTGCCCATTGCCTTTTATCCAACAATTATACAAAAAATCATATATTCATCGTATTTTGTAACTGGAACGGAGAGTCAGGACTTGCCTCTTTGTAAACAAAGTAGGAACGTATTTAATTTAAACCCTCTCTGAAAGTTAAGTGTCCAGCGAGACTTTTCTCTGGTTTTAATTTCCGGAGCATTTTCACCGAGGAAATAGTAGGTTGAGTGAGTCCAGCGTCATATATTTAGCATACGTTACAACATGAATATGAGAGCACGGGGAAATGAAATAAAATTAGGTGCATGAGAAGTGCAGGAAGGCATGCAGGCTAAATGGTTCCTAGTTAGTTTGATTAAAATTGGAGATCTTTTACGAAATAGAAGGCGGCTCCTATTTTTATAAAAAGGTCTATCATTTATTTTTATGACCATTATTGTTGCAGATCTGTTGCGGTAATCTTTTATTAATTTACTACAGAGAGGTTCAGTAAGTCTAAGATCATTCAGATTGTATTGGGCAGTAATCGGTACTAAGATTACGTTATGACATTCAAAGAATTTTAGCGTTATTTGAATCGATTTCTATATACTTTAATCTTGAATATAACTTTGTTGAAGATCGACTCATGCGACAAGGCAAATCCACGAAACGTTACGTTAGACGTAACGCTACGTCTGATACGTTGAGGTAATTTGACAAATAATATATATACGCGATTAAGTCCCCTATTCTTGTGATAATAAGATGGATTTCGACTTTCGACAACCGCAGAAATAGCAATGATGTCGGGGTAAGAAAATCACGTTTTTTCAACGTATTCTCCACTACATGTATATAAGAAATTAGTTATAAGCAACTAAAAGTCAATTAACTGTGGCAAATTATTAGCAACCATTTACATAATTATCGGATCGTAGAAACCAATTTACAAATGTACAAACAGTTTGGTTAATTAGTTTACGGTCGGTATGATACGTAGAAACTTGTTAGCTAACGATTCTTTTATATGTGTTAGAATTAATGCGTTTTGGGATAAGTCTTCTAATAGGGACTTCCTAATAGGGACTTCAATATTGCGTCTTTGAATTCAGAGTCTTAGCAAATATATGTAAATACTGAATGCATTCATGAATATTCTGTAGAAAAAAGAATACAGTTTATGCCAAAAATATCCGCAAACACCACATTATCATAATAATTAAATTTACCGAAAATTAAATTTAAATTAAATGTGGCGATTTTTGTCAGTTAGTAGATACGTAGATAGCTGCGAGTACTACCAATTGTAGGTATATAATACTTTAGAAGATTTCTTCGTATTCGGTTGCAACACGTCTCGGAAATCTAATGCTTCCTCCTCAAAATGGACATAAACATGTCGAGCAGTACTTGGCTTTTACTTAACTGTAACCGTACTTTTGTGTAACTGAGTTTCACTTTGGTTTTCTAGTTAAAACCTCTTATATACATTTTAACAAATTCAAACAACAACACGATCACTAACCAAAATTATATAGCAATATTTAAACAATTCAGAGAATTTTGCTCTTCGTTATTTTTATAAGCACATAATTTCTACGAGCTTAATAAAAAAACAAATAATTATCGTCTCTGAACTTCGGGCGCTAAGAGGCAGTCAATTTAAGAAACACATAGCCCGCAGCCATTATTTTCACAGTCGGTTTGACCGCCTGCGTCCGCCATTTTCAGTTTCCCAAATTGTTTGCGTAAATGCACCCGTTTTAATGTACCGACTAACAATTCGCAGCTGGATTTAAAAACAACCCAATTTTATAGTCTTTGTACGAACATGTTTTCGCAAAATAGGTCAGATGTGCGATAGCAAAACCGAAATGCGAACCACGAAAGAAAAAACTCATAACTCTCTTTTTACCCGACTTCAAAAAACGAGGAGTCGGAAAAAAATATTTCAATTTTATTATGTATAATCACCGATTACTCGGAGACTATTTAACCAGTTTTATGTGTGTTGATGTATCTTCAAGTTAGTCTCATATAATTTTGGTGAAGATCTGACGATGGGATTCATGAGGAATCGAAGGAACACCTCAAATATTATAGACATCTGTATAGCGATTTTGATATTTTAAGGAACAAGTCAAGCAATGGCATTCAGAAAAAAAATTAAGTGGAATTGATGAAAAAGACCACAAAATGCCATCAGAACTTCTCTCTCATTGACAAGTGATTTACGGGTGTATTAGGTAAGTAAATTCACATTCACAAATGTTCCTGATGATAATGGTTCCATCAAGTGGATTTGATGGAGGAGCAGGAAGGTAGGCACCGGATCTTCATAATAAAATAATGTACCCTTGCCGTGTTTGGGTTTGTTGGAATATATAGTTTCTATAATTTTCTTACAAGTAACCTTATTCCAACCCAATCTTAATGCTATTCTGGAGTTGTTACTAACCGTGGAACAACTTACTAAAATCATAAATTTTGAACATTTTGCAGTTTCTTTAGATGGTACCGACTACAATCTCTTCATGTCCAGCTTTTCCTGCCCAACAAATGGTTGAAGTTGGTTTGGATGCATACACATAGATATTCAAACTTCCAAAAAGTGAACCATTTTTTTTGTATTGGGTATTTCATTAATTTTTAGTAAAGTATTTTCAATTTAATAATATTTAAATTTTAAAGTTATATAATGGTATATGTTTTTCAACATTCTAAATTGACTGGTGTTTCGTTTCCTTGTGCAACAACAAAGCGTATGAGAAAGTTTCAACACACTTGAAAATTTGGGCGTTCTCTCAAGCGCTCCTTCACGTAACCAACGCGTATAGACTGTTTGTGCGGATCCATTGTAAATTGGTGTATAACGGAGCAGGCAGCGTATAATCGTGTAAAGTGTAGTTAAAACTTCTACACTTGTTAGTTAACGAGAGTAGGTATAAGTTCGCGGCAAGTTTCCGAGTAATTTCAGCGAGCGGGCGACGACAAAGATTTCGGGCTTAGTTTTATGAGTCACTTGTTCAAGTTTTAATTAAATGACTCTCTTGATTACTGATGAAACAATCAACTGGTTTTGGATATAATGCGAGTGACAACTGTGACGGGTGGTTGTAATTGGCGAGCGAGGTACGTACTCGATTACTCGGATCGAGAGTACTTTACAAAACGATTTCTGTTCCAGATAGGTCTATCTTGAGGTTTTGATGAGGATTTATAATTTGAAATCCAAGTTGATGAGTTTCGGCAAAACATAGACCACTTCATACTCCGCAGACATTGACGTAGGATTTTGCTACTGTTTTAACTGGTTACTGGTTATTATGTACTATAAGGTACACAAACGGTTAAGTTTTGTATGAATGGTCCAACCAATCTTAATTGATATCAACACTTACAAATTTTAATTGCAATCTGATGTGCCATGATAACCATCGTGTGACCATTTGAAGTAGACAGGTCCTTGTCCTATGAGAGAAATCGAAAAATAAGTTTTTTTCCATTAAGTACTTTGAAAATGTTGATTTTGTTTCTTTCTTTGTCAAAGTTGTTATTCCTGAAATAAGTTTTCTTTCTCAAGATTCACAAGGTTTTCCTTGTAACGTGAAGAATGTTAGACAATAAACTAGCGATCGCCCCCCAGGGCGCTTGAGTACAAATCCAATTATTTCCCGTGGCGCGGCGTGGCGGTGTGTAATTGATTTATTTGCTCATTTCTTGCACATACTACCTGCTTCTGTTTTACGAACAGTATTTTTCCGCGGATACACTTAACAAATGCGTTTTAAAATGTGAACTCTTTAGCGAATTTGTAGCTGTTTCCAGAAGAAAACGACGAGTAATTTTCTCTGGTAACGGAGGCAAGAGTGATAGACGTCCATATAAGTAATAGGAGTGTCTTATCGATTGTAGGAAGCACCGGAGTGGACAGCGGCGCGCTGCGGCCGCGTCGTGTTTTAGAAACGCGTTTAAGAGGCTTTACTTCGGACATTGACGAATTGCTCCCTACTTGAGCTTCGGTCGCACGCCTCGGCGGACACAACTGCCGAATCCACGTTATAAATTGATTCCTAGTAATTCCATCGCGAGGCATTGCCATTTTTAATACGAGCTTTTTTGTCCTGTCCCTTTATTGAATAAGGTCATTGGTCAAAGCGCTGTCGATTCATTTCAAGTCGATCTTTTGTGTGAAAATCGGTCCTTTTTTGCGTGTCGCTATTGAATTGCTATTTAAAAGATAGTTGAAACCTAACGAACTGAATCAATTACTTATTAATATGTTCAGAAATGAGCGAGCAGTGTAAATAAATTCACGAGATCGTTTACTGAATAAGTAAGGTGCTGTTAATATTAAATAACATGGTTATACGAGGCTCAATCGTTGTCAACATAAGCTTTGAGGTTTCAATGTTAAGTTTAAAACGATTTAGGCTTTATCACATCACATTACATATATTGATACTTAATATTTAACTATTAACTTTGCTCGTAAATTAATGCTGGGGATTTTTAATAATGGTTGAAAAAAATATGCTATATAAATAGGTATGCTGATTTATGAATGAAAACGTAAGTTTGAAATAATACATGTGTCCTGTGTCACAGATTGAAATGTTCTAAATTAAAACTGCTGTTATTGAACTCCACTACAAGCTGTCAGACTTAAGGGATATTGACAAAATTATAATGCCACAAAAAATTGTGGTACCAAGATCACATTATTATACCTAATTTCAAATTTAAGGATAAAAATATTCTGGCGAGTGCTTTTGGCGTGCCATAACTTAAGAACTCGAATTAGCAAAAAGCTCGTAATGCCTTAGTTAAAAATTAACGTGGTTAATTTCCTCTGCCCTACGGGGATAGGAAAATACATTTATTCTGGGAGTGCGGTTAACCGCGGTTTGTTATCAGAATGTCTGAAGCGGTGCATAACGAGGCTGCAGAGACAATGTTCCCCCTTTGTATTCCTCTCCACATGTACTCGAAATAACAAGGGCTCTATTTTCAATTCCTCCATCGCGTTCTGCGGTTTTATAAGCATAGGGTTGAGAGCGCCGCCCTTAAAATGCATAAAGACTTTTTGCATATACGAGCAGTTTTTCCTTTAGCTTTGCACCGCGTCGGTAATAGGGGCTTAGGGGGGGATTCGTTGGAATTAGTTAGCTGGGACGACGGTCAAGTGCCTGCGCGGAAGAGTGACACCGATTCCATGCTTTGTAAATGCCTACACTTCTGTAGGAGGCGAGGGAGATTTTTATATTTATCTACTGTTTTAAAACATACAGTACCCGTCGATAAAAGAGGGGCGTTATGCGTTATGATGTGAGTATCTGTGATTGTCTGTGGCATAGTAGCTCTTGAATGAAATTACTAATTTAAATAAGATAATTTGAAACGGATTATAATTATGGCGTGTATTATCTCATTTGAGTTAGCGACGTTTCGAATGATTTGCAGCTTCGGTGTTCACGTGTTATGATTTCGATATTTTTGTGTAAAAGGTGACTTTATCGAGAGTATTCTTAGTTATGGTTCAAGCAAATCGGCCCAGACATTAGCAAATTATTAGCTGTTTCTAGAAGTGTCGATTCACTGATTACTTTTTTAATATGTCATGTGAAGTCATGCCCGGTTTAAATAAGATATGGTATGATTATGCAATAATCGCTTCCAAAAAAAAGTTTTTAACCAGTGTGTGTTGCCAGTGATGACATACGCACTGACACGTGGTCACTCACGATGGGCCTCATAAGAAGGCTCAAAGTCACTCAAAGGGCGATGGAGCGAGCTATGCTAGGAGTCTCCTTGCGTGATCGAATCAGAAATGAGGAGATCCGCAAAAGAACCAAGGTTGTCGACATAGCTCAAAGAGTTGCTAAACTTAAGTGGCAGTGTGCGGGGCACATTAAATAAATAAATAAATATTACGGGACAATTTGCTCGTAGAACCAATGGCCGCTGGGGTAGAAAGGTTCTCGAGTAGCGACCGCGTACAAGACGACGCAGTGTAGGGAGGCCCTCAACACGATGGACTGATGATCTGGTGAAGATCGCGGGAAACCGTTGGATAAGGGAGGCGCGCGACCGGTCGTTGTGGAGATCCTTGGGGGAGGCTTTTGCAGCAGTGGACGTCCCTGGGCTGATATGATGATTTAATGTTTTCATAGGTATTATACTGGGTGATTCAGGACTCATGAGCAGGAGAGACAAGGGTGGAGGGGAGGTTCACACTGAGCAACTTTACTATTGGGCCAACCACGATATCGCGAAAAAAGAGCTATTCGATAAATTTTGGATAATTAGTCCATCAATCAATCAAAATATTCTTTATTCAAGTAGGCCTAGTTACAAGCACTTTCGAAATGTCAGTTATATAAGAGTGAATGTTTGCTGGGAGACATACAATATGATCCAACATTTGCTGCAAGGATTAAGGAAACCCAGAAAAACCTAATCAGATCATTTAACTTAAATATAATATTATTGATAAAATCATCATTTAAAAAATTAAAATAATCAATAAGATAAATCCCAAAAGGATAGTCAATAAAAAAGAAAAAAGTAATAATCTAGAAAGTGTCTAGAATAAAATTCTAAATGTCAAGAGTATATAAAGCAATTAAGATTAAAATAATAATAATACCTTAGGTATTCGTTAAAATAATTATATATATACTACATGACGCTATAATTTACATTAATCCCATGCGGCTTTATCATTCATGTAGTCTTTTGTGCTATAATAAGCCTTAGAAAATAATTTTCGTTTCACAATATTTTTGAATTTACCAATAGACAACTCACTTATTATGCTGCTAGGAAGTTTATTATAAAACCTCACACAGTTACCCATGAATGATCTCCTTATTTTATGGAGCCTAGTAGCAGGCACTGCGAGCTTATGCTTATTTCTAGTATTAAAATTATGTTCATCACAGTTCTTCTTAAAGTGGGTAATATTTTTATGTACATACATAATATTCTCATAAATGTATTGACAATGCACTGTCATTATATTAATGTCCTTAAACTTATCTCTAAGCGAGTCTCTATGGTTCATTTTATATATCGCACGAACAGCCCGTTTCTGCAGAACAAATATAGTATTAATGTCACTGCCCCATAGTAAGATGCCATACGACATAATACTGTGGAAATAACTGAAATACACTAATCGAGCCGTTATCACGTTTGTTAATTGACGAATCTTACTTACTGCAAAAGCTGCAGAACTCAGTCTATTCGAGAGATTAGCAATATGGGGACCCCATTGGAGCTTAGAATCTGTTATACCGAGAAAGACTGTACTATTAACTAGTTCCAGTTCCTCACCTTTAATAATAACGCTTGCTTGCTCGTGTTTTACGTTACTCGTGACAAACTTAACACATTTAGTCTTTTTCTAATTTAACAATATTTTTTTTACATTAAACCAATTTACTACTTCACAGATAGCATTGTTTACGTCATTGTAGGATCGTTGATTTCGTATGACTTTGGAAATTAGAGACGTATCATCTGCAAACAAAACTATCTCATGATGAGTCTTTACGAGGTGTGGCAAGTCGTTTATATAGATAAGGAACAGGAAAGGTCCCAATATTCATCCCTGCGACACACCCATAGAGACTAATGACCCCGGTGATCGCTTTCCATTCACGTCAACCCTGTGTATTCTACCATTTAAATAAGACTCTAATAAATTTAGTGCTGATCCTTTAACTCCGTAGTGGTGTAGCTTTCTTATCAGTGTCTCATGATTAACGCAATCGAAGGCCTTAGATAAATCACAGAAGATACCTAAAGCATCTCGCGATTCCTCCCAGGCATCGAAAATGTGTTTTACGAGCTCAAATCCGGCGTTGGATGTCGAGCGCCCCCGCGTAAAACCGAATTGCTTACTATGCATCAAATTGTTCAAATTAAAATGTTTTAACAATTGATATAAAATTAGCTTTTCAAAAATTTTACTAAATGTGGGTAGTACAGATATTGGCCTAAAGTTAGTGGGGTCAGAGGTACTACCTGATTTAAATAAAGGATATTTTGCTATGTTTTATCAGATTAGGAAACTCACCGCAGTCAACACTGTTATTGAATATATCTGCCAAGTCAGGCGCTATGACTTTTATTAGGGATTTGACAGCATGGACTGAGACCCCCCATACGTTTTTTTTAAATTAATTAATTGTTATCAATAAACTCTTAATTTGCTGATTTTTTCATGACTCCTGAATCACGTATGTGTATTTATCTTTGCCTGTGCTCCCGTTCTTCAAAATATCACAGAATCATTTCCAATACTCCTAAGCAAAATGTACGCGGTGTTCGATCCTTTTATATTGGTTACTGACTTGTACAGACTGACATAAAAGAATACAGTTTTTAGTATTTATTCTTATAGCGGCAATAGAAATACATCATCTGTGAAAATTTGAACTGTCTAGCTATAATGGTTCATGAGATATAGCCTGGTGACAGACGTACAGACAGACAGACGGACGGAGGAGCAGAGTCTTAGTAATAGGGTTTTACCCTTTGGGTAGGGAACCCTAAAAACCACAACAGTTTCTATAGAAATAATTTGAGCACAAATGTACGCTCAATTAAATGGCCCGTTTTCTCAAAATAAGATAAAGATATTTTAGGTCGTCGAGACTGTTGCCTTTGTTTCTATTTAGTTTCAATCGGGACACGAGATTAGAATAAATTAAGCCTTTATAAGGTCAAAATCGCAAAAAGTTTTGCGAACAAGATAATTCTAGATTAGCTGAGACATTTATTTTGTTCAGCAAAGTCTGACAGGCTTGTTATTTTAACTTCGAATACCTTTGTTTATATACCCACATTTCAATTGATTTTTACAGTTGCAGAGAAAATTCATGTTAGGCCACCTGATTTAACTTGAAATGGTCACAAGATGTCAACATAAAAATAACTTCTAAATGAAACTCAAAGTCAAAAAAAACTCAACTTTTTTTATAATATGGCTACATATTATAAAGGATAGATAAAATACATAAGACATTTTTAAAATTTCCAAAAATATTACGATTTCATATAAAAAAACTATTTCAAAGTTATTATAAACAAAGATCAGAAACAAATGAAAATTTTTTTCGACGATACTGGACTTGAACCAGACGATACTGGTTCAATTCCAGTATCGTCGAAAAATTTTTTGATTTGTTTCTGATCTTTGTTTATAATAATAACACTAGTGGAATCCACTAAAAAATTGCAAAAATTGTGATTATTATCATGATATTTGTAAAACAAAAAGTATTTCAAAGTTCCTCGTTATATAAAAGCGTAAACGATAAATAGAGCGTCCCTTCCTACCTGGAAGGGCGTACAAAATGACATAGGCGGTCAAAATGACACACCTGGTTTTCTCAGAAACCACAGACACATTCGTTCTCAAAATGTCAGTAGAGGGCGGCCGCTTAGTATCCTGTAGCAACCTGTGGCAACGCCAGTGGCATCCGTCCGGCCGTTGGATGCAGACACGTTATTATTTGATTTTTGCAGTCGCGAGTTTTACTTAGATGGATTTTGTCTCTTCGTAAAAGTAAGTCTTTTTTAAAGTTCATTTGTTACCGGCAAGCGCAGTGTGGAAAGGCCACCCGCAAGATGGTCCGACGACCTGATTAGTGTTGCGGGGGCTCGCTGGATGCGGGTCGCATCTATCCGGCCCATGTGGAAATCTATTGAGGAGGCCTGTGTCCAGCAGTGGACGTCCTACGGCTGAAATGATGATGATGATGATGATTTGTTTTTATTGGCGTTGGTTAATTGTAACTGTTCTAAATAACTCCGAGAATGTGTTGACATCTCAAAATTCTTATTATGTTTTAATTATTATTTTCTTGTGTTTGGAGTTACAAAATGGACAAAATTGCATACCCCTTGTTCGGGTAAAATAGCATGCCATGTCGTTTGACCCACCTAGTTTTTCTTGTTCCAGATAATCGAATATTATGCCTTGCATTATTCTAGGGACGAATATATGTTGCTGAACAAGGTAAAAGAAAACCACGGAAGAAGCCAGCAGTATTATCGTTAACTTCAACGCCGAATATAGAGGAAGCTAAAGCAAAATCCGCTCCTGCGCCTGTTCCATCGAAAAAATCGGTTACAAAAATATTGAAATTTAATTCCGACAGTGAAAATTGTTTCTCTTCCTTACAAGCTTCCAACGAAGCTGGAGATGATGATGAAGATTTTCCTTACATTTAATGCAATGACTCCAGGTCTCCTCCAGGTCTAAGCCAAAAGAGGTTTGGTTAAAGTGCTTGAGCTGCAAAAAATGGGCTCATGCGTCATCTGCTGATCTTTTCAAAAAGACAAAGAGACGTATGAACTCTGCAAATAATGGTCTGATTTATCAGTACAAATTTGGTATGCCATTTTGTCCACACCTCGTATGTCATTTTACCCGCTTAGGGCGGACAAAACGGTTTTTGTACAAGTTATTAGAAAAGATCAATAATTTTGTTGTTTTTGTTTTAAGTTGATTGATCTCTATAATTATAAATAGGTAATGAGCCAAAGAATATGAACCTTCATAAAGTGTTCAAAATGATTAATAAATAACGGTTTTATGCCTGATTTTATAACTAGTATGTCATTTTGTACGCCTCTCCACAATTTGAAATAAAAATTCAACTGCTCTACCTCTTGTATTCTTGTGACTGACACAATTTAACTAATGAAGTCATTTAGAACTTCTATTAAATTTTCCCGAATATTTTCATTATTAGTAGCTATAACAGTTATAAAAATGAAATGTCTGTACATTAAAGATATTTCAAAAAGAGTGATAACGACTATTTGAAAGTAACTGAATCGAAAAATATATATATTTTTTTTGTACGTGTCGTTGTGGCTTCATCACATCAAAAACGGAAAAACGGCTTAACGGATTTCATCTATTTTTGGTCATCTAGATGGTTGTAGGATACTTTTTACCCGATTACGCTGAAGAAAAAAGAGGGTTGTGATTATTTTCTCCTTCGCTGTCCAACTTTACTACCTTTTAGTAGGTATATATTTCTTAAACAGCGGTACGTATTTTTAACCGACTCTCAAAAAGGAGGAAATTCTCAATTCGTCGGAATCTTTTCTTGAAAAAAGGGAAACTTTTTTTTATGTATGTTCACCGATTACTCGAATTATGTATATTCACCGATTTAATTTTGTTTTTCAACTATAACTAAGAACACTCTCAATCAAGTTACCGTTCAAATACAAGAAAAACATCAGTTCATCCGTACAAGAGCTATGATGCCATCACACAAACAGACACACAGATAGATACGTAAAACTTGCAACTTGCATGCGTCGTATCTGCCGGGGGTTAAAGATATTAAAAAACAAGCCAAGTGCGTGTTGGACTAGCGCACAGAGGGTTCCGTAGAACAATACGCTGAAAACGGCTGTATCTATGAATATCCAGTGTAACCAGAGCCCTACTCCTTATCAAAGTGTACGCGGGATGGGGTGATTTACTTACTGACATAGACAAACAGACATAAAACACTAACATTTCCAGATTAGCTACGAGAGCAACCTTCATATCAAATTTCAAGTTTCTAGGGTAACAGTACTCTAGAGGTTTTCCATGGACGGCAATTTCTATATAAACACCTTTTTTAACGATTGGTATCTATGGATTATGTCGATTTAGAAGCTTGATTTTTTACTGTTTCAAGGGACCGTAGACATAAATATTTGTCTCCACGCGCTACTGAGAAATAGGGTCTTGACAGACAGGCGGACAGATGGACGAACGGACGGACAATCAGAGAGACAGTTTTTTCCTTTTGAGGCATGGAACCCAAAAAACGAATCGTTTAAATACCTCCTTTTTTTCAAAGTTGATTTAAATAACACTAGTATAATGGATTATATGTAGTTCCTGTGCTATTCCGTGAAATAACAAAGATCCCACAATCTATTAATGTAATATGAAATGCCGCAAGTGTAGCACCTGAATCTATCAATTATTTAAAATAACACAGTGTCTTCAAGCAACATAATACTAGATTTAGCCAAAACATTACTTTTGCTTCACAAAGCTCACTGCTCTATTATTTCGGGCGGGCGGTAAATCAGACGAAGGGCAAGATAACAATTCTTAGGAAAGATAATACACGCTAATGTTTGTTTGCTATGTCTCATCCAAAAAGCTGTGAAATATATGAGCACATTATAATGACCAAGTATTTGTCTGCAAATATATGATGTATGACAATTCTTGGGTTTGTATTATGGATATTTCCAGGGTTTGACATTATTACACTTGATTGAAACTTTAGCCATGTTTTTTGTTGATTAATTTCGTTCTTTCGTGAACCGTTTTTGAGAATAATAACTACATACCAACCTACTATTTTTATTCCGTTCAAAAACATCTTCACTAGACTCTACAACCCGCGAGAGAAGTTATTTTTGAATGAACTACTCGTCCATATTTTTTTGCCGCTGTACATAATTAAGCAATACTAGAAAAGCACAAATAGTGGTCCAGTTTAATAGACAGGTTAAATCATAGTAGATTATCCCGAGTAGATTATGGAACAATTTTACAAGTACCTACTGAATACACATTGCATGGCTTGCTCACTATACTAATTTAGAATACAACATTCAGTAAATGTGCAAAAAAGCAATTGAAACGGATTATATCATGCATAATTACTTATTTGATTCCCGACGTTTGGCAAGCTTAACAGCTGCCGTGTTCACGGGGTAGATTGGAAAAAAAACTCCATCAAAGTCATAATTTGTGCAATTACCCACTTTGAGAAAACAAATAAGGGCAACATATGTATTTTTGTAACTGCCAGACTACCTCGTTAACAATTATATTTTTCAGCAGATAACATATTATTTTCTTCTGTTTCCGC
Source organism: Hedya salicella (assembly GCA_905404275.2). NCBI lineage: Eukaryota > Metazoa > Arthropoda > Insecta > Lepidoptera > Tortricidae > Hedya > Hedya salicella. The sequence continues at coordinate 10,563,539 of FR990108.1, forward strand.
GATTATTACTCATTGAAATAAAATGACCATGATGGTCCTCCCGTGACCATGGAAAGCTGGAAAGCTTCCGAAACGTCGGGAACTAAAATGAGATAATATACGCGATATAATCCGTTAAATTGTTTTATTTCAATGAGATAACATATTTTTACACCGTTCAAAGATTAAGGTTTTACAGTCCCGTGTCTTGCTTGTTCCTTGATGCGATGTATTACAGGATCCTGCAAACTGGTGATAGCGACGATTTCTCTATTAAAATTACAATGTTTTTTTATCTCAATATCTTTGCGAAGCATTCTGGGAAAATATATCTTCTCTTTGGCAAGGATAGAAAGATTATCAAACATAACTGAATGGTTTGGTTTTCCAATGAAATGTTGGCAGACTGCAGACCTTAATACATCGACGGTACCTGACCGTCCTCCCGGTTTGATACCCTGCGTTTGTTTGACCAATGTATGGAAAACCACACTCGCGTTATAGCTTGTAAACGCTGTACTCGCAATGGGGTGCTACTCTTCACTGGTCTAAGGTTGAGACACCTTCTTCAACGGCTTGAAATATGTTTTATGAAATGAAATGAAAAGGTTTTTTTACGTCAGAGACCCACATATATAGATGCGCCCTTCAAGATATGGTAATACAGCAGGTTGACGTTCGACTGCTGGAGTTTCTGGTAAGAAAGTGTTGAGATCGTTGGTCCAAAGCGCACGTTTGACATGCTGCAGCTCAACTGAAGCTTCGGGAACTCAAATAAGATAATATATGCGATATATATAATCCGTTTAAATTGTTTTATTTGAATTAGTGAGCATCGCGGAAATAGAAGCTATTTTCTCGTGAATGTTGTTTGTTTCGTACAAAATAAGCACTTTGATACCAACGGATTAATTGTATATGTGGAATGTTGGTTTATCTTAACAAAATAGTTCGTAATCCTTTTTCCCAAATAGTTGTTAAAAAAACTAGCTAAGTGTCTCGGCTCGCACGTGAAGTGTTCTGTGCCACCGCACCGTGCGTAAAAACACCGAAAAAAACACGTTCTTGTATGTGGACCCCCCTGATTTATAATGTTATTTTACATTCATTGTTGTTATGTGCTAAAATGTATTATGTTGTCTCTTTCAATGTTTATTTTTAAGTTAACTATATTTCAACATTTGCGGTAAACGTAGATTCGGAAAGTTGAAGCAGCTCCCCTATTGCCTAACGCGTTTGATGCTCGAAATCAGAATCAAGTGTCATGATCATGATTTTGCATGGGCTATGACAGTTGATTCGGATACCAATTGTCAAAATTTCGTTAGGCAATAACCCCCCAGTTGTCAATCGCAAAAATACTGCTATAACAAAAAAAAAGGAATTGGACAACAATCGGAAAAGCACGCCCAATGCCAAGAATATTAATAGATCAATTTGTTTCTTACAGGCACCTCAAAATTCAAAAGTAAACGCTCTGCAGAGAGCCTTATTCAGTTAACGGCTCTCGTTACGTCTGAATATCATTTTATGTAAAGATAATGTATAAGCGTTTAGTTAAATCTTTTGACAAATGGCTGAAGCGGCTCTCGTAAAACAAAGCTCCAGTGAATCACTCGCTTACAACAATCGTCAACTTAACGAGTGGGGTATAATGCCGACTCCTTGCTGAAAGCGTTCTCTCTGACTATGACTATTCATTTGTTACAAAAACGGCGAGGAATAGAGTGATTCAATGTGACTTTACTCGACAAAATGACTGGTAGGTACTGGAGCGATAAGCGCTCGGTGCTACTAACAAACACTATTGCTTTATATACCGATTATTTGGAGTTTGCCACTCTTCGGTTTAAGCAATTGTATTTCTGTATAAATTATATTATAGTCTTAGATATTTCTCACAACCATAACTGATACAAACTTAATAAGAGCATGACTATACAGATCTAATTTATAAAATAAAAAAAAACTTTATTACTAGGTTTTGTATTCATTGTAATTATTGTAATAAATTGGTATGTATTAGTCGTTTACTGTGATTACAGCAATAATACTAAATCATAATAGGATTGTGCTATGTTGGCAATTACACTCGAGGCTATCTTGTAGCCCGAGACGAAGACTAAGGCTGTATAAAGTCAAGAGTGTAATACCTAATGCACCAGCAGAAAAGGCAGGAAACATGCAAAAAAAATGTACCTTACTTTTAAGTAAATAAAATTTCGTCAATGTTATACGTAAGTTTTTATTAATCCGTCATCAGTGCCACTTGTTGTATTTTTTTTATAAAATAGTCGTAATCTAATATGAAATACGTAGTTTTAAACATGTCAAATCAAATCATAATAGCGCGCTGCGGCCCGTGCGTTGTTTATGCGCGCGCAAGAGCGATGAAGCAAAGGCTAAGTCGCCATTCAGCAAAAATAATGTAATAATCTGCATAATTATGTCAATTGCATGCAAATGGATGTGTTGTTTTGAAAAATAAAATTGATTGGATTTTATAAGTTCTTTGCAAGTTAGGTTTTTTAAAATAACCTTCACGGTATCTTATACATAAAAACACTTTACAGACGTTTAAAAAAAACTGTAATGAGATGGAACTAGAGCGATTACGATTTGTCAAAAACACGCGTGTTAAGTGGAGCGGATTACAGCCATAATAACGGTGTAATAAGACAACTTTACGAACAAATGTGCACGTTGAAAACGAAGTTAATAAGATATTAAACCAATAATGTATTATTAATGTTTATCTTATTTTTTGTGTGATTTAATTATTGAATCAAATCACATCTGTATTTTTTATTGGTCCGCACCGCACGAAATATCATTGTGGCAGATGATAATTATACATCGCTGTTTAAGAATGTAATTGTATTGAATACGCAGCAACGTATTTCGTGAAATTAGTACTTCCGATTTGTTCTTAAGTCGACGAATTCCGAGTGGCAAAGTTGAAGTAATCGTATTGTAGAATGCTATGTCTTCTTTCTTCTACATATATAAATAAAAACGATTAAAGAAATGAATTTTCGCGCATCACTTCAGAATGGTTACAGCTATTCGGCTAATTCCTTTTGTTGTTGTGTTTGTTTGTTGTCTGGACAAAGTTTGTATGTAAGAAAATATACTAAGAAATGCATGGAAAAGTGAGAATTTTTTGTTTGAAAATCTCCATAGATGAAGTAAGTCAGTGAGTGAGACAAAAGATATAAGGGAGGTCTTAAAAATATATTTAATTTTAAGGTCCATTCGATACAGAATAGGCATGTTTAGGTTTCATCTTCTTCCTTAGTGCAAAACCGTAAATATAAGTAGGTACACATTAGACTATTCATGTTCATATATTGGATTTTTACTTCATTATGACTCTTGTGTGTGTTTAGTTAACTTCTTTTAATTAAAAGCTCAAGGTACAGTAGCCGGTTGAAATTAAAGTATATTTCTGAAATGAAGAAGTATTTTTGTCTCATTCATAGAATGTTTACTTCACATTCGTGAATCGAGTCATAACCAGGTATAATTGTACGAAAAATTCAATGTTAGCTAACATTAGTTTTTGACTTGCTGTAGCTACTATTGACGAAAAGTGATCCGACGTAATATTCGGTCCTTTTTCACCTTTAGTTTTATATTGCCTTTATTTCGTCAAAAGGCTTTTGACAAGCAAATTAGCAGGCTACCAGTTACAAAAACCTACACATATACGACAGTAACACAACATATTATCTGACAACTCACACACTATAAATACGCCGATGGAGGAAGGAACATAACACGAGACTTAAAACATATATTCCTATAAAGATGTAGATGCCTCTAGGGACGAATGTTTGAAATTGACATGAATTGTTTTGTATGAAAATTATTCACTTTGTAATGGAAAATTTGAATGTGCTCGAACGAAGTCGCGGACATCACTCATCTTTTATAAATAAATGTCAAGTGAAGGCACATAATTACCGATTATTCGACAAATTGGGATTGACCTGCCTCTTGAAATTGAGATAAGCTCAGATTATGCTCCTAACGATGGAAAATTCGGCTATACCGTTGAATTTCACGATTTCTGTAATTGGTGCCATTGTAAGATTGAATTCCGGGCCCTTCGTGCATTCACGAGAAACTTGAAAGTAATAAACTTGTTCTTTCGATGAATTGCCTTATTCCGAAGTTAATCACAAGAGGGAAGACGAGCCGCGTTTGAAGAATGACCCGAGTTGCGCCGATTAATTTTCTTCGATGCGCCGCGCGATCCAAATCGCGCCGCCCCTGACAAACTTGCTGATGTTATTTTTATTAGTCCTTGATAAATAGCCGGCAACTTTAACGTTGTTTATCGAGCTAATAGACATTACCCTTATTAAAATAAGTTTGAAGCGAGAAATTATTCGATCGGATTTCGCCGCGAGGGTTAAATGAGGAAAATAAACGACAATATGAATATGAAACCCCTAAGAGTTGAAGAGTTAAGATTATAAAAGGATGTCTTTGTTTCAATACTTTACAATTACAGACTTTACGTTTTGGTTAAATAATAATTTTATTACAATCTTTATCCTGGCTGTACTTCTTTATTGCATTGTCATGGAATGTTCAAACTTACCATCAAATATATCTAACCACTGTAAATAGCCAAAAATAAACTCCTCAAGATTCGAAACAAACATACACTAAAAAGATACTTGCGTATAATAACAAACCATAGTGCTTTATTTAAGTATGACGCTAATAACTTTTAATTTTTCACTCCAAACCTTGATGCTCGTTCCCTCGTATTCCTTAAACTCAAGTTGTCTAGTCAGAATCTACTCATAGGTAAGCTAAGGGAGTTTTTGTTGTTAAAATACTACAACTGAACACGTAACATTAGCGACATCCGCAACATCCTTCCAGGTTTTAAAATAAAACAAAAAACATTCGATTGATTACTTTGTTAACAATTTAAAAAAAATGTCCGACACGGAAAAAACATGCAGAAACCGTACGGAAAAGCGCATAAGTCTGTCATAGGATAGGGGCCCTATCTGTAAATATCGTGCTAGCCTCTGTCTCTGCTTGTTATCTTGATTTGTAGTCCGCTCGGGCTCTCCGTATAAAAATAACAGACACTCGGCCATATTTTTTACCGTGGGCTGGGCTCAAATGGCGTGTGTCGGCTTTATAACGATGCGTAACTCGTGTAACTGCTGCTATATGGACTCGGATAAAGCTATGTGAACGTTTTCTGACGGGAAAATGTCTATAATTTGTTGCTAGGATAGGTGAATGAAGAAAGGGGAGACCGGCTAAGGTTGTCTCACGACGGCCACAACAGAAAACTAAACGAACGAATAATACCGATGGCGAGAGATCAGAGAAAGATAAGAGTTTTATCTAGGAGGGATATATAGCTCTCGCGATCTTTCGACAGAGGTTCATAGTCAATCAGGGCCAATGTAACAACCGACCCGTGAGACAACCTTATTACCGAGTCTCCCCTATATGTGCATAACAAGCTTAAAGTGAACTAAATGAAATAATATATGCGATATAATGGGTTCTTTTATTTTTCGCAGAAAATTGTTACGCCGATTATCACTTCCCAACTCCCGTTTCGCGGAATTTTATTTCGCCGACCTTTCATTTCCCAACTTATCAATTGCCAACTTATTATTTGCCAACCTCACCGTTACCAACTTAACTTTTGGTCTGTGTTTTATTACGTAAATTTTTAAAATGCCACCTTTCATGTAGCAGAATGTTTTAGTTGGCATAATATACACTTAGTTGTTTATTGTTTACCAAATGTTTTATTGAGTAGCGTTTCGTTTTGTAATACTTGCAAGCATTTTAATATTACCTTCATGCAAGCAAGCAATCTGACGCTCCGCTCGCTTTGCTCGCTCCGCTATCCATGGTCATAAAATAAACCTAACCTAACCTACAGTTTTTGGGTTTTGACCCATATTCCATTTTGTCGCAGTTACTCTTCCTTGCCAGAGTTTCGGCCAACCAAAAAATATGTAAGCATTGGTATGTATCTTTTTCTTATTTGTAACTTGCCTAATGTATGAAAAGGGAACTGTTCCATCAACGAAACGTTAATCGTCCAAAAGTTGTTCGACCAAGTGAAAGATTTGACTAATGATTAGTCTGCCAAAAGTTTAGAGGCATAATAATAATCTGCTTTACAATAATTCTGCCAAGTGAAAAGTTGTCATACAAAAATTTGGTAATCGTTAGTTGTCAAAGTAAAAAGTCGGTGAAACGTTAGTTGGCAAATAAAATTCGGCTAAAAATAGTTCTGCGAAAAGGCAGAACACCAATATAATCCGTTAAAATGTTTTATTTAACTAATTGAAGATATTAAAAAAAACATATATTTTTTCGGACTATTTGGAGGTACAAATATTTATATTTTATTTTTTGTATGTTTGTATGTGGCTTTATCACGCCAAATCGGCTAAACGGATTTCACCTGTTTTTGGTACACGGGTCCGACTCGCGCTTGGTCGGTTTTTTACATAGAAAGGTACACCTTAGGGTTGACGTCACGCCTAATCTAGTTATTATCACATTACTGCGGAGCATTTTAAGTACACAGTAGGAATGTCGAGCTTTAATACTTTCGCTGCCAAGCTTTTCGTAGCACTACGAGTCTACGAGCTGAACCCGCGCTAGGCGGGTTCATGGCAGTGAATGTGTTAACCATCATTTCTGACTTCTAGTGCACTGTATTTGTAGTTAATCTCAATTCTCTTCGCTCACGCCAGCGTGCAGCGCTGGATTTAGTAACATGTTACTTGCTATGATATTCTTAATCCAATTAAGGTGATTTATTGGATTTAATCTCGAACTAACAGGCTAAAGAGACACAGGGACCCAACACAAGATAATTTGCATTAGCTAAGCTGCATGCGATCGAATTGTTCCAAGTTAATACGAAAAGTAAGTTACGCGAGTTACAAACGCCCGTTCAGGCCTAATTCGACAAAACATTGCGTTATCGCCAACTAGGTACTTTCTGTCAATATAAATTATGCCACACTTAAGAGTTACTGTTTCTGAAGGTATACAAAAAACATAAATTTACACTTAATTTTACACGAATAACGATTTTAAAATTTTCTAAATCTAAAAACAAAGGACGCAATTTAACCATACAACATTATGATGTTGTAAAACTATTTTTCTTTGAAACTTCATACTCTGTGAACGTTTTGTCATTTCATGAAATGAACTACTTGATTTGTCAGTCAAATACTCTATTTTTGCGATACATCGAAATGTGGTCCCAAGTTCTTTCTTGGCTGAGACAAAAGGCGTAATTTTCTGTCTTGTTCAGCGTAATTGGGTAAAACGTATCGTATAACCATCCTTAGACTAATACATCTGTTCCAAAAATATGTCAGCCGTTTTGAGGTAATGAGCGCTCAAAGATTTTTCGAGAGATGGGGTTGTTATCGATATCAATGTTATTCGTAGATTCCGCTGTTAAGATGTTTGTTAGATTCGTGACCACTGTAAGGCAAGGAAATTTTATCACTTTATAATAGTATAGATGCACGCCACACGTTCGGCTAAGTTAACTAACCCAACGCCCTACGAACAGACTGTGAAGCTGGCAGTACCGGGTACGAATTCCGGCAAGAGCATGTGTATATTTGATGAGCACGAATATTTGCTTATTCGTGTCTTGGAGACTTTCTATTTATTTAAGTATTATATTTGTCTATATAAGTATGTATATCGTCGTATAGTACCCAAACTCTTTTGCACATCAGCGATATAATTCAGATTTAAAATCAGATTAATTTAAGGAAATAAATATTAGGGACAATCTTACACAAATCTCAGTCTCAAACTAACCGTGACGACACACAAACTTATATATATATATATAGTAATGTGCGGCGGCAATATTACCGTTACCAGTAACTTACTGTTTGGAAATATTAGTACTAGTAACTTTCCAATCTTACTAGTAATATTCCCAAAAAGCGGTAACATACAAAAGTAACGAATTATATTTTATGTTAATGGTTAATTGGCTGGTTTAATGCGCAATATGCATATCTCTGTAATTTTTTGTCTCTTTCACTCAAATTTCTTATCTTAAACGGTACAATAGGACTTTAGTTCGGGCCTCATCATAGTTGCCATGAGTCAGAGTGCACGCGTTTTGTGTGGTGTGTTGTGACCGGTGAATTTAAGGCGTCACAATGAAACCAAAAATTAAAGTATATTGCCATTTCGCGCAAAAGAATAACAGTACATTTACAGCCATTTTAATGGAAAATATCAATGCTACATTTGCCGTACCGTATAGGGCAGGCATATAGGCCCACCAACACCTTTTCATCTTTTTATTTTTTTCTAAGCCACAGAAAAATCTGTATTTTTTTTTCTGACAATAAGGAGGCTTATTCCTACCTATAAACAAAATTTCAAGATTTTTGAAATTTCATTAATTCCCGATTGAAATAAATGTGATTTTATATTTTAAGATTCTATTCTCAGACTGATTTACTAAAAATACTGGTCATTACAAAAATCGACCCACCCTTTTTCCGGGAAAAACGTTTATTGAAATTGTGAATTAAATAAAATGTGTTTAAATGGTGTGCAAAAAAGGGGTGGGTCGATTTTTTTGATGACCAGTGTATTTATATAAAACAATTTAACGGATTATATCGCGTATATTATCTCATTTTAGTTCCCGACGTTTCGGAAGCTTTCCAGCTTTCCATGGTTTTCCAGCTTTCGACGTTTCGGAAGCTTTCCAGCTTTCCAAGTTGATGGTGTGGCAATGGGGTCTCCGGTGTCTCCTGTCGTCGCCGATATTTTCATGGAAGACTTCGAGGAGAGAGCGCTTTCATTGGCACCTGTCAAGCCGAGGATCTTTAAAAGATACGTAGATGATACCTTTACTATTTTACCTAGATCTAGTGTTTCAGCTTTCTTAGACCATCTGAACTCCATGCATAGTAAAATTAAATTCACTATGGAGTTGGAAAATCAAAATTCACTTGCATTCTTAGATGTGCTAGTAATTAGAGGTCCTAAAAATGACATAGGTCATACTGTATATAGGAAACCTACGCATACAGATAGGTATTTGAATGGCAAATCTCACCACCATCCCTGTCAACTTGCTACAGTGGGTAAATCTTTGTTTCAGAGAGCCAGGGGTATCTGCGACAATCAACATCTGACTGCTGAGTTACAGAATGTCAAACGTGCGCTTCGAGCCAACGAGCTGCAGATACCACGTTCCAAGCAGAATCCCAGTATGAAGAAACCAACAGTCGAGCGTAAGCCTGCCGTATTACCATATGTGAAAGGGGTCACAGACATGATCGGAAACATCTTGAAGCGTGCTTCTATAAAAACATATTTCAAGCCGTTGAAGAAGGTGTCTCAATACCTTAGACCCGTGAAGAGTAGCACCCCTTTGCAGAGTGCAGGCATTTATAAGCTGGACTGCGAGTGTGGTCTTTCATACATTGGTCAAACGAAACGCAGTGTATCAACCCGGGTGAAGGAGCACATAGCAGATGTCAAGCACCGTCGGTGTAATAGGTCTGCAGTTTGTGAACATGTCATTGACAAACCAAACCACTCAATTAAGTTTGATAAACCTTCTATCCTTGCCAAAGAAAAAATATATTTTCCCAGGATGCTACGCGAGGCTATTGAGATTAAAAAGCATCCTAATTTCAATAGAAAAGATGGATTGTCACTACCACCAGCTTGGGATCCTGTAATACATCTCATCAAGGAACAAGCAAGACACAGGACTGCAAAACTTTAATTTCCGAACGGTGTAAAATATCTTATCTGTTTAAAAGTAGTTTAATAGTCTCTGTTTTTAAATATTATAATTAGTAATGAGGTAGCCTGGGAGTTTTTCTTTGCAGCGTTTCTTTTCTCCTCAGTACGCCTCATTTGTGAAATGCTGCTTGGTAAATTATTAGAATAAAATAATTAAGCCCTTCTGGCACATGTGTAACTGTCTTTACAGCTTAGGCCCATCTGGCATGTATGTACACCTTTATTTGTGTTTTTTCAAAAAATGGGTAGTTTGCACAAATTGTAACTTTGACAGAGGAAAATACATCTTTTCTCAGTCCTCCCGTGACCATGGAAAGCTGGAAAGCTTCCGAAACGTCGGGAACTAAAATGAGATAATATACGCGATATAATCCGTTAAACAGAAGAAAATATACAGTGTATTTATTTTTGTTAAAAATTATATTTAAGGTAAGCGTCAATGAATCATAATTGTTTACTGGAAAAATTTGATTACAGGTTATAGAAAATGTATGTACCTAAGTATGTAAATGTGACTGTAATTAAACAGTGATCGTTGTTATTTTTTGATTATAATGACCAAATTTCTATTTATTGTCTTTAATTTTCGACGGAGTAAACAACGTCATTTGTAACGAGGTATAAAACCGGCCAAGAGCATGTCGGACCATGCTCAATGTAGGGTTCCGCAGCAGTTTATACAAAAAAATGCACTACAGATGAAAAAAAAACGATATCAAACAAAAACACTAACAAAAGAGCGTATTTCCCCGGCACTTACGTCCTTTTGCTGAGAAGTGCAGTTATTTGGCAATAACTTAAAAACGGTATGTCCGATCATGTTGAAAACAATTTTCGTCAGAAGTAGTTATTAAGCTTGATATTTATAATTTTTTTAATATTTTTGAACATACCTTTTAGAAAATAGAAGAGGGGGGGGGGGGGGGGGGACACGATTTTTGCTACGTTCGGAGCGAATATTTCCGAAAATATTTACTAAATCATTTTTTTTTTCAGAAACCTCAAAGTATTTTTAGAAGAACTGTCGAATGACTTGCCCCACAATTTGTTATTGCTGATTTTTTTTTTCAGTTTCGGTTACATGTATCGAGTGCCTCCCCTAGAAATATATATATATATTTTATTTAAATATGAAACTAACCTGCGGCTTACACAATACACCTATGTTCCAAATTCAATATACATCTTATAGTTTTTGAGTAAAATGCCTGTGACATACGGACGGACGGACATAACGATACTATAATGGTTCCGTTTTTGCCATTTTTGCTACAGAACCCCAATAAAAAGGTTCGTATATATAATACTCGTAATTAACGAGATGGTAATATTTCCAGTAATATTGGTAAGTTACCCGGTAACATTGGGAAAGTTACTGGTAAGATTGGGAATTTACTTCTCGAAAGGAGCTATGTCTTTCCTTTCATTATAAATGATGCCAATGGTGACTATTTTTAGTTTTTAACTTAAGGAAACCTTAATTTCCTATTCAATTTTTCAATCTTTCCGTAAACTTCCGATAATCGTGTTATCAGTAACATTACTGGGAAAATACCCGCCTTGGTAATATTACCGGTAGCTTCCCATTACTATATATATATAATACGAGAATAGGAAACATCCAAGTCCCAGGAACAAACATTAGAACCGTTACAATGCAAATAAATAAGTACATAAAATAAATAATTTTATAAAACGATGGAAATAATACTGTAACTAACTGTGTAATGTCAATATGTAAAATAAATATGACTCCATATCTTGAATTTGATGCCTATCATAATACAGTATCATCTAAATGAGAAAACAATGCCATAGTGGTTGCTTTGAATTGATCATATCGGTAAAATAGCATATACTAGTGATATCTCGGACATTTCGTCCTTTAGCACATGAAATTAGGTCTCTGGCGTTCAGTCGTGACATCAGAGCGTCTTATAGCCGACACGCATTTCCGACAAAGCTTTGCATATTCTTATAGCCGACAAAGCTTTGCATATTCCTGCGCTCTCTGCAGCCAGACGCGGGACGTATTCAACCGAAACTATAAAATGCCAGGTAACCTAAGTAAAGAAAGCATGCGAGCATGTGATAGTCCGTCATTATTAGGGTTCCGTAGCCAAAATGGCAAAAACGGAACCCTTATAGTTTCGTCATGTCCGTCCGTCCGTATGTCTCAGGCATTTTACTCAAAAACTATAATATGTAATTTGATTAAATTTGCAGCATAGGTGTTTTGTGTAAGCCGCTACTTATTTAATAGTTAAATAAAAAATATATATATTTGTAGGGGGGGGGGGCAACTAATATCAATGCTTGGCACATCATTTGACAGTTCTTCTAAAAACACTTTATGGTTTCTCGAAAAAAAAATGATTTAGTGAACATTTTCGGAAATATTCGTTCCTAAAGTATATCCCCCCCCCCATTTTCTAAACGTTATGTTCAATAATATGAAAAAAATTACAAATATAAAGCTTAATAAATATCTACTTCCAACGAAAATTGTCTTCAACATGATCGGACATACGGTTTTTTAGTTATTGCCAAAAATCTGCGCTTCTCAGCAAAAGGACGTAAATGCCTGGGAGATACGCTCTTTCGTTAGTGTTTTTTTTTTTCATATCGTATTTTTTTCATCTGTAGTGATTTTTTTGTATAAGCAGCTGCGGTACCCTAAATTGAGCATGGTCCAACATGCTCTTGGCCGGTTTCTATATTATATTTTTGTTTTAATAATTCAAAATCAAACTTTAGATAGATAACCTTTCTAGATGAATAGCAAGTTTTACTTTATAATTATTAATAGGCTACAGTATACAGAGAGGTCGACAGGATAATTTGCATTTGCCCCCGCACGTATAACTCGATTGTTCCAAGTTAATACGCGTACGTTTCAAGCTAAGTCGGCTGCTGCAGTTGGAAACATTAAGTTTCCCAGAGGTGTACGTTTTATATTTTTACGCCATAGTACACAGAATCTACAAATAGTTTTTTAAAACATCAATATGACATTTGTTCACGACAATCGACAGTATACATTATTACTTTGGTCTATATGGTTCAGAAAGAAAATTAAAAAACAAAGTCATGACATTGACAGCTTACTTTTAAACTTTTCTTGATAATCTGAACAAACCAAAGTAAAAATGTATACAGTCGATTGTCATGCACAAATGTCACTTCCCGGGTTAAAATATATGTATATGTAAAACAATATGACATGAAAATAAACCATCCGTAGATTCAAAGTAAACATAATGCGTACTATCGAGAAATAGTATTTTATGCAATCGTTATATAATGTATGCTTTTTCAGTCGAGTACCGCGTTTAGGCCACGAAGCTTGCCGAGTGGCCTATGTAAGGTACGAGACTTAAAAAGCTAATTATATAACTATTGTATACAATATTTTTTCTACGAGTAGGTATCAACATCATCATCACCATCATCATCATCATCATCATCATCATCATCACCATCATCATCATCATCATCATCATCATCATCACCATCACCATCATCATCATCATCATCATCATCATCATCATAATCATCATCATCATCATCATCATCATCATCATCACCATCACCATCACCATCACCATCACCATCACCATCAACATCACCACCACCATCACCATCACTATCACCATCATCACCATCACCATCACCATCAGCATCATCATCATCATCACCATTACCAGTACCTCAATTATCTTCGACTCTGTGGCTATCGTAACAATAAAATACTATCCACCCTAGGGATGGAAAAACCCATAAAAATTTTACTCTCTTAAAAGGAGAGTTTTTTTTAATATATTTGCATTAAAACGAGTCTCCTTAAACAAAGAATTTTTTTTTTCGCAACCAAAGTTCTATTTTTGAAATCATTATAGTGCATTCAAAGTGTTGGCTTATGAAATAAAGTGTTGGCTTATGAATATATCAGTTCAGTTGGAAGTGCCATAGAGTATCCGACATTGAAAAGTATGCTATTAAAGTTTAGTCTATGAAGTTCTTATTGAGGGATTAAAGTCGACGAGTAGAAAAAATATAATATGACATCGCAGCGCCTTACAGCCGACACGTATTCATGGAATTAAGAACGTTATTTATTACATGCTTAATCCCATTCGCCATAATCAATTAAAAAGAAACTAATATTTTCTTCTGTTTCCGCGATTATTACTCATTGAAATAAAACAATTTAACGGATTATATCGCGTATATTATCTCATTTTAGTTCCCGACGTTTCGGAAGCTTTCCAGCTTTCCATGGTCACGGGAGGACTGAGAAAAGATGTATTTTCCTCTGTCAAAGTTACAATTTGTGCAAGCTACCCATTTTTTGAAAAAACACAAATAAAGGTGTACATACATGCCAGATGGGCCTAAGCTGTAAAGACAGTTACACATGTGCCAGAAGGGCTTAATTATTTTATTCTAATAATTTACCAAGCAGCATTTCACAAATGAGGCGTACTGAGGAGAAAAGAAACGCTGCAAAGAAAAACTCCCAGGCTACCTCATTACTAATTATAATATTTAAAAACAGAGACTATTAAACTACTTTTAAACAGATAAGATATTTTACACCGTTCGGAAATTAAAGTTTTGCAGTCCTGTGTCTTGCTTGTTCCTTGATGAGATGTATTACAGGATCCCAAGCTGGTGGTAGTGACAATCCATCTTTTCTATTGAAATTAGGATGCTTTTTAATCTCAATAGCCTCGCGTAGCATCCTGGGAAAATATATTTTTTCTTTGGCAAGGATAGAAGGTTTATCAAACTTAATTGAGTGGTTTGGTTTGTCAATGACATGTTCACAAACTGCAGACCTATTACACCGACGGTGCTTGACATCTGCTATGTGCTCCTTCACCCGGGTTGATACACTGCGTTTCGTTTGACCAATGTATGAAAGACCACACTCGCAGTCCAGCTTATAAATGCCTGCACTCTGCAAAGGGGTGCTACTCTTCACGGGTCTAAGGTATTGAGACACCTTCTTCAACGGCTTGAAATATGTTTTTATAGAAGCACGCTTCAAGATGTTTCCGATCTTGTCTGTGACCCCTTTCACATATGGTAATACGGCAGGTTTACGCTCGACTGTTGGTTTCTTCATACTGGGATTCTGCTTGGAACGTGGTATCTGGAGCTCGTTGGCTCGAAGCGCACGTTTGACATTCTGTAACTCAGCAGTCAGATGTTGATTGTCGCAGATACCCCTGGCTCTCTGAAACAAAGATTTACCCACTGTAGCAAGTTGACAGGGATGGTGGTGAGATTTGCCATTCAAATACCTATCTGTATGCGTAGGTTTCCTATATACAGTATGACCTATGTCATTTTTAGGACCTCTAATTACTAGCACATCTAAGAATGCAAGTGAATTTTGATTTTCCAACTCCATAGTGAATTTAATTTTACTATGCATGGAGTTCAGATGGTCTAAGAAAGCTGAAACACTAGATCTAGGTAAAATAGTAAAGGTATCATCTACGTATCTTTTAAAGATCCTCGGCTTGACAGGTGCCAATGAAAGCGTTCTCTCCTCGAAGTCTTCCATGAAAATATCGGCGACGACAGGAGACACCGGAGACCCCATTGCCACACCATCAACTTGCCCGTAGAATTCACCATTCCATAGCATATAGCCAGATGTAAGGCAGTGTTGTAATAACTCAGCATATTCTATTGCCATCTGTTGTTCACCCAATCTTCTTTTCACAATTTCGATACATTCTTGAACTGGTAGGCATGTGAAGAGAGACTGGACATCAAAACTGACCATAACTTCATCATCAGTTAGTCTCAAATCCTTAATCTCACTGACAAGATGGTATGAGTCCCTTGTGTATGCTTCCGTCTTCCCTCGCAGTAAAGAAAGTACACCTGCTAAGTGCCGAGTTAATCGATAGGTAGGAGCATCGATTTGACTCACTATAGGGCGTAACGGAGCACCAGGTTTATGTATCTTTGGTAACCCGTACAACTTTGGTGGCACCGGGCAAGAAGGCACTAAACTAAACTAAACTAAAACTAAAGGTGTAATAGGTCTGCAGTTTGTGAACATGTCATTGACAAACCAAACCACTCAATTAAGTTTGATAAACCTATCCTTGCCAAAGAAAAAAGATATTTTCCCAGGATGCTACGCGAGGCTATTGAGATTAAAAAGCATCCTAATTTCAATAGAGAAGATGGATTGTCACTACCACCAGCTTGGGATCCTGTAATACATCTCATCAAGGAACAAGCGAGACACAGGACTGCAAAACCTTAATTTCCGAACGGCGTAAAATATCTTATCTGTTTAAAAGTAGTTTAATAGTCTCTGTTTTTAAATATTATAATTAGTAATGAGGTAGCCTGGGAGTTTTTCTTTGCAGCGTTTCTTTTCTCCTCA
The DNA here is from genome assembly GCA_905404275.2 of Hedya salicella. NCBI lineage: Eukaryota > Metazoa > Arthropoda > Insecta > Lepidoptera > Tortricidae > Hedya > Hedya salicella. The sequence continues at coordinate 10,579,752 of FR990108.1, forward strand.
GTACGCCTCATTTGTGAAATGCTGCTTGGTAAATTATTAGAATAAAATAATTAAGCCCTTCTGGCACATGTGTAACTGTCTTTACAGCTTAGGCTCATCTGGCATGTATGTACACCTTTATTTGTGTTTTTTTCAAAAAATGGGTAGTTTGCACAAATTGTAACTTTGACAGAGGAAAATACATCTTTTCTCAGTCCTCCCGTGACCATGGAAAGCTGGAAAGCTTCCGAAACGTCGGGAACTAAAATGACATAATATACGCGATATAATCCGTTAAATTGTTTTATTTCAATAAAAAGAAACTGTTAACATGATAAATTGAAAATTTGCTTCTATCTATCTAAGCTTTCTAGATGAATCACAAGATTTCGTTTGTAATAAACAAACTACTCGTACAATGTACCAAGAGGTTGTCAGGATAATTTGCATTTGCCCCCGCACGTGTGACTGGATTGTTCCAAGTTAATACGCGTACGTTCCAAGTTACGTCGGCCGCTGCAGTTGGCTGTGACGTCACAGCGCCTTACAGCCGACACGCATTCACGGGATTAAGCTTTGCATATTCCAGCGCTCTCTGCAGACAGACGCGTTACGTATTCAGCCGAAACGATAAATTGCTTAGCCTCGGACACTTGCATGCCTAAATTATTGAGGGCATTAAGATGCATGAAAGTCTGTTGTGGCTTACAGAGTCTGGTGGAAAATGAAAAAAATAAACATGTAGTTTTGTAGTGCAATCTGTTAAAATAATTTCAAAATATTTGATTAAGAATTGGTAACGTTTGTTGCTGCCGACTTAAATCGGTCATGAAAACTGCTATAAAAAGCGGCGTCCAGACGAGCTGTAATTTAGTGTGTCCTCGAAAAACTATGTTCCAGGCCGCCAATGCAATCGCATTATACATTATAGCTAGTCTGGACGCCAATAAACATGTCAACGGCTCGTTCATGTCCTCTTTTAACTTGAAACAAACAAAATCTACACATTTGTACGTTTGATTTGCCGATAATCAAACGACAAATAATAGCATTTACTTAATTACTGCAACAAGTATATTAATTAAAGCTAAAGCCTAGCAACATGGAATATAGTGTAAGTATAGAGTTAACAGAAGCGCTTAAAAGATTAGGCTCCGCATGAGAACAAAAGCGAGCATTACGCGCAAATGGTCGATAAAAGAAGCCATTAAAGTTTTTGCGGTCGCCGTCGCCCGCCGACAATGTCGCACGACCGTTTTTACCACCGCTCCCGATTTTTTAGCGGCAAGAACTAGAGTTTGCGACGGTTTATCGTATTGCGAGTTAAGCATGCGTGGAAAAAGATAGCTGGTATTACCTAAGAGCTACGGATTTAAAATGTCTGTGACTGATTAACATATGTATATTATTACGTATGTACTCTCATTGAAATTTAAGGATAATTGACTTATATTTCGCGTCCTCCCTTGGCGTATCCGGTTAATAAGGGAGTCGACTGCGTACTAACTGCTATATACTTGTACACTACATGCACTAGTATTTAAAACATGGAGTCTATGTAGGGGTAGGTGATATTTGCAACATAAAACACCGTTAGCATTGCTAAAGGCCGAAACTCACCGGATGCGTGCGCAGCACGTGCACGTGCGCGTGTGCGTGGCGTGCGCGTTGTATCGTATGAAATGTCATAGTAGATGGCACATCGCTTGCGTGGCGTGCACGTGCCCAGCGGTGTGTCATATCTTATGGGTATTCGTACTTTATAACGCGCACGCTACGCGCTCGTCTACGTGCACGCCACGCACACGCATCCGGATGTAGCTTGGCCTTAAGTCGTTTGAATAAGTTCAACTGGAATAATGGCATCGATGGAGTCAAATGGATTGTAAAAAATACCTATCTCACAGAATCTGACTTCTTTAAAACTACCCTATTCATCCTGCATAAAGTTTAGGTATAAGAAAAATAACTTTGTTTTAAATTATACTAATAATCCTGACAAACTATTTACCTATGATCACATAGGTAAATAGTTCGTCAGGACAAAATGCCTTAAAAAGATAAAAAAAACACATCGTTCCGAATTATGGCTTTTATAGTAGGTAGATGTTGAAGACGGATGAATTGAAATTTCACTAGGTATCTTAGTTTTACTAGTTTAACTTTAGATTAGAAAACTTTTCGTACTTTGTTAAGAGCAGAAATCTCCTTAAGAGCACAGTAAAATAAATGCACATTTACACTTTGCAACGGATTATGTGCTAACTTTCTATCTCCACCGCGCTTTCATTCCGGTCGGTAAGTAAATGTTATAAAAATGTACGGCGCGAACCATTTAGCCGACTGAAAATCGACTTTTTACTTTTACAACGTCACATCTTATACCACCAATGTTTTAAAATGTGCACTTTACTCGGCTTAGCTAGGATTCCTTTTGAAATTATAGGGTCAAAAAACATATAATGTTTATAAAATAAATGATTTGAATGCAACAGAACCACTATCCTTGGAACTACTTTTAATTAAATTGAGCGCTTTTACCGGGGCTTTCAAACTCTTTAAGTGATTTCACGATAAACTTTTATAGCAAAATTCTTCCGGCTTACAGACACAGTAATCTCGATACATTTGTTTCCTAATGACATGACATGACAAGATAATATAATGTGTCCAAGATAGACATGTTAAATACCTGGTGTATATTATATTACGTTAAAGGATTAACTTAAATAGACTGGAACATCTGTGTCAATTAAGAAAGATGTGATGGAGCAATTGATTGTATCATGCCCATTATAATGCATTGGCTAATAATCTACATTAACAATAAAAGTTATAATAAAGGTATAATTAGAAGTTATAGTTATATCATCGGTACCTAATTTATCTTTGAATAATGTTCACAAACCATGTTAATTCATTTAAATCTAAACATCTATCTATCTATCGGCCATTGACGTCCACTGCTGAACGTAGGCCTCACCTATAGCTCGCCATAGGGTGCGATCCTGCGTAGACCGCAACCACAAACTCCCCGCAACCCTTATGAGGTCATCCGTCCACCTAGTCGGGGGCCGTCCTACGGCCTACATACCTACTTACAGGTAAATCAGTACTATGAAATCGCAGAGTGAGAAAGAATCGAACTCTATGTGTTCGCAAACGATCAATCTCCTTTCCAGTCGAATAAAGTAACTATTTATATAGGGACAGAAAATATTTTCTTAGTACCTGGCTCCTTTTAAAGTAGCCATATTAAAAACGGTACGAAAATTCACTGGTATACGAGTAACTTTAGTTCATAACATGTAACATATTCTCTTCGGTTTCCAAGATTACACACATGCAAATAAAACAATTTACACGGATCATCGCGCGATCACGCGCACGGATCGCGTACATGTTTCGGAAGCTATACAACTCCCATGTTCGTGGGTAGATTGATTAGGGATTTCAAATGAGATGATAGGCGATATAATCACTTAATATTTTTTTATTCACATCTTTAAGGGGGTGTATCGAAAATTCAAGCTATTGGTTAGTGAGATTTTTGTGTAATGTAATATATTATGGAACAGGCTGGTTTTCAGATATCTGATACCTGAATACCTACTCAAAAAACACATATCCGAAAACCAGCCTGTTTCATATATTTTAGATTTCACAAAAAACTCACTAAGTAAACAAACATGTTTCCGCGTTAGGCGCTGTAACATGTTTGTTTAAAATTTACTCGATACAAAAGAAATCTGAAAACGCGTCTTCATTATCCGTTATTTGTCTAGTTTGTACAAACGACAGATTAAAAAAACTGAAATGTCACTAACTTAAGTGTTAACAAAACACAATAATATCTTCGATTCCATTGTACTTTTATATCTGGCGCTTACGCCAAAAAAACCCAAGCATGTAGGGTAATTAGCTTTCTCTTTCTTTGATGCACGCGAGCAATAAATGCGTCCCTTAATACAATTTAGGCTTATTGGCCAGCTTGGCGTTTGGGGCGTGGTTTTTCTTTGACGACACAGGCCCTTAACATTTGTAGTCTATAATGATACTACGTTCTGGTTAAAAAGTACTTAGATAAGATGTATATGTAGGTATACCATGTATAATTTCTTAAAAAATATTATACTGTTCTAAAAAATAATATTTCAAAGAAAAATAATTCGTTATCCCTCTCGATTAACAATGTAGGGATTTCTTGGAGATACTCATTTGGAATTGGCGTAATAGTGTTGGTATAGGCCTTATGCTGGTTCTTACTTAGGTACAGTTATTCACGACAAGTCTCGGTCTGTACTGTGTTTGTTTAGGTGTACTAAATTTCTACGAAGAAACCCGGGCTTATAATCGTAATAAACTTTTGTGTCTATGGTACACAATCACTGGTTGTGGCACAATGCCTCTGAGCCACGTGGATATTTTGTTCACATTTAGTTAAATACTGGAACCATCTAAACTTTTCAGTTCATTCGTGGATGAGGACAAAGTCCTAATACTCCGTTTTCTTTCACTTTAGTAGGGTAATAACCGTCATACATAGCTATCGTAATAAAAATGAGATGACATGCGTTTAGCCATTTTGACACTAAGATATTCTCACCGAGAGATGGCACTGTAATCAATGTTCATATTTTGTATGACATGCAAGAAAAACTTTTAAGATTTTTCTTGGAATTATGGCCCCATTAAGGGAACTGGATTTTATTACTTTATAATGTAGTAAATATAAACAAGCAGATTAAACTTTTATGGTATCTGCGTTTTTTACCCAACATTCTGTGTGCTGTGACGCAAATGTATGCGCCGCCGGAAATCAATCACAAACCGCGTTACAGCAACATATTTGGCGGAAACAGGATTTGTTAGCTGCCAATACGGCCTGCCGTTTATTGTAATTTGTTTGGATTTGCTTCATAAGGGTGAGATAGCTTTGAAAGCGAATAAGTTTTATTCATGCCGTATCGTAAAAGGGTGTTATTTGTCAGCTTCTGTTAAATCTTTATAAGAAACATTGAAAATCCTCGAAAGGTTGGATAAGTAGATTTTCAATTGCTGGGCAATCTAATTTGCCACAATATTTCCCGCATTTGTATGCGAGTGGTTTTTAGGGTTCCGTACCAAAAATGGTAAAAAAGGAACCCTCATGGTGCGACTCTGTCTGCCTGTCTGTCCGATTATTAGAGCGCCATTTTTGAGACATCAAAAACAGCTTATGATATCTATTTGAAATATGGAGTATTTATAAACATGGTCAGCGCACATGTATTACAAAGAAAATATTCAAAAATATATTTTTATTTTCTATGCAAACGACGAATATGAGGGGGGGTCAAAATTAAAAGTCTAGCTACTAGGTCAAGTAGTAGTAGTATATCATATGAAAGCGCTTGATCTGCACAGAGACACAGTTTTGTTTTATTAAGGAAAATGTGAAAAAAAAACCACTCCCGGATGTTCAAAAAACCTATTTGAACGACCCGGTTGCGTTAAGTTTGCACCTCATTTGTATGCAATACCATAGATATCAGGTGTAAGCTTAACTCAACCGAAACAGTGTATTATAATAATGTTAGAGGAAGTGAAAGTTTGGGGAGGCCTATGCCGCACAGGCGACTTTTACCTAGAAAAATAAGATGAAGAAGAATAGTTGATATAAATTGTAATGTTAAGGTAATAGAATAAAGGCTTTTTTATCAGAAAGTTTGTACAGAAACCCCGGTGCGCGAGTCCAACTAGTACTTGGCCAGATTTTTTTATAAAGTTTTCAGGCATAATGTTATACAAACGTCAACGTGGTACTAGTACAGTCCGATAATTCTCTGAATCACAATCTTTTTTTGGATAAAATCAGACGTAATCGCTTAAAACAGACAAGTCTTACTGAATATGGAGTACTTATATGTATAACTGAAATTACTGATGTAGTTGCAAGCTAACACCCAAAGAGTGCAGTCGTCTTTTTGTCCTTGAAGTATTAGTATAGAGTAATTATATAATATCACAATGACTACAAGTTAATAGTTAATTTAATATTTATTTACAAATCTCAAAAAGGATATTTCCGTAAATAGTCAAACACGGGATTACAATGTATACTAAATATTTTTCAAAAGAAGCGGAAACTTTTAAGAAAAGTGATAATTGTAAATATTTTAATAAACTTTAAGGCCGGATGATAGAAGCAACAGGGATTTCCAAAAATACGTTAAGTAAAATATTAAATGAATCCGACCAAAAACCTCCATCCATGCCCTTTGAAACGCCAAAGAAAAAAAACAGATAAGTGCGAGTCGGATTCGCGCATCGAGGGTGCCGTACAAACTTTCACTTACCCTAACATTATTATATTACCTGATTACGGTTGAGTAAAGTTTGCATCTGATATATCTATAGCATTGCATGCAAATGAACTTATCGCAACCTGCTTGTTCAAATTATACTTTTCCAGAAAATTAAAAAAAAATTAGCTACTTATATATTGTAATGGTTATAATTTTTGTGTAATATTTATATTAATATTTTCTTCTGTTTCCGCGATTATTACTCATTGAAATAAAACAATTTAACGGATTATATCGCGTATATTATCTCATTTTTGTTCCCGATGTTTCGGAAGCTTTCCAGCTTTCCACGGTAACGGGTGGACCACCCGTGATCATGGATATATAACGCGATATAATCCGTTAAATTGTTTTATTTCAATATTTATGTTTATTTATACAAATTGTGATATTTTCAAGATTTTCGTTCTGTAAAAAGAGAGACAGACAGACAGAGTCGCACCATAAGGGTTCCTTTTTACTATTTTTGGTACGGAACCCTGAAAAATCAAAAATAATTTTGTGTTAAATCTGGATAGCTTTGATTGCGATCGAATCAGGAGGATGGTGTAAGATTTCCATAACAAATTCAAAGAACTCCGAAATTTGAAAAAATAACGATTGAAGGTAAAATAAGCTATTAATTTCAAGTGTTCTACAATCACACTACGAAACATACTATGGGATTTCGGTACTGTAAACCAAGGATAATCGAAAAACTTTGATGGAAAAACATAATGTGCGACTGAAAAGGGCCAAATATTTAGATGAAACGTATATACACATGTCGCGCGTCGGTGCCAAAGGTTGGCCAGAATCTGGCAACGCATGAATTAAAAAAAAATAACAATTTCCATAGGAAAAAGTTCACGCCGGCAGTGAAAATGGTTTTATACCTGGTGCGGTGCTTATGTATTAATCTGCAGACACAACATGCGATTATCACAAAATGATGAGTTGGGAGAACCATGAAAAATGGCTTAAAAATCAGCTTATTCCAAATATACCGACGAATTCAGTGCTAGTTGTTGATAAATGGGGCATTATCAACAACTAGCACTGAATTCGTCGGTATATTTGGAATAAGCTGATTTGATCACAATAAATACACCGAAAAACTTCCCAATACTCGGAAACCAGACATGATAGATTGGTTGACAACATACAATATTCCAATAGACCCCAGCTTATCAAAAACTACAAATTTACGAAGTTATCTTGCAAAACAAACATGAATATAATATTAAATGTTGCATAGACAAAATACTGGCTGAACCGGTACCCAGAATTTAAGGCTATTGTGAATATATGGGTCCCGTTAAAACAATACGTAGCCAAGCGTAATGTTAACACGATTTTGAAAGCGTAAACGATCTGAGTATTGCAAGAGAAAGTCCGTATGATTGGTTTAGAAGATTCGAAAAAAAAATTGACAATACGCAAATGTGATGTAAAGAAATCTTTCGTATATATATGGAAATAAAATAGACGATTTTACAATAATAACACAATTTTCTTACTATACTTACTGACAATTATGTGACTGGTATGTAACCTCTATTATAATTTCTGCTAGAAATAATAAATGACGGTGTGGCGTTCTGTTTTCAAATTACCTCCGGACGATTTTGAAATTCTTATTCTATTTTATTTAGATTATGACATAAAGTTAAATCGTATTAGGTATAGTCATCAACCCATTATTAAGCTCAATGCCATTTAATAAGGGCTTATTCTACATTAAGATTATTAGTTCTTGTTAACTTTTTCGGTAAGTTTAAAAAGTTTTGTAAGTTATTAAAAAAGCAGAACAGTACAGCAGTATCATTTTCGCGTGTTATCATTGATACCCCAAGTATCTTTCTAAAATCCGAATGTGATTCTGAGAGTAAACGGACTGTTAAATTCGGGAATTGATTTAATCGAATCTAAAAACCGTTGTTCTAAAACTACGCCGGCTCATAATGAGACTGGGACTTTGATGCCTGACTGGTGTTTAAGAGTCGGCAAATATCATTGTTGAATGAAGGTCTCACAGTTGTCTATAGTCAGAATAACCAATGCCATACAGGAGAATACCAAGTGTGTCCTGAAGCATTTAATTACCTACCTATCAACCAGGACCGCCCCCTTCATTGGGCCTTAGGCGTAGTATACAATGAAATGCCAGACCATTATAGGATAAAGGCCTCACAGTGTGTCTACGTAAGCAATACCAAGCTCATGCAGGTGACCTCACTGTGCCCTGCAGCGTATAATTACGTATGTACATGCATGTTATGTTACTAAACAGAGAAAGACGTTTTATTGAAGCGTAATGATAGGACACTGAAACGCGGCACTACTATAGAATAAAGGCTTCACAGTCTAGGGTCTATTTAACCAACACTATACACATGCAGGTGTCCTGAAGCGATAATTACCTATTAACGAGGACAAGATTACCTTTCATTGGGACTTAGGCGTAATAAAAGAAGTTTCTGAATGGGGTTGACTTAATTTAGTCCGTTTTAACCCTACAAAGACACAGGTTTGCGCTTTCACCGCTAAAAAGTCTGCGTTTGTTACATCACCTCGTTTTGAGAATACTCCCCTAACTGCCACAGCCAGTATCGGAATCCTTGGCGTCGATATATCGAGTGAAGTCCAGTTCCGCGGCCATCTCTAGATGGCTCTAGATAAGGCCAAATTAGCCTCTAAGAAGCTCGGCGTGCTCAACAGATCGAGACAGTATTTCACTCCGGCCCACTTCCTACAGCTTTACAAGGCGCAGGTCCGCCCACACATGGAATACTGTTGTCATCTGTGGGCTGGGGCTCCCCAGTACCAGCTTCTCCCTCTACACCGCATTCAACGGCGAGCGACTCGTATCGTCGGTTGCCAGCGTATTTCAGATCAGCTTGACTCCTTGGCTCTGCGTAGAGATGAGAGAGATGTAGCCTCGCTGTCCACTTTTTATCGCTTATATAACAGGGAGTGCTCCGAGGAATTGTTCGGGTTGTTCCCAGCTGCATCTTTCCGCCATCGTCCTACGCGACAACATTTCCACCCTCACCACTTAGATGGTTGGCAGTCCACAACTGTGCGTTTTTCTAGAAATTTCCTGCCTCGCACGACTGAACTGTGGAATAAATTGCCGCCTGCAGTATTTCCGGAACGATGCGACCTTCAAGCCTTCAAGAAAAGAGTGTACTCCCATCTGAAAGGCCGGCAACGCACTTGTAACTCCTCCGGTGATGCAAGTGTCTATCGGCGACGGTGATCGCTTACCATCAGGCGACCCGTCTGCTCGTTTGCTTCCTATGACATAAAAAAATAAAAAATAAATAAAAAAAAGTCAGTGACACGTCGGACCACTTTACCCTAATAGCATTTATTGCTGGCATTTGGTCGGGCCACGTGGTCATCGTTAGTTGGACAACGGTTAGATTTGGCCATCTTTTTGAGGTAGGGCCAACAACATAGGGCCATTGTAAAACTTTCTACCTAAGGGCCATTAGTTGTATAGCGTTGTGGGGCCTTCTTACACAATATTGACAGTTACCCAACTGTTGAGCATTTGTTGTTTTGCATTGTAGGGCCTTCTTACACAATATCGACAGTTATCCAACTGTTGGGCTTTGGTTGTTTTGCATTGTAGGGCCTTCTTACACAATACTGACAATTACCCAACTGTTGGGCATTTGTTGTTTTGCATTGTAGGCCCTTCGTATACAATATTGACAGGTACCCTGCTGTGGGACAACGCACATTTAAAAAATATTTTCGAGTAATCAACCTTAATATAGGGTGTTAGGTTATGACCTTATAAAGCCAAAAAAGCTCATATGCATATAAATACTATGTATGGTTCAGTCAGAAATTTGATATCATCGTTACGAAAACGTGCATTTCCATACTACTCAGTTTTTTAGGAACCAATTTGTATGAAAATATTGTTTTTCAAAATGTGATATTAAATTTCTGACTACGCCATAGTATTTATATGCATATATATATATATATATATATATATATATATATATATATATATGTTAGCACATACCCTTTTCAGCTTTATAGGGTCATAAGTTATGACCCTATAAATGTAAATTATGTACATTACCTACATAGCAGTGGCATGGCGACCATATAAGCCGATTCCCACCGGGTTGCCCAAGGAAAGGCCAACCACCTTTTTCTTTAAATATGAGTAAATGAATATGCTTCGGCTTCCCTTGTAATTTTTCTGACGCCACGCCTCTGCTACATAAGAAAACTAATTTCAATAGGTACAATCACAACATTGGAACAGCTTGGAATTATCTAGACTGTATCACATAACGATAGCGCTGATGTGTCGCAGTAAGATAGTGATATCCGTAATATGATCATATCACAAGGTACACGTTTAATAAGGGTGAGGCATTTCATTTGCCTAATTATAATTGATTCCGTTGTGACGCGAAATTTGGCATATCAATCGTATTAATAATTCAATCAATTAAAATTAGGAAAATGATATGCCTTAACTATGTGCCAAAAATTTGGTTCTGGATGAGAAACCGTAATTTTAACTATCTTCCTAGGAATATGACCATAATGGGGATGCAATGTATTGATATAATCACATGATATTTTTTTATTATGGAACCATGGTGAAATCGAGAAAAAAAATTAATTTTCATACATAAGTGTAAGTGCTACGTATGTACGTGTATGGAAGATCGTTTTACTCTATTTTATATGTATTTAAAATTCGTACCAGTTTTGCTGCATCAAAAATATTATAATGTATTAAGTGCTTATTTTACTTATTTGTCATAAAGGTGTACACATAACTGCATGCAACTAAAATTAACTCGCCAAACTACTAAAACAGTTTGTTTGTCGAATTATAACTATTTTACTAAATATGTTTAGTAAAATTATTATATCACTAGATTTCGTCCATATTATGATCATATCACTGGAAAAATAGTTATAATTATGGTTTATAACATCTTCGTAGGGATCATAATTATTACGGATTACTAACTTTACACAGACATACAAATGTTTTATTATTAGTAATTAAAATTGGGAAAAAGTTTACAATTTTATCCAAAATAGATAAACATACTTTGAATAATCCAACTTATAAAAATATATATAGTAGATGTGTATGACATACACATGACTACATTGTACACTCTATTCATCCTTACTTGCCCAATGTAGTAAACAACATTCTAACCTCAAAATTCACATTTAATGCCAAAACTGTCTGATTTCTCGCAATTAAATCACTGTTAAATTGGCAGCGTGTTATCCAAAATAGTGCCTGATGTTACTTAATTTACATTTTCCATTACTGGTTTTTGTGCATGTTTTGACCGCAATATCGTTGGTGTGGATTCCTCATTCGTTGGAGTTGGGTTATGTGCAGCTGTCGGAGAATCTGTAAAGTGGATACTATTATTACTATGATAATTATAAATAACTAGAAGGTACCCGCAACTTCGTTCGCTGAGAGAATAAGTAATGACCTCTCTTTTTATCGACAGCGTAGTCGGGTAAAAAGTATCCTATAACCATCTGGAGATACCCAGCTAGTCTTTTATCAAAAATAGTTGAAATCCGTTTAGCTGATTTTGCGTGATGAAGCCACAACGACACATACGAACATACAAAAAATCCAAAAAAATACTTTTCAATTCAGTGACCTCCAAATAGTCCGTTATAATCATTTTGTTTTTAATATCTTCAATGTACAGACATTTCATTTTTACAACTTTATAATAGTATAGATATCATTGGACACTTAAACATAATAATAAGTAAATAAGTTTCGGCCGAAAATTAAATTTTTGAGACAAGCTTTTATAGCGAAATGTACTTTCTTTGAACATCAATCAATTGTCTAGAAGGATTGCTTATCTATTACAGAGTTCTTAGAGCCACCTTCTGGCTTCATCATCAGACCAGCCCCATATTATTGTCTTGTCATCAAATTTAACTAGGTATATGCAAAATTTTGTTGCAAGATTCCACCTGAACAAAGATAAATTACAAACATACATTGCAAGTTAAAAGCTTGTAAAACACAACTCAGCCCTAGATATGTATATTTATATAATATCCATCTCTATCCATATTCACCCATCTCATTATTTTAACAATTCCACCAGACCATTTAAAAAAACATATTTTTTTCTTATGAGACTAGAAACTGACTGATGCAAAGATCTAGAAAATAAAGTATTTATTCTTGTAATACTTACCTAAAGATAAATTTATTCTTTCTGCAAATGTTTTTTGTGTAAGTTTTGACCGCAATGTTGTAGGTGTGGTTTACTCATTAGTTGGTGTTGGGTTATTTGAATACAGAGTGGGCCCTGTAACTAAAGCAAAAAATGGAAACATATTCCTTAATCTACATAAAGTTATTACAAAGTGGTCCTAATGTTCCAAAGTTTTTAAATTAGGAGAAATAGTAATTTAAAGTTTAGATTAGCCATCAATGATTTTGCACATAGCGATACTGTCGCTTAACGGTCGTAAGATATCTTGGTACCGGGCATTTTGACAGATTCTTACATGTGTTACGTAGTATGAATTCTTTTTAAAAGGAAAATATTCAAAAGTAGTCCTTATACCTACACTTTTAGATCGACAGTAGTACGTAGTATTTTGTGGACCATAAACATTATTTATGAATCAATACATTTGTAATTATTATTGCAAATCTCTGCAAAGGATTGGTTTGATTTAATGATTCAAACATTTTTGTAACTTTATGGTACGTTGACAATGTCAAGTTCGCAAAACAGATATTGTCAATTTAATAGCAATTCAAAATGCCACGAATAAATTATGAATCACGCGAGTTGTGCGACATGATTCTACTTTACGGCGAAACCAGAGGCAACGCACACCGAGCTCTAATGTTGTACGGTGAACGATTTCCCGATCGAAGGCAACCAGCCAACGGCCGAGTCATCACCAATGCCGTGCAACGAGTACGCGACAACGAGCCTGTGACTGGAGCAGTACGACCGGCACAAGGCCCGGGGGCGGTAGTTAATGTAAGATTGGCATTAGAAGAAAGAATAATGCGTCATTTTCGGCAGCGTCCTACGACCAGCACCAGAAAAGCAGGCCGTATGTTTGGGGTGAATCACCGAATTATACAAAAAGTTTTAAAATAGAGAAATCATCACCCTTATAAATTCCTTAAAATACAATCAATGTTACCACGAGACTACCCAGTACGACTTGCATATTGTGGTTTTTGAGACAGGACCAAGAAAACTTGAACTTCGTGCGTATTGTGATATGGACGGATGAATCTACTTTTACAAATAATGGACAATGTAACCCAAAAAATACACATTACTGGAGAAGTAACAACCCTTTTGTTATGAGACAAACAGCTCATCAGTACCGCTTTTCTCTAAACGTTTGGGCTGCTATTCATGGACGCACAATAATTGGTCCAGTTTTTATTGACGGAACATTAAATACAGCACGTTTTATGCAATTAATCGACGGGACCGTGACAGGTTACTTTAATAATTTACCCGAGAACCATATATATGGGAGAATCTGTAAAATAAACATGTTATATTATTATATGATATTTGTAAACAATCCCATAACAAATAATCTTGTCTTTCATTGTATATTTTCATTTTCTTTTTGTCAATTTATCCTAAACTGTCTTAATGTCTAATTATTTATTTTCGGATAACATGATCCATAGTATTATTAGTAATCAAACAATTAATGTACGACTTATAGCTATGTCAGTGCACAATTATTGACAATTTCAATTACTATTATTATTATGGGAGAATCTGTAAAATAAACATGTTATATTATTATATGATATTTGTAAACAATCCCATAACAAGTCTTTCATTGTATATTTTCATTTTCTTTTTGTCAATTTATCCTAAACTGTCTTAATGTCTAATTATTTATTTTCGGATAACATGATCCATAGTATTATTAGTAATCAAACAATTAATGTACGACTTATAGCTATGTCAGTGCACAATTATTGACAATTTCAATTACTGTTAATTGTGGCCTATTGCCCTGGACTCCGTCTCAATTTCCATATCATCATTGAGATACTCTGTGGCCCAGTGACCCAAGTATTTATATATCTTTGTTATTTTTATAGGAACACTGTACAGAGAAATATTAGGTACCATATACACTAGCTGACCTCGAGATTAAAATAACAGGACCTCACTTTTAAAGGTATTATACTTGAGTCCATGGGCCACAGTATATCTCTCACATATCACAAGCACCCCCCTGCCTCACTCCGCACCCCAACCTATACGAGTCAGAGGTTGCATTTGCCCACCCTTACCACATTTGTCTGATTCTTGTACCAGTAATCAAAAACTATTTAATATTTGTATGTATTATACTGTTTTGTGTATACTTGTTGTTACTAACATAATAGACCTATATTGTCTGATTAAATAAATGAAGAATAATAGATATATCTTATATTTTTTTACAAGTGAGAAACTTTGTTAGGTACTTGGTACTTACCAAAATTAAAATTTTCAAAATTCTTGGTTGTGAACTGCGTGCTGGTGGTGGTAAAATTATTTTTGGTGGAATCGGATATTTGATTTGACATTCATCATCACTTTCTGCATAGTCATCACTGCTGTCGAATTGAAGGGCACGAATTTTTCTTTTCCTTGTCCTTTTTCCTGCTTCTACTTCGTCAGTCGAAGCCAATTCAGATTCACATTCTGCCTTTTTCAATTTTTGTCTGGCTTTAGATAAGTCATCTAGGTATAAAATGATATTTTATTAGGGTACTATGATAAACAAGTACTTACTATTTTTACCAAACTTACTTTTTCGTAATTCGCACTAAGTGCTGAGAAATGTTTTAAAATACGCTTAAAAGCGTAC
Source organism: Hedya salicella (assembly GCA_905404275.2). Taxonomy (NCBI): domain Eukaryota; kingdom Metazoa; phylum Arthropoda; class Insecta; order Lepidoptera; family Tortricidae; genus Hedya; species Hedya salicella. Next base: position 10,594,964 of record FR990108.1, read on the forward strand.
AGCGGGCAATTTTCCTCGTGTACATCTTGCGACAGCAAGCATTTATTAAATTTGTAGGCTACTTTGTACGGCGGCCACAAGACGCTTTTTTTCCCTTGTAAAACCTAAGGCATTGTCCTCAAACTCAATGACTTGATACATTACTTTTGAATTAAACAATATATTCTATTTTAAACAGTAACACGTATATTTTGTTTGATAACACGCACGCACTCGAAGAAGCAATCGTAAACAAAATGGCGGAATGCATGTCTTGAGGCGCGCGCGAGTGACGCCAGCCCCCTTCCCCCGCCGCTCTTTCCCGCACTCCGCCAAATCGGTTGCTTATTTTGTTTGGGCCTACATAGGCCCCTAGACCGCAAATCGCGTGCGAAAACCACGAAAAAGCGCGAACGTCAAGTTTAGTGTCGCGCGGTTCTGTCGCGACGTTCGCGCGCTAAACCACGGGCTAGGCGTAAACTTGTACTTACTTACAGCAGGCATCAAGACTGGAGGTACCAAAATGGCATTAATTAATACTGATACGAGCTGTCAGTCATGACAGCTAATTGTTAATAGTTACGAGCCCAAATAGTAAAGTAGGTAAAAGCAATAATATAGGCCCACAGCTTGTAATCTGTCGGAGTAATAACTGATATTTAGTCTTTGTTGGGCCAATACAAGTTGCATGTGGGTGATTTAACCATCTATATTCCAACAATGGCCAGTTGTCTTTAATTTCTGTTGGGCCAACTTTTATTAACTGCAGGTAAAGCAACATTGTTCAGCCAACGGTAGCAAAAATGCATGAAGGCCCACTGTTGGTGAACAGTTCGGCATAATAACGATATTAATAATTATTGGGCCAATACAAGTTTCATGTGGGCGATTTAATAACCATAATCCATCAAAGTCCCTACCGTTGGCCAATCATGGCCAACCGAAAATGCTACTAGGGTAATAGAGCTCTGGAGTGCAATGTAACTAATTATCATATGCAGGTGAACTAGAGTGTCCGGTAGAATACCTATTTATTAGCAGCATCGTACACTTTAAAGCTAATGATTATTTTGAATTAAACGTTTTACGCTTTTCAATACTGTACAATTTATCTAAATTTTCTGTTTTTTTTTCGTACGCCAATTGGCACTTCATAGCTGTACTACAATTTGTTATTCTGACACCTTCACTAACCTATGTTAACGAAACAAATTAATTTGAAAGTACACAAATAATCCAATATATCCCGACGCATAAAAAAATCGCTATTTATTATCAGTGACAGACCCTGCTGAAGTGAGTCTTAAACCCCATAAGAATAAAATCTTCAGTTTGTCTTAATTCCACATAACCATAATACATTCAGTCGGCTCGGTGTGTCGAACCGCTTAATTACCTATTAGCAGCGACAGGAGACGACGAAGCGCTTTCAAGGAATTCTAATTGTTGTAATATGATTATGAAACTTTGGATCATTACATTACGTGTCCATTAAATACCAATTAGCAGTGACAGGATCTGTGAAGAGTGTGAGATCTGATTTCATCGAGTCTTAACCACCGTACTAAGAATAAAGGCCTCATTATGCCTAGAGTCAACATAACCAACACACATTCCAGTGACTCGGTGTGTTGAACCGTTTAATTACCTATTAGCACCGACAGGAGGCGAGGAGGCGTTCGGCTTTCATCGAAGCTTACAACTAATTAAACTGCATTGTAGCCGTGATGTGGAGTTGTAGGTAATCGATTTCAGCCGTAACAAAGGGTAGCTTGGACCTTGGTGATCTGACTGCTTAACAAATTGTGTGATGGAAATAGCAACGTTAAATGGGCACTATTATGAAACTAGTACGGATTAAAATCATCTAATAAACTTACTCCTACTGACAATGAGTTCAGTTGATGCGGGCTGGTCTGTGAAATGTTGATTTAGAGCATTGGCCCGATAGTTGTTTAGAGGATGGATAAAATGTAATCCAACTTGAATAGAAATTTGGTCAACACATCAGACTCCGGCCCCTTATTGCCTAACGCGTTTGACCCTCGCAATCAGAATCAAGTATCATGATTTTGTATGGGCTATGGCAATTGATTCGGATACCAAGTGTCAAAATTTCGTTAGGCAATACCCCTCATTTCTTTCTGTGTTGAAGGTAAGAATACATAAATAAATAAAAAATACAGAAGGCAGCTTTTAGATATGATCAATATCGCCATGAAATTCCTGTCTATACTGCAACCCGTAATAAAACTTACTTCTTCGTTGACGTTACTAATTCATTTGTATTGTTTTACATCTATACTCTTCTAAAATCTTAACAGATGCATTACTTGCTTAACATTATGTATGGGCATTTGATACCGTCCTCTCTCAGACGCAATATCGGTGTGGCCGCATCATGCTAAAACGGCAGCATATTTAATCAATTTTAAATATTATATAGGGATTGTAGGACACAGTGGCGTGGTGTCCATATAAAGCTGATTCCCACTGAGTTGTCCAAGGAAAGGCTTATAACCACTTTTTTCTTTAAATATGAGTAAATGAATATGTTTCGGCTTTCCTTGTAATTTTCCTGATGCCAGGCCTCTGGAAGGACGCCTAAGGATACGAAAGGAATAGATGCAACTTAAAATTTTATATTTAGTTATTGTTGCATGTGAGCCTTTGAGACATGAGTCATATAATTCGTAGGACGCTTAGGTATTCCCTTTAAAAGCTAACTTTCTATGGTGATTATTCGAAAGGCGATAAAAGGCGGCCAAGCGGCACATAAAACAGCCGAGGTTTGCAATAGCCCATAAAAAGTCATTAAACCGCCGGGACCTGCTTTACGGCAGCGACAATGTTGGCGGTAGGTAGCTTATGGGAAACTCCTGTTTCTAGGCGTCATACGCATACGCATACGTATGGAAAAGTGGCAAAGATTCTATGAACAGATATGGCTTTTTCTCCTCAAGGTCTAACAATTCATCATCGTTAACTTAGCCAAAATACTTTAACTGCTAAACAAAGGTCTCCCTAAACATCTCCATAACGACTGGTCATGCACCGTGATTTAGACCAGATTTTTGATCCATCTACAAGGACTCTGCAGTCCCAAACAACAGCCATAGAGACTGTTAGTTTGCCATAGGGAGCGCGAGGCAACAGCAGCAGAATAATTATTAATCCGCTAGATGAGTAGGTACTTTTGCTCGCGCATGGCCTACTTGACCGAGTATCGTAGTGCTATTATCTTCTTTTTCCTTCTGTATGTGCCATATCTATTCCAGAGTTTGGCGATCTACGTCTATATGTGGATCTATAATTTTATATAACGCAAAATAGTTTTTCCATGCTTACATTTTCTAACTAGTCTCCGTCAACCATAAACCTCAATTTCCTATTTTTGCTTCATCTTATTATTGTGAAAAACCGGCTACGTGCGAGTCGGTCTCTCGCACGGTTTCCGTACAAAATATACGCCACAAACGGCCGTATCTATGAAAATCCAGTGTTAGCAGAGCCCTACTTGCGCGGTGATCGATCATTTTATATTGGTTACTGACATAGGCAGACAGACAAAATAATACTGTTTATAAAATTATACTGTTTTTAGTATATGTTGTTATAGCGGCAAAAGAAATACAACATCTGTAAAAAATTCAATTGTCTACCTATCACGGTTCATGAGACAGGTCAGCCAGGCGACAGACGGACAGACAGACACACAGACAGACGGATGGACAGTGGAGTCCAAGTAATAGGGTCCCGTTTTATTATTTTGGCTACGGAACCCTAAAAATATAACTCACATAACAGATAACTCATGCGGGCCTATGATGGCCACGTTTATCGCATGATAAAGCATCATACGTCGCTCTCACACTCGTATATTTGTCAGAAAGTGATGAGTGCTTCGTTATTTATCGCGCGATAAAAATGACCATTGTAGGTACTATGCTACGTAGTCGTATATTACTGAGTAACATTACCACCAATGTACAAGTTCTTCACACGAAACCGGGTAATGTACGAATACAGACGTACAATACATACCCACAGATCCACATCGATATTTAGTTTAGAGAATTGTGAATCCTCCTGAACCGCAGCACTTGCTCGGCAGGTTTATATTTATTATTTATTCCAAGAACTTCCTTAGTCTTGTATAAGGAACAACAATTTCTTCGTACAAAACCACAGGTAATGTAGGAAGAATATTTACATTTACAAAGTTATGCACTTGGCAATATTACCTGGTTTTGTTTGAAAAATATTTTTCACTTCTACATTGCTTGTAATGTACCCCAGTAAAGTACAAATAACAAGAGAAAAAACAGCAAAAGATAACTTGCCTTATCAGGGAACACCTAGCGTGGAAGGGAAGTCATAGCTTACTGTGGGTCATTTATTTAACTTGTGAATATTGGTGCAATGATACAATATCTACGACAGAAATATGCAGTAATAATCAATATGAAACTGAGGCTACCGTTTTTTATATGAAGTTGACTAGTCTGTTAATACATATACTCTTTGCTAAAGTATAGTAGTATATGTTACATGCACTTAAGAAAAGTGTATATATAGGTAGGTAAGTAGTGGCTAAAAATCTTGCGTAATCAAATTAGAAATGAGGGGATCAGTAGAAGAACCGAGGTCGTCAAGATAGCTCAAAGAGTTGCTAGACCTATTCAGTGCCAGTGGGCGCGGCTCTTGACACACGGGGTTCGCGAGTGGCAAGCGCGTACAAGATGACGCAGCGTGGGATGGCCTCTAACAAGGTAGACCAATGATCTGGTGAAGATCGCGGGAAACCGATAAATAAGGACGGTGGACGACCAGTTATGGGAATCCTTGGGAGAGGCCTTCGTCCAATAGTAGACGTCCTCGGGCTGATATGATGATGATGAAAAATAATATATAGAAAGGAAAATGTTCCGAAGATTGACACTCTGAAATTATGACCTCTTTGTCTATAAGTATATACCAACTAATGGCTCACTGTGAGGTTCTGGGACATTAACGCTAAGAACGTTTCAAATTTGTAGTGCCGCTGTTAATTTGCATAACATAAGTTTGTGTAAGTAATCAATTTAAAATGACATCATAAGCATCACTTATTCTTAGGAAAACATAGTTCAATGGAATAAACATACTAAATAATTTTATCACGTCATAATATGAGAAATACTCCGATCATTTACTTGCCTAACTCTCAATTACCTAAACAATTACCTCCTATCCAATTTTAGCACATAATAGTTAATTCTACGACCTGGTTACAGCTCCTAGGATATCCCATCATCATAAAGCGATGCCATACACGATAATAAGCGGTTAAACGGTTATGTAACAAGAATGCGACAGTAATTCGATAGCACTATTGCCTCACGAGGGAGAAAAGTATTAAGGGTGCAAGAAACTCATACATTGTTACATTCTTTTGAACGGCTACCCGAAGACGAGCGAGTTTGGCCGTCTGTATGGTAATGTTATGGGAAATCATCGGCCCACTGTACGCCCCCATGTGCTACATACAGTTTTATTAGAAATTATATGCTTATTACACCGATTCACGTGTAATCAAATTGCGGGTCCGTGACTGCGGGAAAATTTTATGGATGTTATGCAGATTCTTTGGTATAAATGAAATTTTAGAATGATGCATGTGGAAACATTACATCTAATCTACGTACAGGGCTTAATTGCATATAAATATGCTTTATTTTATTACCTTTGGTTGGTAATTCTTCGACGTTCGATGAGTGAAAATCGTGTTAGTTTAAACCTTTAATTAACAATTATGTATGTATTTAAACACTTTCTTGCACATAGGCATATGATAAGCAAAATAATTTATTTAGCTCGTGAATACATTGTGAAACATGCATTATTTATTAATTGCTTTAGCTACTTTGTTGCTTTATATTTTTATTTCATGTATGCATATAAAACATCTCTGTAATATTTATACAATAAATGCACTTTAAATATTAAGTACGAGTAGGCACATTTGCCTAAATAAACATAGAAAATCGCTAAAACGTTAAACTCAAGACACACAAGAAATCGTGACGATTTTTTTTCTATAGTAGCCTAGAAAAATAATTTACCCCTCACTAGCTCGGAAAGCCGTCTTTTATCTTTTAATATAAATGGGTAAAACGCATTTTATCCACTAGTGGGGAAAGTAATTTGACCTTGGAGCATGTTAAAGTAGCTTTTGACAAATAACAAAACGTAAAACGCTCATAATAATGGTTCATTCGATATTAATTATCATTAAATAAATGCTTTAAGTATATAATAAAAATTGGTTTTTGTAGACTTGAGTAGTAGACTTAAAATCATTCAATTAAGATTATAAGTTTACTACTACCTTAAAATTCCATAAAAAACATTTGTTTTTTTTTATAATTATGTTGAATATAATTCTGAACGCATAAGTTGAATCGATGCAATTACAAACCATATCGTCAGAAATGTAAATGAAATGAAATAATTTATTTCGGACATCAAGTCTTCACACGACCTTATTATATATTTTTTTAGAATTATTATTGTTAGTAAACACATAGATTAATAGGTACTAAGTTAGTAAAAAATTACATGCTCATTGGATCTCACATGCACGGCCATCGAATGAGTGAGAAGAGGACTGTCCGTCCTTTCCGCAACGTCCTTAAGAGAGTGTTGGTGCTGCCCTGCACGCACACGCTGCCACAGGGACGCCACGCGTTTGCGCAGCACGGCTTGGAAGCCGTCAGTGCTACAAGCAGCAAATGTTTGCTGCTTGTAGCACTGATGCACTGCATCGCCAAGGCAGCCCCAACAACCTCCTGAAAGCGTTATTGTATTGGACACGCTGCGCACTAAGTGCTTAAAAAATTTCTATCGATGATGATTCTAATAATTAACCTGATGATGATTATAATGTGTACAAATAAAAACTTATTTATTATGAGCTCTTTTTTTGCATGTTGTATTTTCCTCGCTATAGTATATACGGGTGTAAAGTTGTATTTTACTTCTCGTGTGTTGAATTGAAACACTCGCTACGCTCAGGCTTCTATTTTAAAACCACTCGCTTCGCTTGTGGTTCAACTATATAATCTTTTCGCTTGCTCTGGTTTATTTCCACACTCGCGGGTAAAATACAACTTTGCACCCTTGAATAACAATAACTATTAAACTAAGTAGTCGGATTTGTTCCAAACCTGTACATAATATATTACAAGCTCTTACTTTTTACTCTCACGCTTTCATGTGACGCGAGCGCCATTGAAATAGGTCAAGAGTCCTCATATGACATGTTTAAGTTGGCCATTTCTTTCCCTCTCAGTATTTACGACGTTAATGCTGCGGCAGATTTCCGGGGCGGAGAGGAACTGACGGAGCACGGTATCCGGCCGTCAGCTTGTTTGCTCCTTGGGTCTTATTTGAAATTGGATGTTGCGATGTTAGTCCGTTGGTTGTTGTGTTTTTAGCATTGAATACGACGTTCTAGCAGCAGAGATAGAGTAACGGAAATTACTTGAAAAAAAATTTATAGACCTAGTAGTAACAAAAATTTCAACAAATCGCATTTACACCAAACCATTACAAGACAGCAAACTTTGATGACTTACACTTTCATGCGCCATCGAAATAGGTCAAGAGTACTCATATAACATGCTTAAGTTGACAATTTCTTGCCCTCTCATTATTTATGACGTTAATGCTGCCGCAGATTTCCGGGGCGGAGAGGAACTGACGGAGCACAGTATCAGCTGTCAGCTTGTTTGCTCCTTGGTTCTCACTCTTATTTGGTCGCCAACTTTAAAGAATTACACTTTCATGTTACGCAAGTGCGATTGAAATAAGTCAAGAATCCTGATATGACATATTTAAGTTGGCCATTTCTTTCTCTGACAGTATTTATGACGTTAAAGCTGCGGCAGATTTCCGGGGCGGAGAGGAACTGACGTAGTACAGTATCCACCCGTCACCTTGTTTGCTCCTTGCCTCTTACTTATTTCAATTCACTGTGCAATTTAAGTCTGTTCGTTGCATTTTTTTTAGCAAAAGTTTTTTAGAAGAAGAGGTAGACCAAGGAAAAGGCGAGATGTTTGAGAGATTATATGGTTTAAGAAGGATAGAAGTAATACTGTGGCAGATTATCGGGGTGGAAAGGAACTGACGGAGCCCAGTATTCATCCGTTAACTTGTTTGCTCCTTGGTTATTTCTCCAAAAAGGCTGTCCAATATCAGCCCGTTGGCCAATTTTTTTTAGCAGAAGGGTTATAGGAGAAGTAGTACAGTTAAGAAAAGGTGCATTGTCTGAGATATGATAGGGCTAAGAGGGATGTAAGCGTTGAAATGACGAGTTACTTATGGGAGTAAAGGACCCGGGATAGGATCAAGCTAATGACGATCCAGAGAATGAGGGTACGGGCTGTCTGATGAGATGATGGCTCCGAGATAATCTCAAGATTATACCTGTTATACTGGCTATCTTTAACAGTAAAATAGAATTCATTTACGAGTATGCCAGTAAATTTGTCAATTTCGAGTGGACGTGAGTTGAACACGTAAATTTTGGGACTGTATATAGTGAGCCGGTAGTTAACAAAACGGGATGATGATGTAACCAAAATAATCGAAAGAATATTGTTACAATATGCTTTAGCTCAATAAGATTCAGTTGAGCATGAAAGCAGATTAAAGAAGAAATCTTTGGAGATGCAATTAAAGTGTATCACTGCGATCTGAATATAATACTTATCGCAGCACAATAAAATTGTCAAACTCAACATGCCATGTGGACAGTGTTTGATATAGGTACTAATTTCAAGACGAATATCGTCTTCATTGCTCCAGTTCAGTCGTTGCTTTTATGGAATAACATCGCAAAACAAACCCGAATGGCACCCTATGGCTTTTATTCCACACAAGCATAAAGACTTTGCGCGATATCGCTTCCTATGCTTTAGCTCCTTTTGACACATTGCCGAATGAGCATGTAAGAGGGAGCAAGTATGCGATATCGCGGTTTGTTTATGCCCGTGTGTGGAATAAGGGCTTATCTCTGATGTAAGCTCTTGTTTATTTGCCTTACTGATCATACTTGTTTGTGCTGCACGATTCGAGCTACTTGCTTGAGGCTTAATCTGTCTTGCTTGACGTGAGCTGACTGTTTGAAAGAGGCATAAGTTGTGAATTTGTTCCTACGATCGACAAATATTAGTCCACATAAATCTACAATGTTATCGGTAATATTCTACACCTGTCCCATTTTTATCGCATGTGACAAAATAGAATGGATAGCTGATGTTGAGCAATAAAATTGATCACCCTCCTCCTACAGGTTTCTGTAGACTATATTTCCGTAAATTAAAGTTTGTTGCTTCTAATTGATTATTGATTACATGTTACGTTCGACATGTGCTTAAAATTTCATAAATAAAGTACCCACTTAAAGGACAATATACCATTGAGTCCCGGACGCAAACGGAATTGCCTTGTACTTAGTCGACTTTTCATAGACCGTGGATATAATTTTTCTTTCGTTTGAATAGTGAAAGCAATACTCACTATTTACTTTATCTATCAATAAATGGGCAAATTGTGTACAACTGTCTCATATCCCCGCTTTAGTTTTTTCGGAAGCAGTAATTTTTCAAAATTTTTGTAAAACAAACCTAATCTGATAAACTAAGTGGGTTCTGCACAGTAGTTATAAAAAAAAACAGATATTTTCGGTTTCTGAGAAGCGTGAGTTTGAAAATGAAAGTGAGGCAATATGGCAAGACTAGTTTGGCGAAAAGAAATGATCCCACTTTATCTACTGTGATTTATAATAATTTACATATTCATTCTAATGCGAAACGTGTTTGTTGATTCAATAATGGAGTAACATATTAATATCAAATTTTTTATGTAATTTTGCTGTAATCACCAGAAAAATACATGATTTCCGAACTACAAGCATTTGAGAACCTGCTTCGTGGAAGGAGCAACGGGAAAACTTATGGTTTAATGTCAGTATGTTGTTGAGTTGTATGGATTTTATTTGTCTATGGTTGTTTTCTACATATTCTTCCCCTATTGTTTAGACCCTGAATAATTCAGGCCTGTGGCAATTTTAACTTCAATTCATAAACCTTCGTTAACAATTAACGCCTAAACAAAACGTACACTTCCAGCTAAACCTTATCGAGATCTTGATTATTTTGAGCAACGGCAACAGGCGAATGAAAATGCTTATCCAAGCCATTTTCCATTCCCGACGGAACCCTAATTAATGGTAACATGATTTAAATTTTGCGAGGTAGACAGCGATGTCGCAAGGAACACAAGCACATACAGAACGTCCGCGTCATACGCTTTAGAATGAGGGGGACTAGCTAAGTACTCTAATTTGAAGATTGTGTTGTGCTATCGTGTTCATTAAAAATTTCTTGTACAGTACAACAAGAGACTAGTACTACGCGACGAACAACAGACCAAGTTAGCTTATATTGAAATCTAATTTAACCTATTTTGGAATCTGAGAATATTTGTAATTTGTGTAATTTTCCCTGGATAAAAAAATGGTAGAAGATTATGTAACTTACAGTTACAGTGAGTGTGTCCTGCCCTTATGAAAAATATTATGTAACGCCTATATCTGACAGCTTGGCATTAATGTTTAACTAGGACTTGTGTGTGGCTTACAATTTATGCTTACAACTATGCAATTGGGAACCGTGCTGTCTTTGCATTAAAAAAACTAAAGCCATTAATATCGCAAAATGCTTTACAGACTGTATATTTTTCACATTTTCACTCATTTATGTCATACGGGATAGTTATATGGGGTAACTCCACAGACGCCAAGCGAGTCCTAATTCTCCAAAAAACGTGCATTTAGATTACTGGCGGGAGTAAATCCCAGACATTCTTGCAGGGATTTGTTTGTAACGCTCAGCATTATAACGCACTACTCACTTTACATATTCGAAATATTAATGTAGGTACGTGAGAAAAAATATGCCAACGTTTAGACGCGTTGAAGTGTCAGGTAAGCAAATCCGGTCAATAGGAAGACTAAGAACAGTCCCGCGTCGCATGGCACTTGCAGGTAAAAACCCGCGCGTCATCGGCCCCACCTACTACGAACGTCTACCCGCCGAACTGCGTACTGAACCATCTGACGAAACATTTAAACGACGCTTGAGAAACTTTTTATTGAGAAATCCATTATATTCCGTGAATGAATATATGGGTATGTAAATTGGGTATATTTAGTATTGTTTTATTTAATTTTAGTATTTTTCTGACGATCCCATATAGGTGATAATATCATTTTTATGTAGTTTGTGTGTTTTTATACAGTTTTTAAATCAGCCTATCACAAATAATTATAGATAATGACATGTACCTTTTTTCATCTGTGACATATGTATACTATTATGATTTTATTGTTATTTTCTTTGTATTTGACGATCATAATTTAAATTCGTGTAAATTGACTAAAATGTAATTTATATTGTAATTTATATTATGAAATAAAGAAATCTAATTTAATCTAATCTATTGACATATAATCATACTCGTAATTAGAACCTGGGTGACCGAGCTTTGCTCGGTGGCTGAAACCTAAGTCCGAAAAATCAATACAAGAATATTACTAGTTTAAAGTATCAGTATAAGTGTGAGCTTCTCCCTCTAGACTGTATTTAACAAAGCGCGACTCCTAACGTCGGTTGCCAGCGCATTTCAGATGGGCTTGACTCCTTGGCACAGTGTAGAGATGTAGCCTCGCTGTCCACTTTCTATCGCTTATATAACAGGAAGTGCTCCGAGGAATTGTTCGGATTGATCCCTGCCGCATATTTCCGTCATTGTCCTACGCGACAATATTCCATCCTCACTTAGATGTGGGCAGTCTACAACTGAGCGTTTTGCTAGAAATTTCCTGTGTCGCACGACTGAATTGTGGAATAAATTGTCACCGGCAGTATTTCCCAACCGATGCGACCTTAGAGCCTTCAAGAAAAGAGCGTACTACCACTTGAAAGGCCGGCAACGCAATGGTCACTCCTCTGGCCTTATAAGTATATATAGGTGACGGTGATCGCTTACCATCAGGCGATCCGTCTGCTCGTTTCCCCTAGAACATAAAAGAAAGAGTTGAAACTATAAAGCGGACCTACTGTAGAAACCGATAAACATTATGATACAGTCTTTCACAACAAAGAGTCTACCGACACGACCTATGCTTTTCAACGGGCTACGATTTACATAAAATAATGAAACCGGAAGCAGGTGAATAAAGGCGGAGTCGCTAACTGCTTTAGAATGAAATAAAGTCATTTATGTTGCGGAGTTAAGGGTAACAATGGATCAATCTGTTTATTATGAAATTAGTGGCGAGATATATATACCTACGCTATTCACGTGGATAGATATCATGATAATGTATAAATGGTTTATTTTAGTCTCCTGAGTTTGTAACTAGGACCAAATTCGACATGGGAAGGTAACCGTTGTGATACCAAACTCGGTTACGCACTCAAAGTGCATTTTGCTGTGACATATGGCCGTGGGCTAAAAATAGCTATTTTGTAATGTCAGTGTGCAGACAGCCTGAGTAGATACCACACGTTTTAACTCATGTCTGCAAAATAACTTAAGTAAATACATTATCTTATTCTTGTCAGGGAGATAGGTAAGTAAGCAAGTACAAATAAAGGTGTATAAGTGCATGTGTCGAGATCAGACCTCCAGGGTCGCCTCTTGCTAATTTTTGTATTTTCCAGGGTATATTCCATCAATTTCTGCTTAAAATAAAAATGTAACGAGGTGCCAGGAAACAGAACAAAAGTTGAAGACCGCGTGACCCGCTTCTTTTCGTGAATGGCAGGCCGTACGAGTATTAAAAGAGGTATGTTGTTAAAAGCATTACTTATAGAAAATTACAGGTAGCGCCCATTTTCTGCTGACTTTTTCACAATATTCCTTTGGATTGCAAATATATTCCAGATCAAGTAACCAGGGATAGCGCCAACTACCTACCTCATCAAAATTGCGGGTAAGCATTGGATAGGGAAGGCGCACGACCGGTCGCTGTGGAGATATTTCAGAAAGGCCTTTGTCCAGCAATGGATGTCTTCAAGCTGATATAGATTATGATGATGATAATGATTTACCTCATATTAATATCATTCATTTTTGAAAGGGAAGTCTTGGTTAGGTTTATTTAATACTAGCTTTTTCCCGTGACTTCGTCCGCCTTAAATTCCTTTATTGCGGATAAGGGTATTTTTCCGGGATAAAAAGTAGCCTATGACCTTCCCCGGGACTCAAACTATCTCCGTACCAAATTTCATCCAAATCGGTTCAGCGGTTTAAGCGTGAAGAGGTAACAGACAGACAGACAGACAGACAGACAGACAGACAGATTTCGCATTTATAATATCAGTATGGATGTATTAGTGACTGATTATATAAACTGATGGCATATTAGCGATGCGAAAGAAGGAAGACCAAAATTCTGAACTGTTTCTAATGGAAATATTTAAAGGACTTTTATTAAGTAATAGATCTTCGATATGGTGTTCAAGATGGTGATCACGGTTTTCAAGGGGCTGATAAAATATTAGGTACTTTAATTGGTGGCGAACAAATTGACAAAGATTCAACAACTGTGTTAATGCTATTAAGTAAGTTCGGCCTAGCCAGCCATAGGGATTGCAATCCGGATTATCCCAAGTTCGAAAATCCGGATTTTACACATATTTTGCGATCCGTTTCAAAATCCGGATTTTCCAACTGAAATCCGAATTTTCGGATTTTGTTGTCAAAGTGTTGTAATGCAATTTGTTGCATATGTTAACAAGTTTTAATTGTTTAAGATAAATATCGTTAATCAAAAATTTGTTTTTGTTAAAAATTTGCGTTGCAGTGTACGCTTAATCTTGTTTTTGATAGATATTTGCGAAGCAGTGTACGCATAAACTTGGTTTTGTAAAAAAAAGGTTGCAGCGTACGCATTGACCTGTTATTGTTTAAAAAATATTGAAAAGACTTTGATTGTGATTAAGAATACTGAGTATCTCTAATATGGTCCTTTTTTTTCTTCTATTCATAGAAGTAAACAAAAACGCTCCAAAATCCGGATTTTATCCGAAGTTCGGATTTCAGCCGACCTATTATCCGAAAATCCGGATTTCCCAAAAGAGGGCCGGATTTGCAATCCCTAGCCAGCCATATCAGAGCCCACAATAGACGAAGTCCATAATGTTTGCGTAAGGTCGCCGTCATCGAAATCGGTGAGGAGGACTATATATAATACTATTATAGGTGTACACTACGTTTGCCGTTGCAGTTTATTACATTAGGAATTTTTGCTTTTTGAAATACTATAAATATTTGTGAGTTAAAATGGTATACAGATTTATATTGGCTTTTTGTGCACTAGGACGATAAAACTAAGCTCAAGTCAAACAATGGTGCAAAAGGTAAGTATTCATAACTGCAATATTAAATTATATTTACTTGTTGCTGTGTAACGACTGTAATACGGGATCCAAATGTACGAGTAATTTTTAATTCGTGTTCTGTTTTTGTTTAATAGATTTTGTTTAACATTTTTCAAATTTCACTCTGTGATCAATCCGATTTGCGAATATGCCAGTACTTGTATCTTAGCCTGTATCTGAGATGTCTTAATACTTCGTACAGGCATGTAAGCCGTACTCGGCACGCCGTCCCGAACATCACGTCCGCACGATAAATTGATTTGGTACCAGATGTGCACCCGGCTCGCGACACGACCAAATATTTCACTAACAGTTTTTCTCTACATTATTATTTTCAGTTCGCATTGCGAGGGAAGATTTGTTCATACGTGTACACGTGGATTTGTGTCGGTGAGGTGTCAAAGATAACGCTGTAGGCGTTTGATGTGGAAGAGAACACGGTAGTTCTTTTAGAAATAGGCAGTAAGTAGCACATTTATAGGGTTGGTCCTGAATAAATACTTTAGTTACCTATTAACTTAAGATTTAATTTACAATATAAAATTAAGTTAGGTAACTAAAAGAAACAGCGAAGGGCGTTACAAAGGTAAATGCGTATGTGACATTGACAATTACCGAAACTATTTGCACACGTCTTTCATCTCTTACAAACTGCGTCTAATTCGATTCGGTATGCGGCCGTAGGGAAGGGCCGAGGGAGTACGTAGACGAAGCTGCACTCCATTCGTATCGGACGCGTGTGTAAGCACTTTTCCACCCTTTTAGCTTTAGATTAAGCTTGTGGCATATTGCGAGTGGCATAATACCACCATGATTTTTGTAGGTATCATCCACACACGATAAACATAGTACATCGATCGCCGCAATTAATTGACTGTCTCAATGATACCTGTATTACCTATTACGTGAACAACTAAAATCAGTCAGCTTGATACTTCGTAGTAATTTTATAAGTACTCCAACGTGCGACAATATGCAGCAAACGAAACGGTACAAATAAAGAAATTCCAAGCGCTTTAATGATCTGTCCGCGATGGGACAAATTGGCCGAGACTGGTCAGTGCAAGTTTTAAATTCAATAGTGTTATCTGTGTGTGGAGGGGCAATTCGTCAACGTCTCTCTGTAATTCCCCCTCAATGAGTTGAGCTGAGGAGGGATGTCGCGCCATCCATCACGCGGAGTGCTCGATCGACGATGCTGCTAACTCATCCGATCAAACTATCTAAGTTCTTGAAGCCTTATTCATTAAATTTAGGCCCTGATGAATATTTTATGGAATAGTTATGCTTGTTAGCATAAATAAGGAAGGAGTTGTGAAGTAAGTTGAACGTAACTTAATGTCTCCTTGAATATTTATTTAGTTGGAATGTTGGAATATAACTAGGTTTTCCTTCAGGAATACACTATCCCATCAAAAACATAACATGTAAAAAGATTGCCAAGTCTCGCAACCTTTTCTACCACAAAAAGTTGTGAGATATAATAACCAAGTCGGTTAATTTATTCAGTAGTACCTATCCAGGGAAGGATCTACTCCACACCTTTGTTACGAGTATTCATAAATGTTCACCGAACGAACAACATGTTATTGTAACGGTCAATTTATTCAGTAATACCTATCCATATGAGCATCTATCCAACACCTTTGTCATTCATAAATGTCCATCGAATTAGTTAACTAGGAACATGGTATTGTGTAGTAAGTATAAGAATACATATACAAAGATTGTTTAGGGTTCCGTACCAAAAAGGTACAAAAGGAACCCTTATGGTGCGACGCTGTCTGTCTGTCTGTCTGTCCGTCTGTCTGTCTGTCTGTCCGACTATTTAAGCGCCATATCTCAAAAACTACTTATGCTAACTATTTGAAATTTGGAATATTTATAAAAATGGTCAGCCCACATATATTACATAGGAAATATTTAAAAATATATTTTTATTTTCTAAAAAAAGGACGAATATGAGGGGGGGTAAAAATTAAAAGTCTAGCTACTGAGTCAAATGGGATATCATATGAAAGGGCTTGGCCTGCACATTTCAGAACTTTTTTTAAAAAAAATTATTGTGATTAATTCTTGTTTTATTAAAGAAAATGTGAAAAAAAAACACCATTCCCCCCCTTTATCTCCGAAGTTTACCAATCGAAAATTTTGAAATTTTCACAATTTGTGTTAAGAAACATAAATATTACACGAAAATTATAGCCATGTCTCTAACTAGCTATTTTTTTTTAATTCGCAAAGAACCTATTTGAGCAACCCTGTTGCGTTAAGTTTGCACCTGATTTGTTTGCAATGCTATAGATATCAGGTGCAAACTTAACTCAACCGGTACTGGGTAATAAAGTTAGGCTAAGTAAAAATTTGTACAGAACCCTGGGCGCGCCAGTCCGACTCGCACTTGGCCGGTTTTATTTTATATTATGCGAGTAGTGGGCAAACGAGCAGACAAGTGATCACCGTTGTCCATATATACCTGCAACACCAGGGGAGTCACAAGGGCGTTGCCGCCTTTCAGGTAGGAGTTACGCTCTTTTTGAAGGCTTGAAATTCGCATCGGTCCGGAAATACTACAGGTGACAATTTATTGCACACAGTTCAGTTATGCGAGCCAGTTGGTGTATGAAATGCTGAAATAATAGTTGACATTCTGAAGGGCTGAACTTTAAATCATTCGTTACTTCTACTAAATCATCTGCCGTCCAAACTTTTCCGAAAGCATTACGGTTTTAGCGACAAGCCGGCAAGAATTAAATTTCATTTTGGGGTTTATAATTTATATGAATCGCCGTAGTTTTGTAAACGCGGAAACTTTGGAGTCGGTCCGACGTAAAGGCGCGGAGTTTGCAACAAAACAAAATTACAATGGGAGGAAGTTTATTGCGCCGGTCTTCGGGGAGCACTCGGGCGCACAGATCGAAATATAAACGATTCACTTGTGCCGCGCCCGATTCGGGAAAGTTTAACAAAACCCTACATTCGCCTCGACTCGGTGAAGGTTAAGTTCATTGAGTAACAAGTTTACTGTATAAATGTTTCCATTCTGTAGAGTTTCAGTGTTTTTCTGTTTTGTAGGACAGCCTACCAAAAATTACATATTTATGGTTTCTTAATTTTGTTTTTTGAATCTGTTACTTTTGACCTGGCTGGAGAGTAGTTAACTGTACTTCTAGATTGTAACGTTGTTGCTTGTTGCGCGACAGTGCGAAGAGTGTTGTGTCATGTCCAGTGCAGTGCAAAAGAGTCGGATGATGCAATGTCACGTGAATTTAGCACCAATTAATTGTTATCCTTGTTGGAGAATCGTCCGCTACGATACGATTGATACGAACTTGCTGAACACACGAGGGCTACTTCTTATGGTGTAGGATCAGAGTCCAGTCAAACAGTTCCACGGGGCATATTTGTGACTTTGTTAAATCCTATTTTTTGAAATTATTTAAAAATATTATGTTCAGTGTTTTTGTACCTTCAGAACAGTGGTTCTCAAATTGTGTTCAGCGGGGCCTCCGTAAAACCTCTCAGAGGGCTTCTCTGGAATAAAAGTAATATGTTACAACTTCGGATTAAGTCACATATTTTAGTATAAATAGAGGTAATTTCAAAAAATTCGAAAGATTTTCCTTTCGTTTATAGCATGACAATAACTATTTAATTAGTTTGTGGAAATAAAGGCAATTTTATGGAATAAGTTTTATTTCAATGAGCTCTTTCAAAAATGCTATTTTTTAGAAGTGCTCCAATATCTAAAAAGTATGTGAACAATTGCTAAGAATATTATCGCTATCATAAGATAAGCCGATTGTATAACGTGACTTTTAATATTAATACTTAAAATAACTTAAAATAGACTAAGTTACCTAAAATCTTTTAATGTAAATGTAACGTCAGAAATGCTAAATCTTTTAAATTGAAACAATAAATTCAAAAAATCCTCTGTCTGTAAAAAAAACATTTTTGAAACAAGCTTTTATAAGCTATTGTACTTTTCTTTGTATACCTGTCAGATGATTCTTTAGAATCCAAAGCCGGTAGGATTACTTTATTTTGTTACAGAGTTCCTATGTTCACCTTCCGGCTCCATCAGCAGATCAGCTCGATGGTAGCATAATATTGCATTGCATCATACTTACATACGTATGCCAAGTTTTAGCTCGATCGGAAACTGGAAAGTAGGTCAAATTTAATTTCAAGACTTGACCCACACAAACACCGCACTTTTAGAATGATAGTGACCTAATTTAAAATTCCAAATGTTGGAAAATGTTCTTTCGAAAAGTGCATTTATGACTAAAAGTAAATTTGATTTTTTTTGTACTAAAGTCACTATAATTCTAAAGGTGTGACACATATATCGCAAGTTAAATAAAACTTGAAAAACATAATAATTTCCGTGTTGTAAAATTACTTACAACAAACTACGTTTTATGAGCGGCCGTGGCGTCATAGCGCCTTACGGGCGATAGTTTACGATGCAATACGCACCGCGGCGCACTTCGCTCGTAATTGAATAGCAGGCGTTTGTAGTAAACGCGGATTTGCCCGACTACGAACAATGCCAGTGGTCGACAAAGTATTAAGGCTAGACTGTATTGTTCTGCGGTAATGTGATTAACGTTTCTTTGCTGTAAATGGATCTGTCTTAAAGCGAGAGCTGTTACTATAACAGCTGAGTTTGTATGTAGTAAAACTAGAAGAGAGATGATAAGTGTGGAATTACTAATCGCATGAATATGCAATGAAATCTCATCCATTGAAATGTTATGTTCCTAATTAGTTTCAGTTAGCCTATTCAGAAAATGTGTAGGAACTTATACAGTGTAGCAATAAGGTGCGCGAATAATAAGCCCCTCTATCAACGTCTTAAGAGTCCGCAGCAAGCTCGGCCGAATTTCACCTTGCCATACAAACGGAGTTTCGTTCTCATTTTAAAACTACGTGTTGGATTGTAACAAAACTTTGCACACACAATGAAATGAGGTATATCTAGGCCGAAAGTTAGTTTATATGGCTCCAGTTTATAAAACAAACGAAATACAGTGAAAACAAGTTTTGTATGAAAAACTTACATTCGCTGTATTTTTTTTACTATGGTATCTGAAACTACATAAACTAATTACAGGCCTGCATATACCTTAACTTATTCTAAATACCAAGTTTCAGAAATAGCCCGTCGTTTTGAACTGTGAGCGTAACTACGTTTGTATGGAGAACCGAGCTTGCTGCGGACTCTTAAGAGCTTTGACGAGTGCCGTATCAGTTGGGTACTACTGTACCTGCACGGTGATGCTGCATGCTGTGGGAGATACATTTCAATATTTCTGGAAAGCGTAGGTAGGAGCTGCAACAAAACCAATTGATTGTGATGTTATTGTTACAGGGTGTTTATAGGGGTGTAGATGTACACCTACTACTGTACAGTTGTTGGAGATAAGTGATACCTCAGAAGATCAATGTATACGAACGTATATTTGTCTAAAACCTAAAGGTGCGTCCACACTTGTATCATTTGCTCGTACCCGATCACCGTGCCGTAGCATGACTGCGTATCGCGCTGCTTGGACGCTTACTGTCGGCGCGCCGATAATGCCGCACTCTTCCGATACAAGTGTGTGATACGCGTAGCAAATGGATTTCGAGTGACCGGATCGGCGCAACGTCCAAACGCGTGATCGTGACACGCGATCATGCTAAGCGACGATGATCTGATACGGGCAAATGGTACAAATGTGGACGCACCTTTAGGTTAAATACAGTAATGTTAACGGCGGTGCAACCAATATGCGTTCCTATGTCGCAGTAAACTATTGTGTTACTGCTAAACACTAAAGAGGCTTATCGCCATACTATAACTGTCTACTTTTAAATACGGTGAAAAATAAGAACACTAGAGTTTGCTAATACTTATGTCAAAAATCATGACAAAGCCATCTTAAATTACGTATTGTCTTAACGGTGTTTTAATAGTATAATCTGGTGCGTTTCAAAGGTTAAAAGTCTCTCTCTCTATAGGGTCGCTCCCTCATATCTGAGGATCGTGGTCAGCACCAGGGTTGCACCTGGACCGGATGATCAGTCTCCACCGGTTTCTGTCCGGCGCGTCTTTCACGACCGTGTAGAATTTGGATAACAAGAGTTTCACTTGATCGGTCCATTTTAATTCAGATTAAAAGTAATTAAAGTAAAAACAAACAAGTAAAACTTAATATTTTCTTCTGTTTCCGCGATTAATATTACTCATTTAAATAAAACAATTTTAACGGATTATATCGTAACTTTGACAGAGAAAAATATATCTTTTCTCAGTCAACCCGTGACCATGGAAAGCTGAAAAGCTTCCGAAACGTCGGGAGCTCAAATGAGATAATATACGTGATAAAATCCATTTTTTTATTTTTATTTAAGTAAGTAAAACTTAATCACTTTTGGTCGTGTTTGGTTTATAAAATTTATCAAAAAGTTTTAGGAAAAAACATAGGTTGGTCAATGAGAAAGTTCGGGAAATATAACTCGCCCATACGCTAGTATGTCTCTGTACATACATAGTGTATAGATAAGCTGGTTTATCTGGTAAATAACCTAGGTAGCCAGGAGTCGCATAACTACGCGCGGCTGCGAACTGCTAAGTACCCGCCAGGGTCACATTCAGGCAGTTTATGCGGTCACATCTTTTACTTAGCCACGCACCGAGGGTTCCGTGCAAAATATACACTAAAAACGCCCGTATCTATGAAAACTCTTTTTTGACTTTTTTGTCAAAAAATTAAGATTTTTGGACTTTTGCAATTTATATGGAAATACAGTTTTTAAAGACTGTATCTTTGGATGGCATTGACTGGGAAGTTTGATTTTTTTAAAGCTAAAGCTTAAAAGGGGCCTCTGACATAAGTGTTTGATGTTAATTTCAACTAGGTACCTGCACTCGCTCCTGTGAAAAATGGCATTGACAGACAGACAGCCGGACGGACAGGCAGACAGACAACAAAGTGATCCTATAAGGGTTCTATTTTTTCCTTTGGAGGCTTAAATGTCTTAAAACTGTGTGAGAGAGTAAGCTGGTAAAGTACTCGTATCCAAGAGGTAGTAAATGAGACCGTGAACAGATAAAATATCGGCCATGGCGATATTAATTCATTCAGGGATCTTTGCTGTAAGACTTCTGAGTATTACACTAGCATTTCTTCACGGCTGCGCTCGCATTACCGGGAATTCAGTAGCCAATCCAAACAGCTGCACAAACTTACATATCTAAACTATGATCAATATTTCCCAAAATATAAGAGAAACTGGCTATTTAAAGGTTACTGAGTCGAAGAAAATATTTTTTCTGTGTTTGTATGTGTCGTTGTGGCTTCATCAAGCCAAATCGGCTAAACGAATTTCAGCTATTTTGGATACACCTAAATGGTTATAGAATACTTTGTCACTCGACTACGCCAAGCCATTACGACCTTTTAACTTGCGCGAACGAACTTAGTGAATATTAAAAATATTCTTGTGTTACCATCAGTAAATACGTTGTTACCGTTTCTTCTTAACAATAAAAGTACCTTGGGAAATTCATAAGTATTAAAGACGCACAAATGTAGTTACTTTTTCTCCTCCACGAATGAAGTTGCGGGCATCTTCTAGTTTATAATATTATAAGGATTCCGTGAGCAACGTCTTTGATACAACGTCGAAGAATTACCAACAAAAGGTAATTAAATAAATCATATATGTATGCGATTATGCACCGTGTCTCTTAATATAGGTTTATAAAAAACCTAAAAAGAGACATCGGCCTACTGAATTATTGTTGTGACGACACGTTTGGCTCAGTGGGTTGCACAACGGTCTACGAAGCTAGCGGTCCCGGGTTCGAGTCCCGGCCAGGGCAAGTGTTTGTGTGATGACCACGAATGTTTGTTCCTGGGTCATGGATGTTTTCTATGTATTTAAGTAATATGACTTAAGTATCTATATATTATGTATATCGTCGCCTAGTACCCACAGTACAAGCTTGGCTTAGATTGGGACTAGATCTATTTGTGTTAGATTGTCCCTGTATATTTATTTATTTATTGTAACTGAGGTGAAGAGAGAAAAATATTTTTGATTTTGATTTTGTTGCGTTGTGATAACGTGTCTGATGACTATAAAGTAAGATTGCTCTTCGACATCTCTTGTATCGAGTGCAAACATATCGTGAGTCTTGGGGGTTCAGCAGCAATATGAAATCTATTATTCTGCTTTACATTTACTAAACAGACTTCATCCGGTTTTTTTCTTTCTATAGCTCCTATGGAAAGTAAAGTAAGGTATATTTTAATTACACCACATGTAAACAAAATATAAAGAGGTCCTCATTTAATTAAAATGCTTTTCATATTAAAAAAAACTATTTTGTTCCCAAATAAACCCAACCCAAATGGGTATACCCATTAATGAGCTGTACATCACGGTTAAGTTCCCAATTAACACTACGATACAAGAACTTTAATTACATAATTTCAAGTCATACACATTCCAAGTAAATATAAATTCAGTTTTTATTTTAAAAATCTCGAATTTATGATATGACTTAAAAAAAATATATCACATGCAAGTAAGTAGATACAGACAGTAGGCGCCATCCAAAAAAATGTGCATAATATGTAATTTTATTGATTCATTATCATCATAATTATATCAGCCGAGAAACTTCCATAGAAATCGATAAAAGCCACCATACTTATGTATATAAAACAATTGTTTACAACATAGGTACTTATTTTGATTGCAAAAAGACATCAGTATGTTTTAAAACCGTGGACTTTATTATAGTTAACTACACTAGTTCCCTAAGATTCTGCTGCTGCAGACAATCGCACGACTTTCTTTAGTTAATCGTTATTAAACTCAAAGCTATCTCCACGCATAAGATGGCCTACACATGCACTAAAGGCACATTCACATCACGATCCGATAAACGCACCCCAGTCAGACAGTTATTGACAAATCTCACGTCCAACACCGTAAAGTCTAATGCGACTAACGCGCCTATATCAACAGATGCCTTTATTCTTCGAACGCTGTAAAATCTTCAGCATCTACGCGCCCCCTTGCCTTTTAATCTAGGAACGTCAAACGGGGGACGTATTAGAGTCGGCACAAAACATCCGATAGTGTTCTTTACGCTTACAGAAGAAGCTAATTTTGCTTAAGTGGGCTACTCGGCGCGAGCTGCATGCACCAGGGGCGCTATCGCCGGTGCGTGTTGCCGCTAAAATGACGCTTCTCCTGAAATGCAGAGAAAGGTAACCCTCGGTGATAATAAAATGGAAGGATTACTTACTGTTACTGGCTGGCGCGTTGACAAAGTTGTCTATATATTGTCTGACAAAAATAAGTAATCGAAAACAAACTAGTAAGCTCACCATAACCGTCAGAAACCGGCCAAGTGCTAGTTGGACTAGCGCGCCGAAGGTTCCGTACAAAATATACGCTACAAACGGCCGTATTTATAAAAAAAACAGTGTTAGCAGAGCCCTACTCCTAAGCACAATGTACGCGGAGATCGATCATTTTATATTACCAACATAGACAGACAGACATAAAATTGTAGTGTTTTTAGTATTTGTTGTTATAGCGGCAACATAAATACATCATCGGTGAAAATTCTAGCTATCGCGGTTCATGAGCAACCGCCTGGTGGACATAAAGACAGACAGACGGACAGCGGAGTCTTAGTAGTAGGGTCCCGTTTTACCCTTTTACGGATCCCTAAAGATCGATAGTAATTTTCAGGGTTGTGCATAGCAATATTGGCTTAAGAAAACATATGATGACGGTACAATAAAAGTAAGAGATGGGTTTGTTACCACAGAAAAATTGGTGCACATGTAATTTGATCAATATCAGGAAATTGATCAATTACAATTACACCATGTTGTTTGTATAAGTGGATTTGATAGCCTATGAAAAACATCCCAGATATCAAATATAATATTTTAGGGACCCTTTCTCAATAAAGATGTTATGACACCTCCGTCAAATAAATTATTTCTGTGCTATTACACTCATGTTAATCCATTGTGTCATGGATGCGCTGAAAAAGACGCACCAACAAGCTGACATACCTCGAATTTACGTATAATATCGGTATGGTTAATAGGGAATATGCATATATTTTTCTTATTACTTTATTTAAACTCATTCGTAAGTATAACAAACAGTGGAAAAACATATTTATTCGAATAACTGTAAAAATAACCAAGATATAAGCTATCAAACATTTCATTCTATCTCTTTCTAGCAAAACAGATTTAATACGGAGTTTATATGACCGTAGTAGACTGTGACGAGTACACGTCGGACCTCTCTGTCAAATCGCTGTCTAATTAGAAGTTTAAAATGCCTATATCATGCGTATTTCTTGCCCGATTTTAATTTTAATTTCACTGTTTGGAATAGTTTTTACGGTATTTTGATATTTTGTTAAGAAAAGCAATGAAAAAAAACATGCATGTTCCCTGAAATAATGAAAATATAAAAATTATGAAACGATAAAAATATAAACATCGGTCTAATAAATACAATAGGTACTAAAAACGTCATTTTAGCACTATTAACACTTGAGCGAGGCAGCGATGGTGCACATTGTTTATATGTAAGTACGCATGCACCCTTTGTGCGTCCGTAATACTTGTGCTATGAATTTCGTAGGGTACTTTTATTGTTAAGAAGGAACGATAACAACGTACGTAAGATTTTTTAAATATTCGTAAAAGGTGGCCGCAACTTCGGTCGCGAAGGAGAAAAAATCATTACCTCTCTTTTTTCTTCAGCGTATTAGGGTAAAAAGTATCCTATAACCATATGTGGAAACCCCGATACCCTTGTACCAAAAATGGTTGAAATCCGATTAGCCAATTTGGTGTGATGAAGCCACAACGACATATACAGACATACAAAAAATCTCAGTTACAATATTTCTTTTTCAAAATATCTTCAGTGTACAGACATTTCCATTTTACATCTTTATAATAGTACGTGTAGATGTAGATATTGATCTCGCTTTATCTATAGGTGGTATTATAAATTTGTAAAAAATGAAATGACTGTACATCCATACTATTATAAAGTTGTAAAAATGAAATATTTGTATGTGTCGTTGTGGCTTTATCACGCTAAATTGGCTAACCGGATTCCAAGTATTTTTGGTACACGTGTAGAGGATACTTTTTACCCGAGTATGCTGAAGAAAAAAGAGGGGTTATGACTTTTTCTACGCCGCGAACAAAGTTGCGGGCGCCTTCTAGTTGAACATATTTCCAAAAGAATAAGTTACGAGTAAGTACTGTTTAAAGGTCACTTTTTCATTTTATTTTTATTTTGGTCACTGACTATTTTTGGTACACGGGTAGCTGATTATCAGACATTTAATTTTTACAACATTATAATATGTAGTATAGATGTGTTAAGGTGCATTGAGGTGATTTCGAACGATTTTTAATGTGGTGTAATTTTGATTATGTGTAATTTTCCGAAACTACCCCAATGCTATAGATGCCGTGTGCAGGGGCACAGAGGCACTGCCTACCCGGTACTACCAGGGCTCCATATAGGCACAAAAAACCTGCCTACCTTGGCCAAAAACTATGTTCAGCATTGAAAAAACACTAATTATGTACTTAATTATTTCCGGTAATTTAGTTTTTTACATATTATTTTATTTTAATTTTTTTAAATTATCACGCACATGGACATTTAAATAAAAAATGCAAAATAATATTCGGAAATATTTCACTCGGTAAATGTTGCAGACATCTTTTGCAACTTTTTTACCCTTACGAGGTCATCCGTCCACCTAGTCGGGGCCGTCCTACGCTGTGCTTGATGTTGTTATATAGAAGCATATAATTATGTATACCTACTTAGTGTTCTAAAACAGTGCGTTTTAACTACGTTTTTACTTATACGCATGTCCGTGCTATTTCTGCGCATGCAGTATAAAAGAAGCTCAGTTTATTAAAGGCCAGTAAAGGGATGCTGGAGATATTTTCCGATTAACTAGACAACGTTTACATTACACGAGATAGTAGCACTATTTTAAATTTATCGCCCCGTTATGGTGGTGAGTGCATCCCAGCTAACTCGAGGTATTCGCGATACGGATACCGTTTTTGCATCTATTTATATCATTCCAATCAACGAACATTTCTTGTTGCAAAACCGACTCAACTTGTATCAACAAATGAAGTTTCATGCCAACTGAGTAGGTATATATTGTGTTGTGTATATTCTGGTGCTTTTTACTTAAACTAACAATTATAACAATAAAGCTTAAATATAACAATTAAAAAACGCTAAAGTAATTTATATTAAATACAAAAATTGCTACACTATTTTTAATTTGATTCGACAGTGCCGTAAAACGTTACGCCACGGCATCACAGTGTCGTTTAGGAACTCAAAAAGCACGAACTCAAAATTTTCGCATTGTTTCTTAATATACTTCGGCTTTAGTGCCCTAACGGAGTTACTTAACATTAAGCCCATTTTATAAAAATTACGACTGGTTGTGAAGACCAGTTTAGCTCAGCGGTAGTGACGCTGCTCGCAAAGCGGACGATCCTGGCATCAAATCCTGGTAAGGCTAAATATTTGTGTTTGGATCTTTCCGATGACCACCCCATCACCACCAATGATTAATCAGTTACTAAATATGATTAGTACAAACCTGGAAAATATGATGCACAGTTCAGGAGACCTAGAACACAACATTCAGCAGCTCATTGCAGCTGCGTGACTAAAGTGGCGTGAAGTTACTGGCGTAACTTGTGACAAGAGGATGCCTGTCAAACTTAACGGACTTGTCTACAAGACAATAATATGGTCAGTTCTCATGTACGGCAGTAAAACATCGGCGCTTACACAAGGACCCATACCATCGATGTCGCAGAAATGAAGATGCAGAGGTGGATGTGCGGCGTTACCAGGCTGGATAAGGTTCAAGCAACGAATATGTGCGAGATAGCTTGGGCATCCGCAACATCGTCAATAAGCTACAGGTCCAGGTGGTATGGAAATGTCAGGAGAAGACCACCTGTAGTTGTTTGCATACGTAATCACGTATGCAAACCACTACATCAATTTGTCCGTCTTCAGAAAAATACCTATTGGAAGACCTAAGACCAGATGGACAAAATGTGTTACTGAGAGATACGGAGGAATGCGACGTTTTCGAAGACGATGTTAAGGATATGGCGAAGTGGAGGGAAAAATAAGGAAGGCTGACCCCACTGCCATATGGGACGCATAGCCAGAGAGGGAAGGAGAGAGTCTTGGATGTTTCCTATGTATGTTGAGTATATGTACGAGTATATATCGTCGTCTAGTAAACAGTCCATCTGTGTAAAATTGCACTGACATTTACTTATTTTATTGCGAATAGAAAGGCAAGGAAAACACGTAAAACTAGCGCAAAATGCAGTGTAAGTACCGGGAGCTGAGCCGTCGAGCGGCGGCTGACGCGGAATTGATTCAGTGCGCGACGTGCACTGCCTTCACAACAGCGCGATTCAAATGCTCCGCCGTCGCCCAAACGTAGCTTTATGCTGACGGCTAACTAATTTAATTAGACACTCTACTTTAATGCCGCCGCCGCTTTCGTGCCGCTAGGCCTTGAGCCTAATTGTTTTTTTTTTTTTGCTTTTGAAGTTTTTTGCAGACGCTGTTCCGTGGTTGTTCTGAGTTGTTTTATAAGTACACGCAATAATAAGGAAAAGACAGGAGTAATATCAATACAGTGACCAGAATTTGATCACCTTTACAGTAACAGGAGTTCGAAATTGGGGAGCACGATACGTTGGTCTATTCATACCTTTGGCAGTGTTGACAAATTAGCAGTTCGATTTGTCATATCTTCTTAAAGTCTGGAGGTCATATATAAGGGAGGACTTCAAAGCTGACTCTTGATAAATAAATATGAGAGCTGTAAAATATGCCTGGCACGCTGCCTGTCTGCTTCTTCCAATTAATGATTTTGTACATGATTTTGGGTTGGGAAGTCTAATGAAACATTCTGAAATCAGTACGCGTATTCACAAACTAGCCAAGTAGACCTACGCTTAATATTATTATTATGAAAAACCAAAGACATTAAATTCCACCCTTTCTTTACTTATTGAACAAACGACCCAAAGTACAGTTTCCTGTACCGGGTGGGTTGTGTCAACACAAATAAAGGAATCACTTGTTAAATGTGCGGGCTGCGTGGAGGCTACAATGAAGCAATTATTTTTCCAAAGCCAGGCGTAACAAGTAACCGAGTAGCCAGGGCACAAAGTTATATAAACATCATTATCGGAAAAATATTGGAAGACCATCGTCAGCTTTATATTGTTTTCTAAATCGGAAGCAGTAGTGCCTGTCGCTTCCGGCAATTCAGCTTGTTTAGCGGGAAAATTTACTTTTTCTTGTCTCTTTGATTTCTTTTTTATGTCGTCGACGTTCGATGTTAGTTTAGAGCAACTGGGGCGTGCGACCGCGATTATGTTGCATTTTAGAAATGTATGGATGTTGATTTTTGGTAAGATTAAAGTAAACAGCCCAGTGAGTACTCGCATCTGTACCATTACTTGGCTTTGGTTCATGGTTTTCGAGGAAATGCACTTTAAAAAAAAACCTTTTTTAAAAGTGCCAATATCTGGAAAACCATGGACTTTCTCTTACTAGATTAAGGTCAAATTTACTTAATATGGTAGCTTATAAGCTGTTCTATCACCCCTCTTCGTTTTGGCGTTGGTTTTAGGGACACACTGTATATTTGCAATACAAGTGAACGGTAGGGTATCAATTATTGAAATTGTGTACATGGTTGGGCCATTTACCATACCCCTTCCTTCCTCGAATTAGCAAAGTGCAGGTTATAAATGTGAATTGAAACAGTGTTTGGTGATTAGCGGTTTACCGACTTGTGATGCTGTGGTAGACAATAGACCGACGTAATGTTTGCTATTTAGATAATTCAAATTCGTTTATTGCAGGGCGGAAGACAAAAACCTTACAAATTTACATATTAAATATAAAAGAAAAATATAAACACTAACACATTTAAACGACTGGTAACGTATGACACGACTTCTGGGTGTCAACTAATTGGCCGCGGAAACGCTGGAATATGACGCCTTTCGGCCAGAGCTTCTCTTTCATGAAAGTCGAGAGCTGAGCAATTGGTACTTTGACCATAAATGAATTGAAGTTCACGTTATGTCGGGACTCCAATCGCTTGACCCTAAACGAGTACTTGGTCTTCACCCGCAAATACTCGAGGATCTGCTTAGATTTCGTCGAGTAATGCAGTCGGGACACGTGTGTCGTCGGGACTGTAGGCAGTGCAGTAGATTTTGTGGTCCAGTTACTGCAGATCCACACTGATTGCGATGAGCTTGTATTATGAGCATCTTTATCACAACGCAAACTCCTCTATCACATGATAGCTGCAGTTGGAAGGAGTAGCTAGCTTCTATAGGTATTTTAAGCTATTTATTTTAATTCTCTTGTTATCTTTATATCAAGAGTGTATTTGGCCGCTCAAATGAGGGCCACTAAAAATAGGCACTGCATCTTATGTTTAATCATTCGGTATTCACTGATGTCTCAAACTCTAGTATGGGCACACATAGCTACTATTATATTTTCTTCTATAGCGGTAGTTTTTCTCATGTTCATTTTGAGCGACTACATCTCAATGCCGTATGACATCACCGACACAGGTGTATTGACACGGTACTGTTATGTGATCGTGGACAATGGGCCTCATACAAGATCAAAGTTAGGTACCTAAAGAGCGATGGAGAGAACTATGCTTGCCGGAATTTTCCTGCGAGATCGAAATAAAAATGAGACGATCCGCACGAGACAAGGTTGTCGACATAGTTCAGAATGATAGCAGCGGACGGGGCTCGTTGGTGGTAGAATTGATGAACGTTAGGGCTGAAAAGGTCTAGGGTAGAGGCCACGTGCCGGAGGACGCAACATGGCCACAACAAGATGATCTGGAGCCGGCAATCTGGTCAAGATTGTAGGAATCCGTTGGACGATCTTTGTGTAGATTTTGGAAAAGCCCTTTCTTCAGCTTTGGACGTCATTCAGCTGAGTTATGATGAGTTCCGTAATTTTGTTTTGTAATTTGTCCTATTACTAATGAGTTTTTAACGATCTATATTCTACATTTACACATATAAAACTATTTTTCAGTCTCACTAGAGAAGTAATTATTCGAACAAAATAGTTTTTTACAATGAACTCTATGCATATTAAAGTTACCAAATAAATATATAATCTAAATATGAAGGGAAATTTAAACACGTACCTGTTTAGCTCTTGTCACTATGACAATAAGGGCTAAAATGGTACGCATTTCACTTTCTTTTACGTATATATATACTAATTTGGACTATAGTTTTTATTGACATTAGATCATGGATGTGATATTTTACGGTAAGTAGTTAAGCTAGAATCAGTGCAAATCATACCGACATTAGTCTAAGGCACGACATCACAGTTATAAAGCAGCCGCATCAAATTGCAGAAATTAATTAGATACCTACACTTCGTGTCAGATTCCTGCTTTCAATTAAATTCGCATGAAATTAGCCTTTCATCAGAGGAAACTTAACATATTTCACTTGAAATTGCTGCCAGTAATTTACTGCCGACGAAGCTATTACATCAATTTATATCTATCCATATTGCTTATCTTTATTACTCCACTCACTTACTTAACGTATTCCCTCATGTGCAAAGAACACATTTTGTTGTATATTTTAAACCGCCCACATAAATAAATTTGCTTGGAGGTCGCGCATATCCACAATATCATTACTCGGGTGCCATTACGGTCTCCTCCCGCAATTGTTATTCTTTAACAGCTTTCAACCCCAGTGTATTTGCACTTACACACAGCTTACGACAGATATGATATATGTTATGTGTGATGCATTCCCTAATGTTATTTTAAAGGCAGACGGGGGAGTGATGGGGACACTTGTCCCTTGATTGCCACGTCTGGGGCCGTAGTTGCGAGTGGGGCACTCGAGTGAAATTACACTCTGCCGCTCTATCGGATGTTTTGTGTCGCGACCTGCATCACACTGATACTCCGAGTGCAATCTCGAGTCGCGAGAGCGTCGCGAAAATAAACTAGATGCCTCAGAATATCGGGGAACTCGTTTGATGCCTTTCAAAAGCTTGTCTTGCCTCAATGAAGACGGTATTAACGTGTGCGTTGCTATAAACCTTTGAATGGTTTCGCTGCGCTTGCATTACGTACATGTACATAGTAAAGTCTTGGCATGCTCTTAAAGGATTTACGGAATTGCCAAGTTAAGATTTTCGTTGCACAATTCTGTCTCTCCGACCTATCTTTTGGAACGTAACCTACGTTTTCTCGTGTGACAATTGTGTAAATTCAGGTTAGCAAACACTAAAAGCAATGAAAATAACTTGTCATTTTACCGAAAGGCTTGCCCGCTTTTGAAAGAAACGTATATGTGAGCTAATCTTTATTTAACATTCTTAAGGGCACCGTCACTTCCAAAAAAATTCCCATTGTTTTTTAAAGGAACCCATCTGCCAACCGGCTTGAACAATGTTTTCTTTACCAATGTAAACAAGAACCTCAAAATAATACTATCTAATGAATTATGTTCCGGAATACCTAAAGCAAACAACAGCGAAAACAGAGTAAGGGTAGTCCAGGAAACTCAACCAACCAACTAACTTAAAAATAACAAAAACCTTTCAGTGTAACGGGAAATTTCAACATGTGTACTTGTATAATTTAGATCCATATGTCATTATGAATTTTCTCTGAAATCTCTCTCTGCCTCTCTCTCGTTAACTCGTGATGAAATTCTGTACTGTGACGGTATTGGGTATGAGAATGTTCATTAACCGAATGCGCGTCATGATATTACGTAATATGGCTTAAACTCGGCACGTCGGCACAGTTTGGCTAATTGGAAGATAAAGCTAAATGTTCCATTGTAAAATACATCACGTCATGTAACAATTTTTAGAAATCATCTGTCATCAGGGGCGCTTCATCACCGAGAGAGACTAACACAAGGTGTTAATAGGTGTAAAACAAAATCCACGCATTTGTCTGGGGTGATCAATCTAGTATATTGATATTTCCAAATTTCTTTAGTATCTAAGTTTATCTCACCTGCAAATCATTATAATCCATGTTCAGTACGGGATGGATCACTAGGTTTTATGATATAATCTTCCCTGTTTTATTTACTTTCATCAAAACGACTCGAAAAAAGTCCACCTATCCCATCAAATTATTTTTCGGTGTTATAGTCCTAACTCCAGTTCGATGAAAAGAACTTAAAAATAGAATGCTGATAATCTACTTCAAGGTGGCATACATTCAATATTTTCTACTCGAAGCAGGAATAGGATCCACTGTAGCGGGTAAAGCGCAAGAAAATCGCATGAGTTACGCCGCTTCACGCCCAAAGGCTGTACGGAAAATATTTTCCGTTTAACTAACATCGTTCGTGTCGCGCTCGTAACGCGATTTGAAATTTATTTCCCGCACCGCGGTGAGGTTAGGACCCGCTTACGGTACGAATGAGTTCACTGAGGAAATAGCACGGCTCGGCCATAGAAACCTAAAAAGTTACAATTACTTTTTGTAGCTGTAACTTTTTAGCTTGTTTTTAGAGGTGTACCCGGAGTGCTACCTGTAAAAACGACTCAACAAGGCACTCGAAAGTCAGCAACGTCCTATCCATGGGCGACGATGGGTAGTTTTAGAAAATACTACTCGGAGCCGGATTTTTTTAAACCATAGTGTGTATCGTAAGCTACGTACTTTGGATCCTGAATTAGACGTTTCTTTATGTTTATGGGATGACAGCTGTAAACGACAGTTTTAACAGAACGGAACGTTAAATGTGGTCGATGCAAATAGTCTATACAGGTGATCTATATGGCAAAACTGTTCCTGTATCCTCAGGCTAAAAATACATCGGATGATGCGTGTTATACGCTTAAAGGTAATGTTAGGAAGATAGCTCGAGGAGGACTGCTATGCAGTATTGCAATTTTTCATGGAAGTATGATTTCCAAATAACAATAAAGTACATTTGTCATGAGTGCGATGCCGGTAAAAAAAATACTATAAAGCCATTAGTCATTTAGGTTGTCTTACCACATACAGACAGCCAATAGTTTTAAAATTCGACCACAATTAGGCATTAAATAGAAAATATATGTTTGTATGCAGGCGAATATACGTAGTTACGTATATGAAATGTATATGTACGTGTATGTATAATGTATGCGGATAAGCTCCCGCGCCATGTTTTCAAAACGAGTGTTGTTCGAAATTCGAATTCAAAGCAAATTTTAGCGGCGAACACACATAAAAACAAACATTTGAGTCGTTTCAACTCTTTTTGAACGCGCCTTAATTAACGGGCGCCTGCAGTTGTTCACTAATTCAAATATCAGGGGCTAAATTCGGGATTTGCTTTGTTATCTTAGCCCGGTAGCAATATTAGAACTAACGCGACTTTTTAAGACAGTACGGCGACATTTTCAATTTTTGCAACTAATGACATCTATCATTCAACTTTCGTAATGAATGTTCATTGTCATTGCGAATCTACCCATGTTCAATAATAACTGAACGACCTGAAAATAGATACATCATGTCTTCGTTCAGATCATTTGCGTTAGAAGTAACTGTAAATCCTGGAAGGGCCAGTAACTTCTTCATATACTTCGATACATATTTGTAAATAAGAGAGTGATATTCATCTTAGAAACTCGATGAACCAGAAAGGCAAGCGCCTTTGGCCATTAGACCACCAACCACAAACGTCACATAGTAATCACCTCGGTACGACCGATCAATATTAATTCTTTTTTGATCTTGTTACTCCAGTGACGTGTCATTTAGAAATGTAGAGAGTAGTGTAGTACACACGTAAGTCGAACTTATATATAAAGAGTCATAGTTCATAGTTCTTTATTTGCAATCATGTACATTCGTTCCATTCGACCACGCATATCATTTTCGATGTTACGTCACAATAGTAACGCATTTCGTCTCATTCGTGCACTTAATTCGCGCGGCTTCTGTAACACCCAGTGTGTAAACCGAAAAAAATAAACGACATATCTAAAATAAAACTGATAATATTCAAACGGCTGAACCAATTTTCTTGATCTTATAGCCAAGAAAACAAACTAAAACAAAAGAGTGTGGCTTGGTTCATCCTTGGAGAAGCTAATACACACGTTTAAGTTATAGTACCCCTCTTATTTCGTCCTTGGCTAAAAATGAAATACACCTGCAATAACGCCGAATATCACAAGTCTACTGTCGAATATGGGCCAAGGAAGTTGCTAGCGCAGGTTTAAATATTAAAATGTTTTACCCTGCTTCTTAAGTTCGGTGATGCTTTTCTCTTTACACAGAAGTTGGGGAATCTAGAATGTTCTACCGTGTAATTCTGTAGCGTAACCATGGCAGGTAAAATGTCACATGTTTCTTTGTTCTGTTTCGACGTGTTCTTTACCAATGTGTAGATACGTAGTAAAACAATTTGTCGAAAAGATACAATCCGCGTGTCGGCTTGCTAGCTTACTTCATTTCTTTCCAAGGATGTCAATAAAAGGGTCCCATGACTTCTACTGCTTGTTAGAAACTAGGTAACTAAGTAGTATTTTGTTCTTTCACCTATTCAAAATGTAATAATTCCTGACGTACGATATTTTATTATCATATTATTTTTTAAATCCCATTTTTTTTGCAGTATTACATAGTTAAGCCACTACTACCCGGCAAAGCGTCTGTGGTCAAGCCGGGCCAAACCAAGGTACCCCAAAATAAAAATCCATTTTGCGACTGCAAACCAAAATATGCGTAGTTGGTTCATCGTTTTATTTTATCTTAGTCGTTATTCACCTGTATTAGGAATGTTGCCAGCCTAATAGAGTAACCCATGCCACGCCTGAATTTATTGTTAAAAATGTGTCTGAAAAGTCGGAGTTAGAACAAAAAACGCTATGAACAGTTCGTCTCTTATAACTATAACTATCTTATACAGGCTCTCCTCATCTAGACAATTCATTACAACAGACTGTAAAATGAATGTTATTCAGGTAATTGGACGCTATTTAGACGCTATTAGTGCTTCTAGTATTTTATGAAACTGTTGTATAAAAAGGGTCTTAAAACAGCAGTGGCGTGAGTTGCGATGCGAGCCCTGGCGAGCATCGCGAGTAAGGCACCACGAGCGTTTTTAGACCAGTTATACGAGTACACCTTTTCTACGACTACTTTTAAATGGAATAAAGTTATGCTATTTAGTTTCTTTATTTATGGAAACAATACTTTATCTGGTCAAGTATAATATTTAATTAGCTTTTATTGTCTTTTCTTTTTCAAATAGAAACATGGAAGTTAAAAAGTTAAACTTTTTGGTGGGTACACAAATATGACAACTAAAGAGTGACTGAGTGACTGACTTTTCGCCGACTTATTATTGGTGTTATTGTATATGACTTAGTGACTATGTAAATGACACATAAAAGTAGGTACAGGAGTGGAAAAAATAATTAATAACACTATTCGACAGGTAAATGACACAAACATGTTTGCATCTGGTCGCTCAGGCTGCGGTAACTATTCTAGATTCATCCCAGGGAGCTTACTTCCAAGATTAATGTTCGATGTTCGAATCGTATCGTTTCCTTCACTTTACCCTTTATTTCATACTGTATATCCAAATATACATAGTTTTAGACCATTTTTTGTATTTTTCATTTAATCAAAAATTTTAAGTCTATTGAACGGCACCGAGGCTTGAATTGTGTTTTTTTTCGTTTTGGGAAATAATGGGCAATGTATAACAGGGGAGTGGGATAGGGAAGGCATGATTAGAACTTCGACTCGGGATTCAGGCTCCTGAACTGAGCTAGCTTAATGCGAACGTGATCGCAATCCATATGAGGGAAGTGTCCGAACAAGTTCGTCGAGTGTTATGTTAGCTGTTGTATCATTACACTTCTATGCCTAAATATAAAGAAAAGTCTCTAACTAAGTACATTGTTATTCACATGTTTGCGCTCAACCCTGTGACATGACCGGGCTGGTTTGTGACTATTGTTTACAGAACACAGTTCGAAATCTGAGACTGAGGATGACATGTTAGACACGGTAAGTTAGTTGCTCAGCGGTCCTACGAAGCTGGCGGTCCTAGATCCGAATCCCGACCTGGGCCAGTGTTCGTGTGATGTGCACGAATGTTGTTTTCCTGGGTCTTGGAAGTCCGAGTCGCAGTCTCCACTCAAGAACACATTTATCCCAGCGGGGTACTAAATATATATGACAATTGATTTTCTGATATAATTATTTTATAAATACAAGTCGTTTAATTTCACGCTAATTTGAAGAAGTTACTAGTAACTTCTATACTAGTATAGACAATTTTATTTGTTCTTGCTCTATGGTAGTTAGTAGCATATAATAGTCGCCCTCCTGCTCTTCCTCTCATAAAAATTAGCCTGCAGATGATCCAAACAAGACGTTCCTACAATATCGTCTCTAAAACGCTATGGAAGCTTAGCTAGGTATAAATAATGAAGCGCAGCGTGCCACCAAGTTATTTTAAGCATATTGATAGACGCGATATAAATGGTTAAATTATTGGCGAGGCGAGTGCTTTAGTGCAATATCGTGTCCGTAAACACGAAGCAAACTTCAAAAGCAAATTGCACAGGTACGTAACATTTATCTCTACGGTTTGAACGATGAAAGCTTCCATTACGGGCCCGAAATGGATAAATGCACTTAAGGTGGTCGCCCGCTCGTCACCTCCCGTATCGCCATTCGATTCACTATTATATCACTCTCAGCAAACAAGCGTAGCGAAGTTAGTTACCATCTGACTTCTGAGTAAATCTTTAGTTTTGTGTGAACTTACTCACGCGCTTTGTAACGCGGACTTCAAGAAACTGTATGCTAGCAACAAAAACATGATTGGCTCGTTATTCAGTTTCTTGATCCTTGGTAAGTACTAAGAATATACAATGCAACTTCAACTTCACCACACAGCAATTTTACCGTCAATTAAATCGTACGAACATTGTGACCATCGGGCTACTCTATATTCTTTATTTTCCATTTAGTCCGCAGTAACCATTTTTATTTCAATCCAGCTGAACGTTAAATTCCACAAGACAACAACGATTGTGTAGCACAATTAGAACAAAACGTCTTACTGTTCTGAAAACAGAATTAATGGATTGTGCACTACTTTTACAAACTGGACCGAGATGTGGATTTTCCGAGTTAGTGATAAAACGGGAATTTATGCATGCCAGAACGAGTCTGAATTTAAAAGAGTTTCGTTCATATATTTCAAGCTACTGTAAAAGTTAAAAAGCGTTCAGATATCATATTTTTAAAACGTAGCATTGGTCAGTAAAAGCTGTGGAAAAGGTGCAAATTTATACAATCCTTTGCTCAATCAGCTTTGAAAAATACCTGTAATTATATTTTATATACAGGGTGTCCCAAGAAGTAGTGATATACTGAAGCTGGGAGGTGGACCTAGAGGGCTATCTAAATCACCCCCATGTATGTTCCGCGATTTTTCGTATTTTCGGAGTTATGACTTTTTTTTTTAATTTTTCACCTATCGCCGAGTACGATGAGATTTTTATTTATGGTGACGTGAATTATTGCGGTAGATGCTTGATTTTTTTGTGTGCTAAGCTGATAGATAGGCCAATTCAGTATGGTAACATTTACTATCGTTAGATCTTTGAATGGAATAAAAAAAAAAATGCCTAGAATGATAAAATTACCCCATATATTCAAAACTTCAAGGGGCTTTAGAAAGATAAAATCACATAAAAAAATTAACGTTTGGCTTTTAGAAACTTGCTCTGTCTATCAGGTAGCTACCCTGAAAATTTCATTTTATTATTCATAAGGCTTCAATCAAAAAATTGAAATCTAAATGTGGGATGTGCAAAATTTTAATTTACATGATGATTAATACAAACAAAGTAAAACCAATTACAAGGTGTTTAATTACAAGAAATTTTCAAAATGGCCCCCCTGTTGCTCAATGCAAGTGCGACATCGCCGAAAAAAGTTGTCTTTTAAACGTCTGAATGCACTTCTATTATTTTTAATCGTTTCTTCTGCTACTCTCAATTTCCGGGTTCTTGAGTAGACGAGGTCTTTGTAGTATCCCCATACAAAAAAATCAATGGGGTTTAGGTCGGGGGACCGTGGGGGCCAGGCTATAAGGCAGGTGTCACCCCGGCCGCAACGACCAATCCATCTTTCAGGGTATCTTTGATTGAAATAGTTTCTTACGTCCAAGGCAAAATGGCATGGTGCACCATCACACTGCAGTACTATGCTCTGCTGGTCAGCTAATCGGGCCCTTTCAGCTGCCAGACCGCTTGGGCGGCAATCACTTTTTAAATTTTCTACGCGTCGATCTGCCCCTGCTGTTAGAAGATGTGGACATGGAGACACGCAGAAGCGTAGTACTAAGAGCGAATAGTCATTATCCAGACAAGCATGCTTCATCTTAGGCTTCATCGTCACTTAACATGTGAGATCGAGGCCAAGAGATTTACTTTTTTGCATAAAAAAACCGATAATACAAGTAGGTATCAGCCTTGTGCATAGTTTAGGCCCTACTTTAAGGCTAATGGTACTTGCATTGTATTTATACTTGTAGAATCAGAAACTGCGTATAACTTCGTTGGCGGAGGAGACAAAAGTCATAATTTTTTTTTGCTTGAACGTAGTCGCATAAAAGTATTATATAACCATCCTAGCTAGCCTTATACTAAAAATGGTTGTAATACGTCTAGCCGTTTTCACTAGTTATATTGCCACAAAAACATACTTTCTAACATACGTGTTGTATGTATTATGTAAAGGACAAAAATGCATATAATGCACTTATTTTTAGGGTTCCGTACTTCAAAAGGAAAAAAAACCGAAATCTTATAGGATGACTTTATTGTTTGTCTATCTGTCCATGTGTTTGTCAAGACCCTTTTTCTGAGGTACACGCGGAGGTTTAAAGTTGAAAGTAACATCAAATACCATGTCTGCGGTCCCGTGAAGCTGTAAAAAATCAAGCTTCTAAATCAATTGAAATCAAAGATACAGCTATGAAAAAATGCTGCTGTTCATGGATAATCAATGGTACCAGTTGTCCTGGCTGGAAACTTCGAATTTGGTATAAAGGTAGCCGACGAATTTTAATCTGAAAATCTTGATTTTTTATG
This sequence comes from Hedya salicella, assembly GCA_905404275.2. Classification (NCBI taxonomy): domain Eukaryota; kingdom Metazoa; phylum Arthropoda; class Insecta; order Lepidoptera; family Tortricidae; genus Hedya; species Hedya salicella. The sequence goes on from FR990108.1 coordinate 10,634,752, forward strand.
TCTGCCTCATCTATGTCAGTAAACAATAAATTTAAAATGACACCACCTCGCGTTCGTTTAGTTTGCATAGGAATAGGGCTCTGCTAACACTGGATTTTCATAGATACGGCCGTTTTTAGCGTATATTTTGAACGGAACTCTTGCGCGAGTCCGACTCGTAATCGGCCGGTTTTTTTGAAAATGTCTTAATATGTACAGATATTCCATTGTACAACTTTTTATACTGTAGATATGAATGTATGAATGTCGTATGTTTTAAGTTTGTGTTGTACAATTTTCCGAATAGATTATTAAGTCACAATACGTACATAGGTTTTGTGCAATGATATATATAGGGATAAGTTCGCCATTGTACTTATATATCTTTTAAGTTGATTGTTTTTGTAACTGGTTACTATGTACAATAAAGTGTATACGTACATACATACATTGTTCATCCTTACATAGTAAATGACATTCTAACCTAAAAGTACACCTTTTTGTCTTAAACTCCTATTTTCTCGTAAATAAAGTAACAGGAATGAATATTTTTTAGTGCCACGTTGCTAATTTCATACATTAAATCGATTTCCTTGCGGGAAAACAGCTGGTATTGGCATTAAATGCATATTTTTAGATTAGAATGCGGTTTACTATTTAGGACAAGTAAAGTTAAATAGAGTAGGTATAGATATTTCAATGCAAGTTGATGTAACTAACGTGTGAAACTCACAAAACAGCCCCAGGACAGGCGGGTGTTAGTTCTGAAAGTTAATTTTCTAGTTTCCCGGGCTCACGTAGTTCGTCAATCAATAACTGTCATTAGAACTACGGTCGTTTCAATTAAATACACCTACGGCGAGGCTCTTACGGTAGTTGATATCGCGATAATGTGTTCAAGTAAAAATATCTAATATATAATTTATTATAATAATTGTCCACATGACCACATGGAATAAACATTGAATGAAAAAAAATATATATATATTATTACTAGAACTTCGTCATGAAAAAGTCATTTTATCTTTAGCGTAGTCAAGTAAAAAGTATCCTATAACCACCCGTGCTACCCGTGTACCAAAAATAGTTGAAAATTGTTTAGCCGATTTGGCATAATGAAGAATGAATATATATATTTCTAAGGGAGGCACTCCATACATGTAGCCGAAACTAATTTTTTTTTTTACCAAATATCAATGTGTGGCACATCATTCGACAGTTTTCCTAAAAAAACTTTAAATTTTTTGATTTAGTAAATATTTTCGGAAATATTCGCTTCGAATAGTAAAAATTATTGTCCCCCCCCCCCTCTATTTTCTAAACCGTAAATATCAAAAAAAATTACAAATATAAAGCTTAATAAAAAATTTCAACGAAAATTGTTTCCAACATGATCAGACATACCGTTTTTAAGTCATTGCCAAAAAACTGCGTTTCTCAGCAAAAGGACGTAAGTGCCGGGGAGATTAGTTCTTTTGTTAGTGTTTTTTTTTTCATATCGTATTTTTGTGATCTGTAGTGCATTTTTTTGTATAAATGGCTGCGGAACCCTGTATTGAGCATGGTCCGACATGCTCTTGCCCGTTTTTTTTATTAAGATGTTTGATATTAATTACTATCACTACTTGAAGACGGCGGTAGGTATGCGTCCTTAAACACCAAAACTCACATGAACTAACATTTCCTCTCGACGCCTTTCCTACCTGGGACCGCTAACCTCATAGTCAGTATCAGTATAATTAAGCCAATCGCTTACAAAAAAAACAAATTTTAATAAAAACAAAAGTAACGTAAACTTTCATTTAAACCATTAAGCTTAAAAATCAGGCCACCATGAAAAGGATAGTGAACCTCGTCACTGATGGATGGTAAATTGCCAATTAAATGGAATAAAAAGGCTTCATGCCATGGTGGTTACAAGAGAGTAAGCACTTGTATGTTTAATATTGACAGGCACCCTTCAGCCGATGTCGGGCCTCGACAGCGTTAAGGTTCGTCCACATTTGCCAAACACGCCGCGAAAACGTCTATTTGTGGAAGGATATACTGGGCGCGTGCATTTCGTATATGATCAGTTCGCGTGCCATTCACTCCTGTGAAAGTTACGCGTCGCGAGAACTTCGCTAGAGCTGGGCACACTAGTCTGGTAGACTGGTGGGCTACACACGCTTTATGCGATGTATGCGCGTTCCGCTATAATCAGGCGCACAAACAGCTAACTACACCTGCACGCGCGCGAGCGTTTTTCAATTGGCATGCTAGCGACGCATTCGTTCGATGTGTAGGAACCTTTATTTTATCATCATATCAGTCTTATTACCGAACGTATTTTCACCCCTGAGGCATAAAAAGGGGTGGGGATATAATATAAGTTATTGTAGAAGCTGTAAGTCTGTGTGTTTCTGTCAGTTGGTCTGGCTCTAACATGTAAATAATGATAGCAGTTTTTATTATTTGATATCAAAATTTGGTGTGGTAGGATAAAGCAACGGTTGATGATTTGCATGTAACTCGGGGCAGCTAATTTGATGATATTTTAGACTGCATTCAATTTGAAAATATATTTATGCATGAACTAGATGCATGAGTACGGATTAATCCTACCTTTTATTTTTCATCAGCTCTCAAAACGGAGGAGATTATTTCGTCGTTTTTTTTTTCGTTTTTTATCTATAAAGCCGGGGCTAGTGGAAATAGAAATCCAATTCCAGCTACAAATAAATATATTTTTGGAAAGGAGTGAGTTACCATTTTTAACCGACTTCCAAAAAAGGAGGAGGTTACATGTTCGATAGTTTGTATGTTTTTTTTTCATGTTTACCGATTACTCCGCCAATTGTGGACCGATTTTAAAAATTCTTTTTTTATTTGAAAGGATATACTCCCGAGATGATCCCATTGCCACCAAGTTGGGATCGGATGATGGGATCTCAGGGAAATCGAGGGCAATCCTCAAATTTTATAGGCACTTATAACGTTTTTCATATATTTTCTTAAGCTATTTAAGTATTTGCATATGGTAGTCTTCATCTCATCATGCTGAGCTGATGACGGAAGATACAACTTCTTAATAGTTAAGAGTAAGAGGATAATTCTTTAAAAAAATCATCTATTATAGGTAGATACGTTAAGAATGTTACTCATATTCTTTTTAGTGTGTCCCTGAAGTAGTCTCCTTATCAGCAAGTCAGGATCAGATGATGGAATACCAGGGAAATCGAGAGAAACCCTCAAATATTATAGGCACTAACAATATTTTGTATATACTTTTCTAAAGTTATCAGTTCTTTTCCTCTGGTTGTCATCATTTCATGCTGAGCTGATGATGGAAGGTACAATGAACTAACCAACTTTAACATTTCTTACTTCCAAAAACTCGAGATGCGTGCAAAGTGCCTCCTCAATCTTCCTATTCTGGGCTGTATAAAATACTTTATATCACTACTAAGATCCATCACGAAAAAGCAAAAAATAAAAAATTATATACAAAAAAAGAACCGACTTCAAAATAAACTAAAAAGCCATATATAATCTTTTGTGTACGGTACGGATCACATTTGAATCAGTTTTTGAAGTCGGTGCCAAACCTGAAGTAAATAAAGTTCTTTTTTCAACAAAAATACGAATGACTATGACTAAATATATATGTAGGTAGATAATAACTCAAGGCTTGCCGCCGCGGTTCTTAATAATAATAAATGAATGGTTTGGCACCGACTTCAAAAGGTGATTCAAATGTGATCCGTACCGAAAGTAAAAGCTTATTTATGGCTTTTTAGTTTATTTTGAAGTCGGTTCTTTTTTTATTTATAAATTTTTTATGCAGCAAATCCATCCGTCGTCGTTCGTCGTTACATGCAGTCTGACATACGTACACTCTCTGACACCTCGTATACTATTCTCATTCAAATTCAAGTCCATTATCAGCTAACCTCAGTCTCAGTCCTACATATATGTTCCCCGATTGGTCAAACATGACTCAACCGATATCGATTTTCTTTTGTATGAACGGGAGGTATCTCTATTTTGGTCCAATAACTTTAGTGAAGATCTGATGATAAAATCCATAAGCAATCGAAGGAACGTCTCAAATATTATTTCTCAAGCATTTGCATTCAGAAAGTATAAATTAGTGAAGTAAGAAATGGAACTCATGAAGTACCGAAGGCAGCTGGAACTAATCAACGATAAGTGATTTACGGGTACGTAGGTCACTCGATAAATTTTGAGATAAAAAAAACTATTGAAGATATTAGTATTATTTATTTTACATTTTTTCAAAATACTCTCCATTACTATGTATACAAAGTTCCATTCGTCTGAACCTAGTTTGGAAGCACTTTTGCCAGTCTTCATCAGATAGGTCCGAAATTGCTTCTTCATATGCAGCCACGGCTTCTTCAGCACTCGAAAAAAACTACCCTTTTATTTTTTCTTTCACCACCGGGAACAAAAAGAAATCGCAGGGAGCTAAGTCAGGACTGTAGGGTGGATGTGGTAAGGTTTCTATTCCAGCTTTCTCAATAAACGCCTTTGTTCTGAGGGACGTATGTGAAGAAGCGTTATCGTGATGCAGCAAGATTCCCCGAAGTCCAGTCTTTGGTCTCCTCTGTCGCACTGCTTTGAAAACTTGCGGCAGTGCTACTGTAGTATACCAATCAGAGTTGACTGACCTATAATTTTCCAGCATTGATGTTGATAAATGTCCGCCCCGTGAAAAGAAACTAGCTACCATTTTTTTTGCCGACGTTACGAGGTCTTTGTAGTTTTGTTGGTAACTTTTCCTCTGAGAAGACCCATACTGACGATTGCCGCTTGTTTTCCGGGTCATATTGGTAAATCCATGTTTCGTCACCTGTAATTATTTCCGATACACGCCGCGATGTCCCGTTGTCGAATCGTAGACGCATCTCACGACATCAATCTACACGAGCCTGTTTCTCAGTATCGGAGAGCAAACGGGGTATCCAACGGCAACAGAGCTTCCTTACTCCAAGATGTTGATGTAGAATGATGCTAACGCTCCCCGAAATGACGCCTAAGATATGTCTTTGTATGTTATTCGTGGATCTTCTCGCACCAACATTTCAGTAGTCCACACGTTTTCTGCAGTTACTGTTGTTTGCGGGCGACCACTTCGGTGGTCATCTTTGAGGCTGGTTTTACCCCTTTTTAATTCGTTGAACCATCTAAAAACTGTTGCCCGTGAAGGAGCAGAATCTCCTGATGCTGACTGCAATCGTTGCAAACACAATTGTTCAGATAAACCAAATTTAAAAGCATAAAATATCATAGCACGCAAATGTTCGCGGTTAAGCTCCACCGTTGCAAAGAAAAAACGCGGGAACCGTTTTAGAAAAATGACTGTAACATATTCATTTTTTAAATTGGAGCGAATCGGTAACTTGTTCTATTTTTAAATAAATTTGCTTTTTAAAAACATATAATTCAGGTGCGTTCCATTTTCGAATTTCGAGCATCTCAAAACTTATAGCGATAAGATAGTTTGGGTTTAACTTCATAGTCTAAAACCTAATAGTTCCTGATGGAAAAAAATGTGGAAAAAATCACAAAAGTAAAACTTAATAAATACTTTCAACGAAAATTGTTTACACACATGTTGGTTTACCGGTTTTGAGTTATTGCCAAATAACTCCACTTCTCAGCAAAATGTCGTAAGTGCCGTGGAGATATGCTATTTTGCTAATGCATTTTTTCATATCGTATTTTTTACATCCGTAGTGCATTTTTTGTATGAGCGGCTGCGGCACCATTTACTGAGCATGGTCCGATATGCTCTTGGCCGGTTTTCATTTTATTTTATTTTTTGTTTTGTTTTTATTCAAGCAACTCTCGTGATTATTGCATTTTGAAATGTGTTTGTATTCGAAATAAATACGCTATTACGTATGATTAATTTTGAAACTCTCTACTCCAACCCGTATTCCAAATTTCAATAATAAACAAACACCAACTCAACAGAAACTTGTTGCAAACGTAAACAATATATTCATACCTATGTTAAGGGTTATGTTTACATACTCGTATAAAACGTGGAAGAAACCTGCAGGGAAATCAATTTTCAAAAGCAATTCTTATCTCTTACGGAACTAGCGGAAAATTAAGATTTGCTGTGAAGTTTATCCCTAGAGTTCTTTATGCGCGTGGTAAGCACAAAGTTAGGTATAGCATAAAAAGAGAACTGCTCAGTAAGTTTTGCTTCTTTACATAAGTTAGTTAAATTAGTGTTTTACTTATTGTTTGTTGTATTAATAAAAATAATTTAGTATTTTGTTGCTATGTACTCACTTCAGCGGGCTTATGATGGTGTTTAACCCGTAATAGATAAATTCATTTTTCTTTGACAAGTATGCGCGTGCGAGAGGGACGGACGACTTATCGTTTATTTATCGTGTGATAAGAACGACGAACGTATAACCAAATCTTGCCTCATCTCTTCTAATTTGTGATTTCTATGCCATCTCCGTAAGTAAACGGATTTGTTACTAAGTAAGATCAAAATCCTCTTAAAAGTACCAGCAATTTTTTTTAAGTTTTGTTAATAACTGTAATAATGTAACTAAAATTTATGGATTGGATGTATTTCATTAGTACGTTACATCATCGAATTAATTGTGACATATATTGAAGTTTATATATTAACTAGCTTCTGCCCGCAACTTCGTCCGCCTTAAATTCGTTCATCGCGGATAAGGGTATTTTTCTGGAATAAAAAGTAGCATAGGTCCTTCCCCGGGACTGAAACTATCTCCATACCAAATTTCATCCAAATCGGTTCAGCGGTTTAAGCGTGGAGAGGTAACTGACAGACACACTTTCGCATTTATAATATTAAGTATGGATAGTATGGATTCAATTAGTTCTCGTGATTATCACCCATTTATATGAATTTATTTTTCTCGGTGTGCCCTGTGAACAGAGATGGGAAGCTTCCGTCGGGAACCCAAATGAGATAATATACAAGATAATCCGTTTAATGTATTTTTTTTAAATTCTTAATTAAATAAATTTTAATACTGCGTCTCGTTAACTATAACTTATCATAAATTGAAACTACATATATTCGTTAGACGGCTAAAATGTCCACCTATTTTAGAATGTCCTATCCTGAAAGAGTCTAATAGAGATGACCTAGAAGTGAAATGAACTGAACCCGTCTACAGAAATAATCTCCATGTTTTTGCATTCGTGTGCTTCGTTACGATTTTTAGTTTGAATATAAATCGTCGTAAATTATGTCACGAAAGTTTTATTTGACTTTGAAAAGGTTTCTCATGACTTTCGAATTCAATAGATTAAGTTTCATACAAGAATTTAAAGCACTGAATTTTTGATAATATACCTTGAATTCTTGGTACATTCATCTGGGCGACCTTTCAAATTATTTCGTTTTTTATTTCAGAAATTTAATTCGAGAGCTCGTATATTTTCTACACTTGTGATAGCGGGTTTGCACGTATTCTGAAATTAGACAATGTTATCTTGAGAGTGTTTTACAAATTCCCAAGTGCAAGTAAGAACGTTCTATTTAATTAAAAGTTCCCGGGCTAAGACGGCGCTTTGTTCCACAACAAATGTACAGAAAATAACAAATTAATATACGACAATACTGCACAATGCTTCATATTTAACAATAAGGTCATATAAAAAAAACTAATTTCAATAATGTTGGTGAAAAATTACCCGAAAAATTGTGTGAAATTTGTCATTTATTTCTTAAACGTTAAAACGTTTAAGAAATAAATTACAAATTTAGACCATAAGAGACGTTTAATTGCTAGGTATAATAGAAATAGATAAGTAAGGTTATCAGTTATAACCTTTCAAGTAATGAATACACTTAAAAGCATCGTGGTATCAGCCCAAGAATGTCAACTGCTGGACAAAGGCCTCCCTCTAGGATCTGCATAACGTCCGGTCGTGCGCCGCTCTCATCCACCATTTAACGTGAGAGCATAGTACGATGCTTTAACTTACAAATTAGTAGCCTAAGAAAGCAGATCTTTGTAATTAAGTAAATACGCTGATTCTTAACAGTCCAAACAGTCTTCTTCCATTATATGACTATACGTGCAAAAAATATTTTAAACAAAACATCAAGCTACGTTCTGATGTTGTTAGACCAAGTCCTTAGGTCTAAATTCACATTCGGCAAAAATATGACATTCGAGATGGATTTAGATAGTTCTCAAGTGTGTATTTCTTTTCGACGTGGAATCACGTTCGCGTTACGTTAGGTATTCATGCCAAAAACTTGCCACAAGATATTTTAAGGATTTTTTAATTAGAAATCCGTATTATATTCAAAGAATAAGTAAATTGAAATTACTCTTTCCATTTAATTATCGTAATTACAACTTTCCAGACTAAAGCTAATTACTAGTAGAATTATATTTTGTATGACCTACCTGAAATACGAATTTGGTTATTAAAGTATTTGTTTGAGTAACTTTCTGCAAACCTTAATTGAATGAACATTTTTAAAAGTTACAAATATACTTATTTAGGTAATAAGGTCACCATTTACATATAAACAAAAAAAAAAACATTTCACAACATAAGGATTCCATGTAAATAGCAGCTAATAAATTTATATTTTAATTAACAATAAACCTTAAATGTCAAACGAGCGCTTAGGTTTCTTAAGTTTAGTGTTTTTATGGGACATATATGACGCCGCTTTCTGAAAGCAATCACTTGAAATTTATACATTTACATACATTACACCTGTAAAATAAATTTGATGTAAATTTGCAAATGATTGTCATTATCGTAGCAAGTGACATTAAAAGCGACACTTGACTTAGCAAAACTCCGGTTACCATACAAATATAATACGGCTTGCTACAGAGAGTCTGGCCGACGATATGAGGAGGTCGAAGTACCAAACCTGGGTTGTTGGCTAACCTTATATCCGATATTTGTGATTGCTGCCTTCTATCAGGCGATTGAGCGTAACAAATGGCGACCCCGAATTTATAATGTCAAGAATTACGATCCTCAGCAATGAAGGAGTGATCAAATTTGAGACAGAGTAGGTACCATCCTGTCTACATGACAAAACACGATCGAGGTTGTTTGGCAACACTGCACTGTTTAGGTACACAATGCAAAATGATGTATATTTAATGCTACAACTACTACTACGCCATGGGATACGTGTGTGTGCAAAGTACAGAATAGATGATAGTAGGTAGTTTTGATATTAGCAAACGCCGCGTACGAACGTGTGAACGAACTGCGCGCGAGCAAGTGAATGAGCAATTATTGAAACCCTTGCAGCACACAAAAAGTGAATATTCGTGCATTACGCACAATGCGTATCAAAGTATAACGAACATCATCATTACTGAGGCCGCCGGTATGTACTTTTCTCAATCACGCCAATGCCAAACAATGAAATCGAATCGCAGTATTTTTTTTTAAATTTTGTCACTAAATTCCAAATTCACACGCTGTGTCTATTTGGCTGGCAATTGCTATTTTCCCGGCCTGCAGTAATATACTATTTTGCTGCACAAGCGTTATCGCAGCAAAATAGTAGCATGCACCACGCCTGCTTAAAGATATTTATTACGCACTAATATAATCAACCAGTTTGGCTCAGCGGGAGTAACGTTGCCTGCGTCCAAGGTCCTGGGTTCAAATCCCGGTAAGGGCACATATTTGTGTAATGAGCATGCATATTTGATCTTGAGTCTAGTATGTTTTCTATGTATAAAACTAAATATATCGTCGTCTAGTATCCATAACACAAGCCTTATTGAGCCTACCATGGGACTAGTTCGATTTGTGTAAAATTGTCCTGTAATATTTTTTTATTAATATTTTACTATACAGTCTTTGGAAAAACGTATATATACATAGTTTGTGTGGAAGCCGGTTAAATATCCCAACATTAAAACCGTCGCTTTGTCTCTTACTGCCCATAAAGTGACGTCTCGCAGATACCGTACGTACTTAATGGTACGGCGTCTGCAAAGCAAACTGCTGATGATAATGCAAATTTCTACACAATCCACATTTATTAGTACGTAATTCACATTCAGTACGTGTTTTGTTGTTCAGTAAATGCTTTGCTAAACTTCTCATTTGGAGAACAGTTGTTTTTGTCGTTTTGATTAAGCATTCAACGGGAAAAAAGTTAAAGGATAATAAGTATAATAAGTAAACGATAGATGAAACAAGAAATGCTTTTCTCAATAGCAATAAAATCAAGCATCATAGATTCATCAAATGACATTTAAATACTTATTTGAACTGAAAGCACCATCAAATGTGAAAATAATAGAAACATTCTTACTTACCCACTTAACAGTAACCGAAATAGCTCACAGGATTGCATCGTTGAAGTGGCAATGGGCGGGCCATGTAGCCCGGAAAACGAATGGCCGTTGGGGCAATAAAGTCCTGGAGTGGCGACCACGCATAGGAAAGCGCAGCGTAGGTCGGCCCCCGACTAGATGAAGGAATGACCTCGTCAGGGTAGCGGGGAGTCGGTGGATGCGGTCTGCGCAGGATTGCACCCTATGGCGAGCTATGTTCAGCAGTGGACGTCCGTGGCTGATAGATACCTACTTGTTTTGTAACTTATTTTTCACTGTATGAAAGTAACCTCCGCGAATTAAATCTTTATGTACAATAATCAGACCACCCAGCGCCTATTAGTTGCTTTAATGAATTCCCTTTACGGCTCACACTTACAAGGTGTCTCGTCAGGAATCCGCAAGATTGTAACCACAGATTTAGAGTAAAAAATGTTACGTATATGAACTCAGGAGGGAGTCAAATTCAACAAAAAAAAGCTTTTTTTATATCTTGTTTTGTTGCTTTTTGTACATAAAACTCGAAAAGCCTTCACTTCTCTATGAAAATTATCCATTGTAATAAAATGGTAATGAATATTTTTACAAAAAACTATAACTTAAGTGGATGGTAGCTGTCACTTTGATATCTGTCAATAGCAATACGGTAGCTGTCACTTTATGTCTGTCAATAGCAACACGACACTATCATCTTGATAATATCTTCAAAACAGCTAGATTTGCCTGGGATTCATTTAAAAATGTTTGGTCGTAATAACCTAAGATATACGTTGGTAAGATTATGCGGGTTACTTTCGTAACAAATCATTCTATGAAACATTTTGTTAGGCCATAAATAATAGGCTCCACCTTAAAACAGGTAAAACAGGTAGGTAGCATTACCTATATCCGATTGATCCTACATGTCGGTATAGCTATTCTACGGGAACGATTCTGAGCGTCCCATTTACGATGCCATAGCGGGCCAAATGCCCTGGAAGTGATACCCGCGATCGCTCAGCGCTTTACTGCCTCTCGTGCCGATTGTAGAGGGAATTGTGTACAAAATGTATCCTTTACATATTAAGTGTCTCTAACATATTTCTCTTAAAACCCCTGACTTCTTGGAATTTCTATAAAACGAACCTAAAAAATGTAACCATTTCTATAGAAATAAGCTTTTCTACAGTCATGATAAAAATACAGTTTTAAAAGAAGACGAAATTGACAGTCAAAGATCATGAAACATTCTTAAGTTTAAGAAAAACGTCGCGTATAGATTTTTTACAAATAATACATATAAGTACAGAACATTTTCTACGTAATTAATATCAGTTTTATTTCCAAACTATGCTTTGTTCTCTAATTGATGCTACACGGCTCCGTAGCTATTCCATAGGAACGGTTCTGTTTAGCAGTGAAACTGCTTGCGAAGCTAGAGATTCCCGGTTCGAATGCACGATGCAATGAGGGCAAATATTTGTTCTATGAACACATGAGTTCTTGATTTATCCTTAGTATATTGAGATTAAGACTATATCGATTTCTGAATTTTAATCGGTTTTGAGACTTGTGATTTTATTGGTATTGCAGATGTCTATCTGGCGACTAAGGTGATCGCTTGCCATCAGGCAATTCGTCTGCTCGTTTGCCCCCTATAAGTCGTTGGCGAGAAGCTATTGACAAGCCGGTGTTTCGCCGATGATATCGTCCTGTTTCCTATTACAATTTTTGGAGCTTGGTATTGTAGTACAAGATCTAAGCAGAGTAATGCTACGTAACGATAAAATGTCACAGAATAAGCTCCATGACCAACAACTTGAAAAACTTGAAAAAGGAGGGTAAAGGTGGACGGCGGATGAATGGAATTTGTAAATGAGTACTCGTATTCTATTTGAATAGTCACCTTCTAGACCCGACAAGAGAGGTGCCTTCATAGCCCAATAGCTCCTGAAGCCATATGAAGGGAAACGTTCCTATTTCATTAAAAGGAAACCTTCCAATCTTGACATATGCAGCAGAGACTCTGGTATTTTTACACGACTGCGCGACGCAAAGGAGGGTAATGTATTATCGTCAATGTTTGCAAAAATTTATAGATATTTTGGTCCGAAAATACTGGCAGTATCAAGAATACAATGTTGCCAGCGTCGCGGCAAACCTCGAGGGAATTGGCAAGCTCGATTTCTTCCATAAGAAATGGTGAGAGATGTTACCCGAAATCGGGACACGTGGAAGAATTAAAGCGAGGCATTTACTCAGCAGTGGGATATTCTTGGCTTGTAATTAAATATAGATTATTAAGGGGTGAAGCAATTTTCTGAAATGATGCCTAATTTAAATTCCTTCACAGCTTGTTTTTGTATTGCACTTGATTATTAACAAATAAACTTTGAGCCGTGGTTAATTGATGGATTGAAGTAGGTACACAAGTACCAAACAGAAATTAATTGCGACCACCGAAATTAAAAGCATCCAGCATTAATTCGGCGCGAAAAAAGACAGATAAGAAAATTATTCGTCTGACGCGAACAGTTCCGCCGGCTCGCCGCAATTTATTCCTCTCACAAACACGAGTCGTGCTGATTCAATATTGACACTGGTACGTAGCCTATTCCCTCGTGCTTCGGAACCTGAAGATACCAGCTAAGTTGAAACCATACGTAACTTGTAGTATAAAATTTAGATTCATATTTATTTCTTAGACTTTTACGACGACCAGGGACAAATGCCAAAATCAGTTCGAGGGTTTACCACGAATAAAATGTTTCGATTGATTGTTTTTGATATATGAAAATAAAATATGGAAATGCCTACTAGTTATACCTTTAAAGGGGAAGTTCTTTTGTTTTCTGCATGTGAAAACAAAGAGAAGAGTTGTGTGCATGTACACCGATTTTGTACAAGTACTTCTTTCTGTATTATGTAGGAAAATCGTCCGACATACGCTAACTTTACCGGATTTTAACCAACTCAAATAATCAATAACATTAATATTACAATTATGTAACTTTAACATTGTGAACATGTTTAACTTTAACATTGTGAACATGTTTTGGATAACAAACATCCAGAAAACTTAATATGTACTCGTAAACTAACTCAATAGCGCGTTGAACATCGAATGGATTTGGTAATTGCATAAGTTCATTCGTTATTTGTTATTCATTACTATACCGTGAGTCACTTTTTCAACGAACTTTTTTAGTATTAAGTACCAAAATATTATTTACAATTACATTCAAAATGAAACTATATACTGGCATTTCACATGCCAAGTCAATAACTTCATTTGAGTGCATACAATACGATTTGGAATCGAAACATACACGCTTACAAATGGATAAATTGGCTGGCTATAATTGATTTGCAATTGATAAACTATTGACGTGCTAAGTTTAACAAAAAAATTATAAAAACTTGTTCGGCCTAAGCATTTACATACAACGGCCTGTCATTATTTACAAGTTAATTTACAAGCAACTAACAAATTACAAGCAGTTAAAGAAAACTGCAGGAATCGGACAAATTGATTGCCCCGCTCGTCCGATCGCGTCGTCAAATGGGTGCCATCGGTCAAAGTCAGAGCTAATCCTCTCTTAATGAGTTCAAAAGCGGCAATTGTTAGCCTCGGCTTATGCTGGAGCCAACCCTTGCCGTAATCGCGCCCACCATCCTCTCAATATAAATGTTGCCCAAAAGCATACCTCTAATTTCACGGGTGCTTACGTATGTGGCGCTTGTTAGAATTTCTTTTTCAGGTGTTTAATTGTTTGTGATATCTGTTGTACTTGCGCGCCTAAATATAATGTTCTTTACGTCTGTTTGTGGATTATACTCGTAACAATCCGATTTAAAAGTTTTATGCAAAGGTAACGTTTGACTATACATGTTTTATAAGATATTGTATTAAATAAAAAATATACAAGTAGGTACTCTATTACACATTACGCACCTCACAAAGGACATTAATAAATAAGTAGAAATCATAATACGCGAGTGAAATCAGCTGTTTGCATGTTTTTATTTTTATATATTTCTTTGCTTGATTGTTTCTCAGCATTTTTAAGTGAAAATATATTACAATTTAATCATTATTTTATTTTAATGTGATTTGTGGATGTGCATTCGATTAAATGATGTCAATAAAGTATTCGTATAAAAAAATATGTTAAGCTCGAGATAATTGCGTTCTAATTCGACGCATAGCCATTGAAAGTTCAGTGAATATGCGTCACTTAAATGAACTAGTGCTTTTTTCAAAAAAACAACACCTATGTAACAACATAAGCCCGCTTTCACCTTAAAATCCTCACGTTTAGAAGCAGAAACTTCGCACACGTCAGATTGCGCACATCAGGGTGTCACTTAGAACGTGCGAGGCCGTCGGCAACACGCGAAAACTGCATTAATCATAGCGACGGAAGGACAAAAGCGGCTTTTTATCGGAAATCTCTGTCCCAAAGGGATTCGTTTGCATTACTCCTTTTCACATTTGTCACATTTTGCCCTATAGTTTCCCGTTTTTTGGGTTTAACTTTGACCATTGTTTCATTTGTTTTCTAACTCAGTAATAGCAAGGAGATTTATTGTGGAGTTAATTAAATCGTGCATTTGTTAGATATAACTTGTTGAATGTAAAAACTACCTATTTATTAAGGTTAAAATAGTGCTCAAACTCACTCAACATGAAACTAGCCTTACCTATTTATCATAGGGATGTTTGTAATTGTATCTTTTGTAACTGAATCCTACTTCCTACTAATATTACAAATCGTTAGATGTTTACATGTTTCGATGTTGGTTACTCAATAACTCGTTAATCATCGGACGGATTCAGATGAAACTTGGCACGCAGATAGATCAAGTCGTGTATTAAACTATAGGCTAACTAATTCTCGGTTATAATACTTTCTTCTTAGTTCTCGGTTACGCAGGCGATACCAATGGTAAATGCTAGTTAATAAATAGTATACGGTTAAACGATACTAATCTGGAATAACAGCTGGGTGATTTATATCTAAAGAGATCGCCAACCATTCGAACATGACATAAAATGTACCCTCGCTGAAGCAGACATTTAAAACTAAACAAAGAATGGCTACATAGTTGCTCTGGAAAATATTTTTCCTTTTTCTCTAGAACTGCTTACAGCCCCTAGGGACATTATAGCGCTAACGGAGTGCTGAAAAATGTACGTGAAATCTGGCATTGATTCTGATTTACCCAAGCCACAAAGGCATAGAACCAAAGGGTACGTAAATATTTTGTATAACAAATTATCGACATGAAATTGCATGGTTACCCTTGGGGCCCCGAAAAGGTTTTTATCATTGAATTTATCCGGTAAACTAAACGCTATCCCCGGTGACTCGAGGAATCGCGGCCCATCAATCATCGTCAGCCATTTTTTATTGAAACTCGCTTTATGAGGATTCCTTGACGCAGGATTAAAGATTGCTGAGTATCTTTGTTTTTGCATTAGCCACTGAAATGTATGTGACTGACAGCTAATAAAAAAATCTCCTAGCAATCAAAAATTGATAAAATTTCAGTCCTACGCTCATTTTCACAAACCATTCTGATATTAATTGAAAATTGATCCGCTAACCACAATAATAATCGCCTATTGATTAGCACTATTTCAATTACACTATAAACTAAACCAAATAACTTACGTTTGATTAATTATTCTAAAGCCCTTGTTACACAGATTTTGTCCTAGTGTGTATATTATACAATACAATAACTCTCTATTGCACACCTGACAGAACTGAGTATAATAGAAAAACAAAAAACATTTAAGGAGCGGTAAACAACAGGCGGTCTTATCGCTAAACAACGATCTTTTCCACACAATATTTGGGTAGTGGGAGATGTTTAGAAAAATAAACTGTACACCTTTTAATATTTACTAATTTGAGATAACTAGATTCAGGCAATAAATCAGTAAGCGTTGTTACTAAGATAGAATCTTCAGATCCATGCGCGAGTCATGTCTGTGTGGAATAAACACTTTACACATTTTACTTGCATTTTATCCACACATTTATTACTCATATATCCATTAATATAATGCTGAACCATCATTAAGTCGCCCATGGCATGTGCAAGCATCATGAAGTAAAGGTATCACATTAAACCCGATGTAAATATAATATCAGTTTTCACTACATTAACAAAACATTTTACGGTTAATTTCTCAAGCCTCGGCAATCGATTCTCAATTTCCATTCACTGTTTCAAATACCCTATGAACCAAATAACCAAATCATTCACGTCTGGCTAATAATTCCAGAGCCACAGTTTTTACTGCATGAATGGCGAGAGGCGGTGGAACTTTCGCAGTAAAGCGCCTCGTGCTACACTTGTCGAATCGGCGACTACTCAGCTGAGTTCTATTACTTTTCCAATTCGAAGTATTCGAACATTCTCATGAAACTGTATTCCGGATCGCATAAAATTTATCGCGTAGTGAACAAAAATAGATGTCTGCTGATTTTGAATTCATGAGTGACTCGGCGACGGTGGACGGCGTTAGTTATTGTTTTTCAGTACACTATTCGAGTGCTGTTAAATAAATTATGTTTTATTGAGCGGAGTAATTTATATGAGCAAGAAACTGTCTGGATCTCCCCCTGGGTTAAGTCTAGAGGGAGCCTCGATGTACATAAACCAAATTAATTTGCCGCGTTACTTGCAGGAGATCTGCATGTAAAATACAGATCCTATTATTAGACTTAATCCTCTAGAGAAGGATAAAGCTACGCTCAGTGATGACGTTTCTTCTGTGTTGACAGTTACGCCATAATTGCAAACGAGACGGATTACCCGACGCGGAAAACCTAATTAATATAAGATAGGATCGCTAAACATGGAGCTACGTTCGATCAAGAAGAAATCGAATATTGCAATATCTGTACATATTTACTAGACGAAAATATTTTTTTTGATCACGCCAAAAAGGTTGGACTGTTTTCTCCCATTTTTGGTACAAGTTTATAGTAAGTACATGTAAGGATCGTTATAGGATACTCTTTACCCCAACTACAAAAACAATAGTTATTTTTATTACCTCCGTGAACGAAGTTCCACTCACATTCTAGTACTTAAAAAGACATGATGATCATTTAAGATTCCAGCTCTCAAAAGCTACTTCAAAATGTATATAATGGAAAAGGCATATTTTAGGGCAGAGGACTGTTTAACACGTAAAAATACTTGATCCAAACCAGAAAGCAAATAATTTATTTTTACTGGGATACGGTTCTTACAAAAAGACATATCAAACGTACGTAAGTTGTTTTAATAAAACATATTTTCCTTTTGTTTCTATTATTTTTACTTTTAGAGATTTTGATACATTTTCTTGGAGAATTATGGATATTGTTAGTAACCTAGTACTTAAAAGATAGAGGTATTTAAAATCTACTTAAGTACTAAAACTGTAAAAGTTAAGAACTATTTAGAGACGGACTGTGGAGTTCCTTTCGCCTTTCTTCTCAGTGATTTACTCTTGGGAAATGCCGGTAAACTCAGACTTGTAAATGTACTTACCTGCACCTAACTTACAGAATAAAGATAATTATTTCATGAAGTACAGATTAAATGCATATACGAGTACGTAGCTTTTTATACCAAATTGTGATTCTAGATAAAAACATTGACTCCTTTTGTGTTATAGCATAATAAACTCCTAAATCACAAAAGTTGAACTACTAGAATATATATGACGGCCAGGAAATACAATATCAGTATCAACGGAATGTATATACGTACACCCACCCCTCTACCACTTGACACATTCACTCCTGAAAGTTTCCGAGTGAATCGTATATATGATATACGGACAGAGAAAGTGCTAATAAAGGCTAATAATGATCTTTGAATGATCATTTACTGCAAAGCTGTCAAATAGATGTGTAATTGGAACGTTCCCGCCCCGTTCTACAGGTACCGCCGACGGATTCTGCCGAGATTTTCCTCTTTTTCTTTCAACTGTCCCTCGAGACTCGAGATAAACAATGTACAGAAATCCCTCACAAAGCCAACTTCGCGATATACTGACTTATTTTGTCTTTTACTACAACTTTAATGCGAAAGGGTGCCGTTTATTTTATTTGAAACGCGTAGGTTTATTTGCGTAAGGTCAGACTGTCTCGCACGTGTAAACTCTCCCATGTTTTCACTTATAATTCGCTTTTAATGAGACCCGGCTGCGCAGGAACAAATATTTTTAATCCTTCGTCTCATTAAGATATTTTCACATTCAGTAAGCTTCTAAAGTTGAACGGAATTCGTTTATCTCATGCGCTAATTGATACTTTTAATTTGGAAATAATCCCTCCTTAATAAACAATTATGTCTCATTTTAATTATAAAATGTCGACGTCATCCTCTTAAACCAGAGACGCATTACCATAAGTGTTTAAAGGACTCCAAATGTTCACATGTAGGCTTGAATAAACAAAATTCGAGTATTTTAATATCCGCAGAAAGTTTCAAACTCTCCATATTGCCAGGAAGCTTTTCACCGTTCCCTCGCTACATTGACATGACCTTTTGTCTGTAACTCCTTTCAATCTAAGTCTACGAGTGCACTTGCCACGTGAAAGTAGACCGTGCCAAGAGTGTCACTACACTTGGTGCATACGACAACTGCTCGCTGTCGAATTATTTGCGCAGTGTATCCAACTGAACAATATTGGTTCTAAGAATCCGGCTGTATATTTTCCACCAAATACTACGATACGTATTGGAAACCTTTGTTCGGTTGTGTTCAACGCTGCCGCGTTATTGTACTGTGTAAATCAAATTTTTTAGGACTATTACGTCGTGTTGAATAAAATACCTAAACGTATGTATGTATATTTTAAATCAATCACAACATGAAAGCATGAATTATGATAACGAGTTTCAATCAGATGTCTAGTAAAGTTTAACGTTTGATCTGTGTTAGAATCACTGGTACGATCAAATTTAACATTTAGATTAACAAACTTCTGTGTCTCCTTTTCCAGCACCTCTTATTAAGACGCCGCGAAACTTCCAAAGTCAGCAATTTCCCCAGAGGGTATGGGGCAAAATGCCGAGTAAACAAAACAGAAATAAGGTCGATCGTTTTAAAATCCAGGCCCGAAATGACACCGGGGACAGCACGACAAAGCCTCCACTCAAAACAGTCTGATAAGTGCGAGCATGCTTCGGAAACAGAGTGTGGGTTCCGTCGGCTTAAAGGCTTTTTTAATAACAGGATTACAGGATACCTAATGTTTTGAGACTGTTAAATTGCTAACACTAGTAAAACAGTTTATTTTTCATTATGGCAGCTGAAAGGAGAGGTGTATAATGTATCGATAATTCTACAATATTGTAACATGTGTTTCACAAACTTAAAAATATATTTTATTATTTACTATCTATTACGAGGCGGGACTTATATTATAGTTTTAGCCCTAGCCTAGGAGAATCCTTATTAAGTCTCTCACTTCTCAGTATGGAATGACTTCAACAAAGAACTAAGCCCAGTGTAGAATATATTGCAGTTTAATTTATAGCAATAAATATTGTGATAAACACTTACAAGCAAAATAAAAACTACAATTTAAGGTTTATGTAACCCGTTAGACGCGTTGTTTAATCGTTCCACTACCATCTCCACGCGGAACCCAGGAGAGGCGATGTTACGGAAAACACGCGGCCGTACAAAACTTTTTACGAGAAAATTTTACACATAAATTACGTCACATACGTTCTTATCCACCATTATTTGGTCTCAGTGAAGTTTCCGGCAGCGTACTTTTTACAATGTTTGCGAAAGCGCTATAATTTGTCTTTAGAGTATCTGGATACAATTTGGTGAGCTGTAAATTTATGTACTTTGCAATCTTTCTTCGTGATGCAACGCTTTGTATTTTTCTAATCGTGCACCGCTCTTGTGCAGCTTTCAGTTGTTTCGTTTAAAATGCGTGTCATGAATTATTTAAGGTGAAAAAAAGTGTTTCTTTTAGATTTTGAATAATTATTCAAAATCTAGACGTATTAATACTTTATTTTCGCTAACCATAATTTTATACACCGTGTTTTTGTTAGCATTCGTATAATCAAATAGATAAACTTCTTTATAGAATTTTCGTATATTTACAAAACATATTTAAAACGTAAGTGAGCTTAGGCTTTGGGGCGAATAAATTATTCACAAAATAAAAACAATTCAATATACTACACCTGTGACAAAATGTTGTATTCATTCCATAAGATCCCATGACTAAATCTAGACCGAAAATATACTGGAAATTAAATCAAAACTTTTTAAATAAAAAGTTATGATTCAACGTAGGTACCTGAATATCACTAAGGACAAAAAAACTGCGAACCAAATGTCTTTCATAGAGTCAATGTTAAAAAAAGAAATCATAGACAACAAAAGTAGTTGAAATCGTCACCATTAAATAAAAACATTGAAAGTAATGGCTAACTGCTTCTACTTACTTCAGCTTAAACCTTATTCTATTTACTATAACTCGGCATTCCTCATCCCTATTTTCCGTTTTCTCAGGTCCTAATGTAATGCATCTAACAACGAAAACAAATCAATAAAATCACGACCCTGTCCATCACATTCAACCCCGAATTAAACGCGAAAAAACTTTCTAAACGCACGAGTTACTTGGGTAAAATATAAGGCGAGTGTAGTTTATAGACAATTTGAGATCCACAGGGTTTTGTAGGGCAAAACTAAGCACTTAGAGCGATTCGGGCCCTTCCGACTGCCCATCGATAACCCTTACAGCCATTGAAGCACAGATAAGTAAAATCAGTATTATAACTGACGCAATCCAATTTATCTACTGTAGGTAGTCACTCCGATGACCCCATGCAAAGCAAGGTACATCATTGTTCAGTGAAAATGTAACTAATATACCATCCACTGGGACGGCATAAATATTGAAGATTCAACTAAGTTTTATTTAGGCTAGCTAAGTACTTTTGTACAACGTTGTTTCGACGGATGTTGGCGACCACCTTCTAGAATTTTTCTCTATTTGTAACATCCCTAAAGTTTTACATCCGTGTTAGTCATTTTAGCTCTGTAAACTAGAAGAAAACTAAATAAAAGTATTGTATACGTACAATGCCTTTATTATCCAAGTAAATGGTGAGCTCGCCCAAATAAAGGCAAGAAATTTAACTAACATAGGATAAACAAATATATATGACATCAAGTAAAAAAAAAAAGAAAGTAAAATGATAAACGGTAGCACACTTTAAAACTTGTTTACGATAACTGCAATTCTTTTTAAATAAAACAAAACTAGAAAAGTTATAAATTGTATACATCGCGTTGTTCTTAGATCACCTTCCCATTCATATAGCACCGAAGTAACAGATTAAAATAATTTTGCATTTCGAATGAGAAAAGGTATCTCATATCATATCCCTTTTTCACGAGGTTACATGATTCTACAAAATACGGGATGCAAGTAACGCGGTTAAAATGAGTGGCTGTAGATATTGTCAAGTGTATCTTCGAGATAAACTCGAACTAGATAAGATACTGGCCAACAATCACTGTACTGTAGACATACACTCGCTTACGGTTTTTAGATTGAGAAGGTTAGGTAACGTCTTGTGTCAAGTTTAACCTTTTGACTTTTACAAAGAATAATATAGTATGTCGTACGCCTTTGTAGACATTTTCAGTGTTTTGTCTCCATACAATAACTCTACTAAGTAAACGAAGTTAGAACTTGTAATATTCGATAGGAATTTTATGCTATGACAATATTTACCCTAATTGCTGCCTGTTTTTGTAAGGTAGCTTAAAGGTTGTCTTTTATTAGCTGGAAAAAAATGCTTTTAACAAATTTCTTATTTTCATAAAATTTACCCATTGAATTTGTTTCTCATATCCATCAGATTTATTATGCTCAAAAAATGTGGTGTCATACATTATTATCAGAAACGATGTGCACTTATCTAATGTAAAACGGAAAAATAACAAATGAAAAAAAAAATACTGCTTAAACAGATCTTTATTAAATTTAGTCGAAGCACTCAAAACATTCGCTTCCTGGATTATTTTTTGAAAGCCCAGTATTGCAAATCCATCTGTGAATTGAGACGAATATTGTTTATAAAATCATAATGTAAGTTATTGTGACGAGATTGGGTGAAGTATTAAACATGTATGAACTCATAATCTGATTGTTTAAGACACTGACAGAGTCCGATGTGTGATACATACGTTACGAGCCCGCTATCTCATCATAAAACCGCATTCAAATTAGTTCACGCATTTAAGTACAGACAAGTCCACAGTCAGTAACTTAAACATAAAAGTAACACTTTCCGACGCGTTTAAAAACTTGTCTCAAAGATACTTCTCAACAAATACTATTTCAACTCAACCCAGTTCTTGAAACGATTCTTCGCAACGCAACCGACAGCATAAAATGCATTGTTTTGTCGTTACCTACCGACCTAACAGAATCGTCTTCACAATAAAACTACTGAGGACACACCTCGAGGCTTCAGCAAAGTTTTAACGAGGAAATAGTGGTCGTAAATCAGGGGAAATTCGCTCTTATTGAATTTCCTTTTGTCGGTAAACGGAAGATCCACCTCGCTTTTTGTTCTGAGCGGAGCCTCAAGATGTTCTTTAACCCCATTAATAATCTAGTGACTAGAATATGTTTGATAAAAAAAAATAATGAACAATTATTATTATAAAATCACAGGTTTGATTGGCGTAACAGCCAATTAATTCATAACGCGGTTTATTATGCAAGTGTCAATAGTGTAAGTATAACCATGCGGTTTTTAAAAATAGCGCATCTTTTATACCCGTTGCTGTCGAAAAAGGTTACTAATAAACTCGCGAATATATAACCTATTGTGATTTCCAATCCGACTGGCAAGCATGGAGGTTACGACAGAAATCTCCTAATTTATCGATACCATTGTTGAGCACTTGTACTAAATATAAATAAAATTGCAGCTTTCGGTAGGTAACACGATTCTTAATATTCTAAATAAAATGGGGAGCCCTTTTGCTGCGTGTCTTATTTATTTATGTAAACCGTGTTATCCTTTTGGTAGACGCGCACTAAAAAAATCTCAACAAAATATTAGAAGGGCGAAGCGTTAGCTTGCTGACGAATCAGTGCTGAGACCAAAGAGTATCGAGGTAGATACAGAGCGACACTGAACATAGAAAGAACATACAAATCTATGGGACAAGCTGTATCAATAGATGGCGTTACTAGGTATCATCTGTCATTCTCAATACAATCAATATATGGAGCATGGACGAATAAATAAATATTACGGGATAATTTTACACAAATCGAACTAGCCCCATGGTAAGCTCAATAAGGCTTGTGTTATGGGTACTAGACGACGATATATTTAATAGCTATATTACTTATATACATAGAAGACATCCAAGACTCAGGAACAAATATTTATGCTCATCACACAAATATTTGCCCTTACCGGGATTTGAACCCAGGACCTCAGCTTCGCAGGCAACGTTACTCCCACTGAGCCAAACCGGTCGTCAAATAAAGCAAAAAAATAAAGCAAAAGGACTGTCAGTCGCCGTACAAAAAACCGTTCCCGACATTTACAACGCCTTATGTATAAGAATTATCGTTTGTTAGCGTGTCAGTGCTTAAATTTATTGTAAATTGACAGTGTTTATAATAGCTGTTTACGAACTAATAATATTATACTAGAATTTGTTAATTTATAACACAGTTAATATTTAGTTTTAAAGTGGCTTCTAGTTTTAATACTGGATCCCTTGCGGTCGGTGTACGATCCAAAGTAAGGCGATTCATGGTCCTCTTGTTTTATTTGTCACGATGCAAAGTTACTAACGATATGATCATCAGCCAAAAAATATCCATAGCTGGAAATATGCCTCCCCCAAAAAAAGTCCACTAGGACCGGTTCTGCGCCGCTCATATTATCAAGCGTACTCCAGTTGTCTTTGTCAGTTTATCAATCCACTTTTTCGAGTAGCTGCCTACCTACGTTACGTTTTTCGGTGCGTGACTACTCAAGAACTTGTCAGCCTCAACGGCCGTTGATTAACTGAGCAATGTGTGTGTCCCGCCCATCGCCATTTAAGTTTTGCAATTCTTCGAGTTTTACCATATAGGAAATATCTTTTCAATAATATGTATTAAAAAGAGACTTACACTTGTAATACAAGTTACAAGCTTTTGTGAAACGGGCCTCTGTTACACAGGATCTTTTGATTCCTGGTGCGATTTCGCAGAAGAACTCCGAGCATAGCCCTCTCCATTGATCTCTGGGTGACTCACCATAGCAATGCCATTTACCGCTACTTCTTAACAAAATAATGTATTTGTTTTAGACAGTATCAGTCTATTCCTCCACATACTCTCTGCTACGACGTAGCGAGCGTAGCACATTTGCACATGTAAAATGCGTAGAGGGGAACAAAGTCAACTGCTGCCAAAAATAGCCTAACGACTTCATTGAATACTAGCGCTAGGTAAAAATTAAATAACAAACGAGACAAAAAAAACTGTTGCGTAGATAAGACGTATGCTAACTACCAGCCAATCAGTGGGGACAAATTTCATTTTGATATTATCTTCATAACACTACTATATTTTCTATCAAGGAGGATAATTTATAGCAACTGTTATTTTAAGACTAAATTGTACTTAGAACCTCCTCAGCTTATTAAAAAAATACTAGATCCTAACCGTTTATTTGTAAATAAAACAGGTACTGCAACAGGCAGCGGGACTCATTGGTTTTCTGTTCAAACATCAAGGGAACGTAGACATAACGTAATAGGTAATCCTCCTTGTATTGACGTAAATATCCGATGATAAAATCAGCATAGTCGGGTAAAAATAATTCTATCCTTAACCCGTCACAGGTGTCCATCTACCGTAAGTATTAAAAATAATTGAAAACCGTCCATTTAGTCGTTTTAAATGATACAGCAAAAATACATACAGACAGACATACAGACACCCTAAAAATCTTAATAATATAGTAAACGTAATATTTTCTTCTGTCTCCGTGAATAGAGTTTGGCCAGAGAAACATGATATTGACCTTGAAAGAGAATTCTTTATATGGCAACAATTTTACATATTGAAAAATCTGTCAAATTATAAAACCTACTTAGTTTCTATGCATTCCGTATTGCCAGGTCATGATTTTTTCAAATTTGCCGCATATTTCTAATATCATGTTTCGCTTGCCAAACTCTATTACTCATTTAAATGACACAATTTAACGGATAATATCGCGTATATCATCTCATTTGAGTTCCCGACGTTTTGGAAGCTTTTCAGCTTTCCATGGTCACGGGTTGACTGAGAAAAGATATATTTTCCTTTGTCATAGTTACAATTTGTGCAAACTTCCCACTTTGAGAAAACAAATAAAGGTTGTACATACATGACAGATGGGCTTAATCTATAAAGACAGTTACACATGTGCCAGAAGGGCATAATTATTCTATTTTAAAGTTTTATCAAGCAGCATTTCAAAAATTCATCCGTTAAATTGTTTTATTTACATAATCTAACCGCACAAGTTTGTGAACGGTTTTCAACAAAACTTTCCAGTAATCTTGTTTAGATACGCTGCGTTATCTTGTACGCGGTCGCCACTCTTCCACCGTTCTGCCCCAGTGGCCATCGCTAAGATGAGCTGTATGCCCCGCCCACTGTCATTTAAGTCTATGGCGCACGACCGGTCATTGCGTAGGAACTCTAAAGGAGGCATTTGTCCAACTGTGGACGTCTATAGGCTGATTAGATAATGTTAAATATGCGAGCATTTAATTTTTATAATTGTATGATAGTATAGATGCTTACGCTCTGTCTTACAAGTTGTGTAAGCCATAGGTCACGAAACTTTTACTCATTTTCAGGCCTTCACGGTAACAAAAACCAGCGAGTTTTAACTTCGCAAAAGTTATGAATATTTCCCACTTTAACAAGTGGAAAACTTGTCTATTTTGTAAGTTTTCTGCTCAACCCAATCAAGATCTATTAAGACTTTACTGAATTATTACAAAGTCATTGCGAAAGCGCACAAACTTCAGTCTAAAAGTTTATGTAACGGTATTTAAAAAAATGCTACCAAAGAAACGAATAGTATTTATTTAAGTCTGTAATTTTAGTATACTGATCTCTTTTTAAATAATTGTAAAACAGGCGTTTAAACTTAAAGGGCTACTTAATCTCGCCACCTCGAGCGAGAGATAAGCTTTAGTACTTGGCATGATTGCAGTATAATCGTAGATAATGGATGACCAAATAATATTTCCTAGATTATATCCTGACTATTATTGCCTGTATATTTTTTTTTAGATTTCATGTATGTTTGTATGTGTCGTTGTGGCTTCATCACGCCAAATCGGCTAAACCGATTTCAACTATTTTTGGTACACGGGTAACTGGGTATCTCGAAATAGTTATAGGATACTTTTTACCCGACCACTCTGCAGAAAAAAAGAGGGGTCATGACCTTGCGGGCACTTCTAGTTATAAGTAAATCGCTCTATTTAATCGTTCCCTCATTACAGAGGATAGTGATCACTGGCTGGATAAGATAATATAAGTAAACATAAGTGTATAATTATGGATATACGCTTGATATTGCCTGTGAAGTGATGCTAGCCGAGAAATAATACTGCCGTTCTTTGTCTAAAGCCAAATTAATTTGTATATCGCTCCATACAAGTCAGTTCGGGTTTACACATAGTACATTGTTATGTGTCCTAGTCCAGCAGAATAATATAAGTAATCAGGAGTATCGTTGCTACGAGCACTGCCGAGTGCGCCAAAAGTAAAGCTCCGCTTCTTTTCAAGATATTCTATTTTCAGAGAGAGTCCTATTTTGTCTTCCACCGCGAAATTTAATATTTTTACAACACAGCCCAACTTTTTCAGATAACAGTTTTAACTTTTCATCACGATTATTTCGTCCTTACCGGCAAGGCTTACGCGGCGTCGCAACATTTCCCCCTCGAGTGGCCCGCACGGCCGACCGACCTCAAAAGCCGGCTTTAAGGCTCGTCCTCTCCATTTTGTTACTATTTCAGAAGACCCAAGTTTTTAGGGATGCACTTAAAACCCTCCGTCTGTTACAGAGGTTTTTGCAAGCGGTGGATTCAGACTGTTTTTATTTGAAATTCGAAGCATTCATTATAATTATACCAGGTCTGCGTTTTGAAAAACAGGGTAAAATGAATATATTAAATAAAATAAAAATGCTAATAGTTTAATAAGAATTACAGGAGGAAAATCAGGATTTAGTAAATCGGTATTACCCAGATATATACATCCTTTGATTCAAGCCCAGTCAGAAAGGTTCACTTCTTAGGCTCGACATACCGAGCCTTAACCTCACTATTCCTACAAGTCGGTCCGCCGCTAAATTCACGCATGGCATCATTATTTCGCGTCGACTTCCTTCATTCCATATAAATGTTATTAAAATGTAAGAGTAATATTTTTAAAACGTTGAGTGTAAACGTTTCGTTGAGCGAAGCCGGCGCCAGCAATTAGGACTTGCACGTGTGTTTCGAGTAATGAAATGCGTTTGCTTTGAAAGCAGTTTTTAATCTCGGCAGTTTTAGATTTTTAAACAATTTCCGAGTACTTTTTATATGAAATGGGCTCGGATTGAACTTTAGTCCCACCTGAGGTCGACAGTGAAATATGCGTTCTTAGGAGACGCTCATTCACTTTTCATAGAGAGAGGTTGAAATATTGCGTTATTCATACTCATACTCATTTATATATAAGAATTTTTGCAATTTTAGATATCAGATATCATAAATTACATTCCAATTAAATTATCATTTGAATGTCATAATCAGAACATTCATCATAAATCAAAAAATATATGATAAAATAATCAGGTATATTAAAATAATTTCATATAATAAACAATAGAATAGTCAATTATTTAGGTATATTAAAGAAAACATCATTACATGACAAAATTGTAAAACTCTTCTAGGCTATAGTACGGTTGAGTCATAATCATAAGCCATTATTTTTATCTTATTCAAAAATCTACATTCTTAAAAAACGCTCCTAGCCGACCAGATTCCACTGGTTATATCTTGAGTTTGGTGACTCGACAGAAAACCCAATAGTCTGCTAAACCCAAAGCTTTAAGTTACCATATGCGTCATGTTTAATTTGCCCATAATTACATCAACACTATTTAAGAAATTTTTAAATTGCCATCTGGCTTCAGTATTTTCATGGCCACACCTATGGGTACGCATATTATATTTAGAACCTTGAGTTAACTTTCCAATAAGTGATACAATGGACCAGAGCAAACCCAATATAGTGGTGAAAACTATAAGTACAGCCTAGCATAAGGTTCGCACCCATGACGGAATGCACACATTTGTTATGTGTGTTTGTCAGTGAACCAATTACAATATCCGTATTTATACAACGTCACAACCCCTGAAAAAAATAAACCGATCTCCGAGAATAATTGTTTCATGACAATATTAATAAAGTTTTAATATTACGCTGACGAAAACATTATTAATGTTTTGTCGACTTTCAAACCTTTGTAGACCAAATTCAGATCAGATTCGAAACCAACTTACACACTGGCAAAAGGTGACCTAGATACGGCCTCATTTCAGTATCGTTCAAATTACAGGTTTTTTGGGTAGTCTCTTACACCCTGTATTTCTAGAGACTCTAGATATACGTTTCACTGGGCCGCAGTTCAAACCTTTACCTGGGAAATTTACGGCTAGTATAAATAAAAAAATCTAAATTTAAAAAGGCTTCTATTATATCAAACCATAAACCTGTTGAATGATCACTAGTAGTTGATACTAGGAAATAGATACAATAAACACTTATATAAAAGGAAGGGAAAAAGTCAAAACCCACCTTTTTTTATTCAGCGTAGCTGGGTAAAAAGCATCCTATAACCATCTGGAGATACCCGGCTAACCGTGTGCCAAAAATAGTTGAAATCGGTTTAGCCGTTTTTGCGTGATGTAGCCACAACGACACGTACAAACGTACAAAAAATCCAAAAAATATATTTTTTGTTTTAGTGAACTCCAAAAAGTCTGTAACAATATTTTTTTTGAAAATATCTTCAATGTACAGACATTTCATTTTTACAACCTTATAATAGTATAGATATCTGTAGTGTAGTATATTCCAATTAAATTCGTGTCAAACTTTGTATGTAGTAGTTAACATTCAGCAGTTTGAACACGATATGCCTATGGGTGAATGAACTTAAACCCATCCTTACGAAGTCTCTGGCGTTACCGAAAAGCTTCTGGAGCTACCAAAAAATCAGATGATAATATTTTCTGCTTATTTCATTTGTTAAAACCCACCATACATTTAAACACAGATAAATCATGATTGAAAGTCGTTATTGTAAAATAACGCCATAAATCGATCGACAACGTTTAAACTTCGTTGCGAATGTACAACTTTTAAACTTCGTCGCAAAACAAAGTTTAAAAGTTGTGGATTGATTGGTATGTGTCTAAAAGTTGATTGACTTCTATAGCACTCCACTGTTGGATATAAGCTTCTCCCAATACGCGCCATTTACCCTATCGTTGGCTCGTTGCTTCCAGTTTCTGTGAGCTTTCTTTCATAACTCAACTTTCATGACTTTTTACATATAATGAGAGTCAATCATTCCGGTTGGGGAAATTTTGCATAGGACGTATATTTAAAACCTTTCGTTGAATATTGGTTGTTCATTTGGAACACCAAAGAGGTTAACGATAATTAGAATAGCCCATTAGCATCTCGATGACTGCAGCTATCAGTATCGTGGACTATACCGTGACCGAGCTGCATTCACAAAATGTACGTCAGCGTCGAACGCCGCCAGTGCTGACCTCGTTGCTACTGCAATATGACCCCTAGATATGTACATACTATGCGTTTTCATACTCGTAGGTCCTTTGGCTTCATTTTTCTTTAGTCACTTTTGACAAGCTGCTTGACGGGCAAACATATATAAGGGACGAACTGAAGGCGTGCGAGAGCGAAATTTAAGAATGACACACTTTTTAGTTAATCCGGCGCCAGTCACAATTCATTTGACGCCGCCAACTGTGACGCGCTGTATTTGATCAGGATCACCAAATAGTGGAAAAGTCATAGCAAAATTCAACTGCCATAAAGGATTGAAAATAGTTTCTATCGACTTCTCCATCTACGAGTGTCGATGCTTTTTGATGAATTTCATTTTGAATCTGTTACTGACGATTGAATGTAAACTTTTTAACTAAAGAGCGAGATGATAATATTGCCACCAACAAAAATAAATCGTATGACTGTTTTCGTGAAATTTATGTACCTTGTATTGGAGCAAAACGGTCAATCCAAATTCAAAGCGAACAACAACCAACAATTATTATTAGGCTTATCCATTTCGTATAACGACGATATTTTTGGAGTTCCGTAGCTAAAATGCCAAAAATGGAAGCCTTATAGTAGGTATCCTCGAGAAAAACGTTGCTAAACAACAATAAAACTTTTTTGAAGGTGTGCTTTTACACATCGTATTTTTTTGCATCTGTAGGGTATTTGTTTGTAGTACCGGCGATAGAACCCTACAACGAGTACGGTCCGCCATGCTCTTTGCCGATTTTATACGATTTGTATAGTCTATTCGAAACAACTTAAAAAAAATGTATAAATTTTTTGTCTGATTTGTTCTGAAGCACCTTGGGATATTGATTTCACACAAGTTAAAATTTTATATCCAATTATAGATTTTGGAATGATTCCGAAAAAAAAATTCAAAACCTGTGCAAAATGAGGTGTTTAACATTGATTGTGCTAATAGTTAATAACTATAATAGCATAATTTGTATTGCTGCGTATGATTTTTTCTTTAGAAAATCTTTCCCATAACTAAAGTTAGGTTCTGTAAAGTATTCTAAAAAGTCGATAGGCGGTAAAAAAGCTTAACTTATGCGAAACATTGCTTTCCAACAAACAAATCTTACACGATCCAATAGAGACTCCTTAATTAATTTTTCTAAAATTCAACTACCACAGTTTGCAAAAACTGTACAAAATGTGCGGAAGTCTTTATCTTTATTGAGATGACGTATTTCGACGTACCCGGCTCCAGGCTAACATGACGATGAATGATTTAAACGCTGCCTTAAACATTTGCCTACATGGCGAGATACAAATACGTTAAGAACGTACGTGTAAGTGATGATCTGATGATATACTTCTTTCTTTTACCTTTCAAACACCCTTAATGGTAGACTCGGTAGCTAAAACTAACTGCTTTCGCAGAGAAACGCGAGACAGCGCCGGTAGTAAATCCAGCGTTATCAGGCGCGACACATTTGGCAAGCCTGCCGGACCCGTAGCCAACTGTGACGCACTTATCTGATCGCGAGCAAGTATGTGATGATGCCGTGTTTCTGTACGAATCGGGTCATGCCAGCACTATTCGAAAGTAATCCAAGCTAGGGAGCATTCGGTAACCTGTTTGTCGCATAACATTATGTTTAATGAAATAATGATCTTTATTCTGTAAGTAGGCCAAAAGGGTACTTGTCCAAGTCTGAAGACCATTGTTGAGAAGAAAATGGAAACATACTCAACAGTCAGTATTTTTTTAATAACTCTTATCTATTTTTCTAAATAACTCTTATCTATTACCAAGGACCATTAAAACAAGAGGACTGACACTCATATTCTGGCAAAAACTAGATGGCGCTTTAAAGCTAAACATTTAACAATGTAATAATTGAAATAAAACAATTTAACGGATTATATCGCGTATATTATCTCATTTTAGTTCCCGACGTTTCGGAAGCTTTCCAGCTTTCCATGGTCACGGGAGGACTGAGAAAAGATGTTTTTCCTCTGTCAAAGTTACAATTTGTGCAAACTACCCATTTTTTTGAAAAAACACAAATAAAGGTGTACATACATGCCAGATGGGCCTAAGCTGTAAAGACAGTTACACATGTGCCAGAAGGGCTTAATTATTTTATTCTAATAATTTACCAAGCAGCATTTCACCAATGAGGCGTACTGAGGAGAAAAGAAACGCTGCAAAGAAAAACTCCCAGGCTACCTCATTACTAATTATAATATTTTAAAAAACAGAGACTATTAAACTACTTTAAACAGATAAGATATTTTACACCGTTCGGAAATTAAGGTTTTGCAGTCCTGTGTCTCGCTTGTTCCTTGATGAGATGTATTACAGGATCCCAAGCAGGTGGTAGTGACAATCCATCTTCTCTATTGAAATTAGGATGCTTTTTAATCTCAATAGCCTCGCGTAGCATCCTGGGAAAATATCTTTTTTCTTTGGCAAGGATAGAAGGTTTATCAAACTTAATTGAGTGGTTTGGTTTGTCAATGACATGTTCACAGACTGCAGACCTATTACACCGACTACGCGATACGCGATATAATCCGTTAAATTGTTTTATTTCAATGAGTAATAATCGCGGAAACAGAAGAAAATATAATGTAATAATTGAATAAAGAAACATAATTTAATAACAAGTAGTTTGCAAATAGCTAATAATAAATAAATTGTAACATTTAAACACTCTTCACGCTTGCAAAATTTAATAATCGTAAAAAAAATCTTATAATATAGATGGCGTTGTATGTACATATCGGGGAATGGCTTTTTGTATGGAGATAATCAGTCCTCTTGTTTTAATGGTCCTTGTCTATTACAAAAAATTAGCAAAGTTAAACGTCCCAGTCCTTGATCTTAATTAAAATAACTGACACCATATTTGTCACCTTTATTGCAACGAGTTAAGGGTGTTGGACAACTAATGGGACAGGGTCGAGTACTGAGACATTCACCTTAATTTGTATCGTTCTTTATGGAATATATTTCAGATAATCTTTTAAAGAAGTTAATTTACCATAGATATTTTTATTTTTTTATTTTCTGGTGAAGCCGATATTACGAGTAAATAAAGTAAACATTATGTGAATAATTATATTCGGACAAACGGATCTTACGCATTTTAATAGAGACCTTCTTATATTCTAAAATCACAACCGCCACAAACTGTCCACAAAATGTTCGGTCATGGAACAGTCATTGTGGAATTTTAAGATACAAAGTTAATATTGAAATAAAACAATTTAACGGATTATATCGCGTCCATGTCCTCCCGTGACCATGGAAAGCTGGAAAGCTTCCGAAACGTCGGGAACTAAAATGAGATAATATACGCGATATAATCCGTTAAATAGCTAAATAATATAAACAAAAACTTAAAATTAAATTCAAAACTAACCT
This sequence comes from Hedya salicella, assembly GCA_905404275.2. Taxonomy (NCBI): domain Eukaryota; kingdom Metazoa; phylum Arthropoda; class Insecta; order Lepidoptera; family Tortricidae; genus Hedya; species Hedya salicella. The sequence continues at coordinate 10,668,390 of FR990108.1, forward strand.
ATAAAATAAAATTAAACCTATTAGTTATATATATTATTTGTTAAAATTGTATGAATAACTGAAATATTTTATACTTATTTTAATAGAATGAAATCCGTTAAATTGTTTTATTTCAATAAGTAATAATCGCGGAAAGTTAATATTGTTTTTAAAGAGATTTTTTAACGAACATTGTAATACCGTCTGATGCATTTACTTCTTTTCCGACCGATAGCATCTTTTAATCTAACCACAAATACTTACCTTACTTTCTGCTACAAATGCCTAACCGAATGCAGAAAAAACAGTTTTTTTTTGTCGCAGCCAGATTGCTTTAGATTTGGGTAATACAACTAAACGCTACGATTCAAGCCTAGAGCTAATAAGGCGATACAAACAAGTGGCGATAGCACATGTCAGTTACCAGTCAAATAACCGATCCGTTGTCAGATGTTCATTCGTTAGCGTCAAACATCTTGCGTCATTCAGCTGTCATAATAAAATTAACTTTAATTCAATGCCCCACAAAAACAGCTTTTGCAAAGTCGTAATCGATAGACCGGAACAGATTTTTTGCACAATTAGCGACGGTATCGGGTACAAAAAATATTTTTCGGGAGATATCGTCGGGTGACTTTAATTAAATTTTGCGAAGCACTTAAGTGTTTTTATTGTAAGTATTTGTACGTTACTTGGGTGCCAATATTATCTTTAATCACTCGTATGTTATTTCATTTGTTTTAATCATAATGCTCATGATTGACGTTGCGGTGTCATTAATTATTCAGAAATATAGTTATTATTCAAGCTGTACAGTATTTAATGTGTTGATTAATAAAATGTATTGTATTGAGAATGGCGGTTGGGTAAACTTTTTAAAACAGAGAACTCAAGTCCCGTATTTGAGTATCTTTCGATTCAGTTGACGAAAATGCGCACGTTTCTTTTATACTGAATAGTGATTCGGTTTATTTCTTTCTCATGATATTACCATATTTTTTCTAGTTCTCATGTATCGCTCGATCTAGAATATCTTTATGCATACAACCTCATTCGATTATGTCTAAAATATTGATTAGTAGCGTTGTAGCAACAATATTAATTTCGTTATTTTCCAAAGAGTGATAATGATTCATTTAATTATCACGATTATGATGAACACTGGTACATTCAGCATCAAATACATAGTCACAATTTTTTATGTTATACTAATTGTATATAGGAATATGTATATGGCATTATTATGAACAAATATTGCATCACTACTAAACAAAATATGACATTTTTTTCAAGAAAGAGCATCGAAATAAAGTGTCTAGTAGTTTGCACCACTAGACGCTTGGACATGTTGAAAGCATAAGGTCTTGAGGGCAGCCTCCAAGTCGATGGATGGATCTTATAAAAACAGTGACAGACACCAGCACCTCAGAGTGTTCTCGAAATGCTGGCAACAGAATAAAGTGGAAACAAATAGCAAAGGCGGCTACCCAAGTCGAGAGGACCGATTACGAAGATCAGCCGTGTATGACTAAATCATCATCGAGACCACGACCACTCTGGTAAGAATGAGGTGACTACAGAGAATGAAAATTAACTTCACATAAAATAACCCAGTATCCAGTCAAACTTATTCGTAGCAGTAGGTGAAAAACATGGTGTTAATTATTGGATTAGGCTGTCAAGCATTGGGGTGTTTACTTTAGGTGTGGTAAAAAAGAAGCCAGATTTCTTCACGTTGATGAAGATCGATGCGATGAAAATTACTACTATTTGTTTATTACTTCCATTTTGATTTGAACTCATCTCTTTACATCGTGACCGTCTTATTTCGAAACAAAGCGCATATGGCATAAGAATAATAAGCATCCAAAGGAACAGTGTTCTCAGTCACGAAAAGTATTAATATTGTGAGCTTTCGAGTATTATTTAATATTTATGTTTAGTGATCGTTCATTTCTCCCGTGAAGTAGATCTTGACTGAACACTTCTATAACCTCGCATCTCTCTGCCAAGCTATTCCCTATAGTGAACTTTACTCAGTTTATGTTAGAATAATTTTTAAGCCTTCTGATGTCAATAATTTACGTGGTTAGGGAAATAAGTGATAGATACGTCTGTGGATTTTACTGCGGAGCACAAAACTATCAGAGTGCCGCACGCAAACTGGCAATCATCGCTATTCAACTTCTGAATGTAACTAATCGAAATGGGTAGCTTGGAAAAATAACGCCTAATGTGAACACGCGGTGGCTAGCTTTTTAGAGTCGTTCGTGTTTTTTGTAAGCACGGATACGTAGAAATATAGTGATTGAATCCGAAAGTTAATGGAAATAAGATATTATAAACTAATTAAGGCGGTTAATTTCGTATACCCTTTCGTCTAAACGCGTTTTTCCGTTACAATAAAATGTTCAAGGTTTTTGAAAAGGAGGAAATTTGTTTAATTTAGGCTTCTCTTTTAACAATTCTTAAAAATTAATGGTTTCGGAAAAACATCTTTCTGGAAAACGTGGATACGTACGTTATGGAAAATATTAAAATTATAGCAAATGAAATTGATTAGGGCCCAATCATGGTTCAGGTGGAAACACGAACAATCGATAAAATTTTATACGTAGGTATAATAAACAACCTTCTGATCATCAAAAATAACAAGCAAAACTTTTAAACTTTTTTAACCCGAGTTAATAAATTCTATAATTTATATGCGACAATACAATCCCAGGGTCAAGCAGTAACTTTTTCTATTTCTTCGCTTGTTTATTAAATCGGGTCTGAAACACTGAAGTTCTGATAACACGACATTTTCGTTTATTTGCAATTTCGCGTAGTGGCTTCTTTATGTCTTGTTTACATTTTCTTGTCTATCATAACTTGACGAAGTTGAGTTAAGAGACGGAAAGTAATTTAGCCCGACCTCGGGCTCCTAAACGAAATCGGCTCGCACCAATCAGTATAGAACTTATTTTGTTTATGATAACCGGGTTACGGAAATTAGATGTCATCTTTGAAATGAATGTAGGATTTGTGAATATTTTTAAACGTTGGGAAAATTATCGGTGATTTTTGGTGGCTGATTTTACTGCTGAAGGACGCTATTTCGTAAAACTTTAAATTGTCGGCGACAGGTGACAAGTTGACAATTGAATGATTCAGAAAACTTTTGTTCAGGAATATTTGTAACAGGGATACTGGCATGCTTGTCAAATTGTCACTACAACTCGACATCCTTGCGTTTGGATGTCTTGTGGCTTTTGTCGTTTATGAAACGCATAATTGCGTGCATTAATTGGTAATGGCGTTAAATTAATACATCAAGAATTTGTGGGAATTGGACGGGTTTGTCCAATTCCCATAAATTCCCATAAAATCCTCTACATCGCTTATTATTATTATATACTTCGAGCTACTAAAGCACATCACTATGCGTATGTACAGTGTGGCCGGTGATTCATGTCATCTAAGCTTTTCTTAGTAATAAGACAAGCGTAACTGATATGAAATATATTTATCAAATGTTTTATCTGTAACTTGAATTAGTATAGTTTTCTAAAAAAAACTTAGTCAACTTAAGATAGTTTTTGCAAAACTTAAAATCAGAAGAATGGTAATTTTGTAAAAACGACTTTTCCATGATTCAACATGGACTCAGCAAAACGGTTGCCGCTAAGCGAGTTACGTCCGCTTTGGTCTACATCTAGTTGTTCAGATCCGCATGTAAATTCACGGATCACACGGATGTATCGTGTACATTTAATTTAACGTTACCTCTTTGTTTGTTTAGACCACCACCATAAAAGCTAATATAAACAACACCTCACCTATTTGCACGTACCAAAATAGAAAATGCAACACCGAAAGTGTAGCTATTTACATATACAAACCGAGACGAGTCTCAGACCTGGTGCTTAATATTTAGGTGTGGATGGCAGCAATAAAGCAATTCAGCCGACGTCGCGAGAACCGAGTGGCTTGGCGTGGCGTGGCGTGGCGTTTCGTGGCGTAGCGTATCGTAGCCTTTCGTGGCGTCTGCGAATATCAACAAGGAGCGCAGTCATCGCGCGGGACCTTTATCGTTACTTCTGCTTGTTAAGCGCAACGGTGCAGCCTTTTGATTTAAATATCTGTCACAAAGGAATGACGGGTGACGAGATCTCACGACTAGACTATGAAGTCTTTTCACCTTGCTACCGACTTTCATTAGACGTATTATAGAAGGACTAGCTTTTGCCCGCGACTAAGTCCGCGTATAGCTCGAATTTCAAAAAATCCTTCTTTAGTGCGCCTCAAAATATGCACACATCTCTAACGGAATATGTGTTTCAATTCTCGTATTTGTACGGTCCGTCCGCAGTTTAGGCTATGCATTGTCTGTCAATAGTTATGGCACGTTACTTTTTTTTATATACCTGTAATTAAAAAAAAAGATGTAATTGGACAATTGAGATTTAACTATTGATAATATTGAACATTAGGTAGTTTTGGCAGTACTTCTTTGTGCGGCTAAACATTAACAGATTCGGCCAAACTGCGTGGAGAGCTTACACTCGGGCAAGCCAAGTAAAATTGGCCGTGCGAGAAGCAGTACCCCCTAAGATCTATTCCTGTGGTTTTCCGTGACTGACCCTGAGACATATTGATTGTGACACAGACCTTAAGGAGGAACTGCAGCCTTTTAAATTTGAATTGGTATTCCGAGGGTATAAAGTGGTATCTGGGGTATATACGTACACAGATTCACCTCGATCACAGCCAGTAATTACGATGGCTTCTATAACGTTTCCATGTAAGGCTTTCAAACGCAGCCTGGTTCTATTGCAAAGCTTCGGCTGATTGAGATTTTACCGCAACATTACTCGAGCACACACTTTTAAGATAAGTTTGTGAGAAGGTAGGCCGGGTGGGTGAAGTGCATTTAAAAACTCTACGCGTGAGTTTATGGCATGGCAGATGGATGGCAGGTCGGAGAATTCTCCAGCGCAAATATCACCCTTAAGGTACACTCGCATATTTATCTTAAGGTGGAGTTTTTTGATTAATAAGCCAAATAGTTGACACCTTAATGCAAGTTTTAACTTCATCAGCTCGAGTTCCCCTCGAAACTACAGGTAGAGTCTGACGAAAATCTCCAGCTAACAACATAGTGACTCCACCCATCATTACATCGTTCCCTCTAATGTCTTTCAAATTTCTATTCATCGCTTCAAAACACCCTTTATACATAATATTTTCTTCTGTTTCCGCGATTATTACTCATTGAAATAAAACAATTTAACGGATTATATCGCGCATATTATCTCATTTTAGTTCCCGACGTTTCGGAAGCTTTCCAGCTTTCCATTGTCACGGGTGGACTGAGAAAAGATGTATTTTCCTTTGTCAAAGTTACAATTTGTGCAAACTACCCATTTTTGAAAAAAACAAATAAAGGTTTACATACATGCCAGATGGGCCTAAGCTATAAAGACAGTTAGTTACACATGTGCTGGAAGGGCTTAATTATTTTTTTTTGACAATTTACCAAGCAGCATTTCACAAACGAAGCGTACTGAGAGAGGGAGAAAAGAAACGCTGCAAAGAAACCCTTTATACGCCATTGTACTTTTGTCCCAGACTGTTACCCCTTATTTCACCCTTTTCAGGTATGAATTTCCAAAAAATGCTGAAATTAATATTATTAGTTTTAAATTATAAGTTCCAAGCTATTATTTCTTAATAATTCTTCGGAATAAAAAAAATCTGAGTAAACAAAAAGTAATTATTTTCCATTTATTGTTAAAAATAACGCGTTTTATGTATTTATCTTATTTATAAACCATACTTTTGTAACAAAATGTTTATCATTCAGAGATGATCGCAAGTTTCAATCTATAACAAAGTACTCTGTGATCGCAAGTCCAAAATGTACAAGAGGCTATTATCCGGCTCTATTAAGATATACTCGTATTTGTATGATACGTCATATACGGAAAGTGTGTTCTTTGCTTAATCGTGTATGTAGTATTATTGTTGCTAGTTTACCAATTGTTAATTCATTATTTAAAAATGAAAATGTCACAATTTACACAAATAGACACTAACGTGTCAAATTGGTTTCCTTAGCAACTGTTTGTTGATGAACAAAACTCGGGATTTTCCAATGCTTTTCCATTTATTGCTAAAAAAACCCATTTTATGACTGCATATCCTCAAAAATTGTAGCCTATTCTGATATTGAAGCTATATTACTCAGGAGTTTTACGCAAATCTGTTGTGTAGTTTTTGCGCAATAGTGGAACGTTCATACATACTTTCACGTTTATAATATAGTAAGGATAAGGATTTGTGATACAAATTCGAATATCACACAACATACTATTTAAGGACTTTTTAAAACAATAAGACTTTTTCTTTAGTTTCGAATTAGCTTCAGTTAATCGATAGCAGAAGTCAAAATACGACTGAAGTATATTAATAAGCTAGATACCTATTGAATGACAGATTACTATACAATTGCTTTATTGCCATTACCCTGTTGCAATTCCATTTATTTATGTTGAATGTGAAGCCCTCACCGGTCAAATGTCGAGCGGGTACGTACTGTTTCATATATGTATAACGTTTGCCCTGATGAAACGTTTTACCTTGATAGATTTCATTTTGTGGTTATTATAAAACAACCTCAACTTTGCTTTAAGAAAAAAACCGGCCAAGTGCGAGTCGTACACGCGCGCCGAGGGTTCCGTACAAACTTTCACTTACCCTAACATTATTATATTACCCGGTTCCGGTTAAGTTTAGTCTGTACCTGATATCTATAGCAGTGCAAACTCAACGAAACCGGCTTGTTCAAACAGGTTTTTTGAAAATATTTTCTTCTGTTTCCGCGAGTATTACTCATTGAAATAAAACAATTTAACGGATTATATCGGTGGACAGTCCACCCGTGACAATGAAAAGCTGAAAAGCTTCCGAAACGTCGGCAACTAAAATGAGATAATATACGCGATATAATCCGTTAAATTGTTTTAATTTAAAAAAATTGCTCGTAGAGACATGATTATAATTTTCGTGTAATATTTATGTTTATTTATACAAATTGCGATAATTTCAAAATTTTCGTGTTCTTTCACATTTTCCTTCATAAAAGAAAATCTAATCACAATAAAAAAAATTGTTCATAAATGTGCAGATCAAGGCATTTTATATGATATTTGACCTAGTTGTAGCTAGACTTTTAGTTTTTACCCCCCCTCATATTCGTCGATTTATTTGGAAAATAATTTATATTTTTGAATATTTCCTTTGCAATATATGTAGGCTGACCATGTTTATTAATATTCCAAACTGCAAATAGATATCATACGTAGTTTTTGAGACATGGCGCTCTAATAGTCGGAAAGACAGACAGGCAGACAGAGTGGCATCATAAGAGTTACTTTTTTGGAACGGAACCCCAAAAAGGAACACCATACAATTGACGGTCGTAAAAAAATCGTATCATACAAAATGTAAGATAATCCGAAACGTTATTTACTCTATTATATCAACAGCGTGTGTCGAAACAGCGCATTCAGTCGAAACAAACACATTAGTCAATTCATAAAAGTAATAAACTGTTGCTAAATCACACCTCTCATGGGTCACTCACATCATTAAAATTCCTAGAACATTTAGCTTCAGTTGTAAAAACTTTCATTTTCTCAGCTACTCGGAACGGCTGGCACTGCGCTTCGGGTTTGTTATCGCGGCGCGCGCGACACGCGATGCGACCATCACACCGATGCCAAATGCACAAAAACTATGTTTTAGCACTTCAATAATACAATTATCCAACTTCCGTCTTTTACAGTACTTTAATGTAATGGGATTTCAATTTGTGACGGCAGTTTGTTATGCAAAGTCTTATTTTGACACGAAAATCATTTATGCCAAAGTCAAACTTATATGTATATGTATACACTACTCGTAGAAGGCGCCCGCAACTTTGTTCGCGGAGGAGAAAAAGTCATAACCCCTCTTTTTTTCTTCTTTAGCATAGTCGGGTAAAAAGTATCCTATAACCATCTGGAGATACCCAGCTACCCGTGTGCCAAAAATGTTTGAAATCCCTTTAGCCGATTTATCGTGATTAAGCCACAACGACACATATAAACATACAAACATTTTATTTTTACAACTTTATAATAGTATAGATAATTAAAACTCCGAAAAAACTGCGCGTTTTTATTATACTTTTATTTATGAAAAATACAAGTTACCTATAATACACCTACTTAGTGACTCATGAAAAACACATGATAACGTCTTATAAATCGATGAACGCCGGCTGCACCCACGAAAAGTGTCACGTTCCGCTCATTGTCACGAGCCGAGCGTTTTGTCAAGAGCCGAGCGTGTTGTCACGAGCCGAGCGTTTGTGCCGCATCTATCTCTCTTCCAGGTTATCACGTAAAATTATCATCCATAAACCGACATTACAGACGGCCAATTTTTCTTAAGACTTTTTATTACGGCACTTCAATTCCGCGCCGGTGTGGCCACTACAAGGATTATGCGACCTCAGCAGCTAGGCACAAAATTCTGCCTCTTTTACTCAGACGTTTCTTTCACGATATATAATTCATAATTTTTATTCGAAATCCTTAATAATTTTTTTGATGCCCCTGAACTCTTGCATAATAGATTTGCGTGTGCCTCGTCAAGCTGAACGTAGTTGCCTGCCGCAACAAGGCGTTGTTCAATCTTGCCAGAAGTAAAACTAAGCACGCCCAGAAATTGTATCTCAAGCGCGCATATGCGCTTACATTTACATTTTACGCTATACAGCCTAGGCGCTATATACCTAGGCTATATAGCGTAAAATGTATGAATGCGGATTTGTTTGGCAGTTCGTATATAAAGTTTTGGTCGTTTATAAAGGTTTCGTTCGTAGGCATATAAAATATATAAAAAACTTCTATCTTCCGTGTTACAATCTTAGAATGTAATGAGTGTATGTAAGTAGATATATCATATAGTAAATAACGACACATGTTCCCTACTTACGGTATAGGTATATAATATCTATATTATTCTAAAGTTGTAAAAATAAAATGTTTTTATATTAAATATATTTTCAAAAAAATAAGTGATATGGACTATTTGTAGGTCACTTAATCGAAAGATATTGATTTTAATTTTATGTAGTTAGTATGTTTGTATGTGTTTTTGTGGCTTCGTGACGCCAAAAGGCCTAAACAGATTTCAAGTCTCAAATGTATAAAATTTCATTTTTACAACTTTATAATAGTATACATGCTTAAAACCTCCCCTGCATTTATTATTTGCGAGTATTACAACGGAGGGAGAACTCCAGGCCAAACGCTCCACAGTTAAAAAAGAAATTAATGTATATGTAATGTAAATTAAGTAATTATATGTCACGACGATAAATAACGAGGAGTGAAAAGGCATTCCAGTGGGTAACGACTGAATGCAAGGAACACGTTATTTGTGGTAATTCTATACATTGATTATTTTATCACGCAAAATGTACATTATTTAATATTCGATTCAGATTGAGGCGACTTTGACTTACGGTCTATTAGTTATTGATTATACTGTAAAAAGCTATCTCATGTTGGTAGTACATATCAACTGTTTTTACCCGATTAGGTACAACAGTAGGGTTATGTTTATCAAAATATACACTAACACTGAGGGTATTGAGGCATTTAAGGTGAAAAGGGCTCGTCCAGTAACACGATGGGGTAGATGTCACGATGGGGGGGGGGGGGAGGGGGGGGGGGTCTGAGAAGACATCACTTGTAGTTTTTTTACACAGGAGAAAAGTAAAAAAAGAACGAAATTACTCAATAATTTCTCAGGTATGCGGAGGTGAATGTTTCGCGTCATATATTATAATAATAATAAATAGGTTCATTATTAAATTAAATTCACACAATTGTAAATACATATATTTGTTGCGGATTATAAAATATGAGTCTTTTTTGTGAAACCCATAGTAAGCTCTCACAACATCCTATCCTATCCTTTCCTATCCTTTTATATTTATTTTCTCATCAGGATGACATAAGAATTTGTTCATTAAATAAATGTACTTAAATGAAATATGTCTTTTGTATCACTATGTTATGTGCGATAGCTACGAAACGGCTGAGTTGTTGATTTAATTGACATATGTGAAGTAGCTTGTACAGTCAGCGTCAATTTGACATATTTCAGTAGTAAAATCGTCAGCTACTTTTGATGCTGACTGTACTTAATGTCGGCTCACTTTACCCAAACAACATCTGGTAAGCTACAACACTTTTTGTCCTCATTGATGTATTCCTGGCGTGACAACCCTAGCACTACACGTGCCGCGTGCGAATGAATACAAGTTATACGATAGTCAGAGAGGCATATAGTAGGCACGTTTCTCATGCGTAAACAGCGTTTTTACGATGAAGTGAAATTTCTGTACTTGTACTACTACTTATTCTGTGGAGGCATAGGCCTCCCTCAACACGAAGATCATGATGGGAAGACTTTTGACTCTTTACTGCTGCGGCAATCGCTGGGCAACGCCAAAACTTAGTGGACTTGCAAAAATTACCGATACTAACCAAGCCTGAAAATTGACCAGCAACTAGCTGAGAGGACGTGCCAGACCTGCGGCCTATATTTCTGCACCAGAAAAAACTTTCAGATGTATAAAATACTTCATAAGGAAGCAAAGAACGTCAGGACAGAAATTGTTCGTCCCAGACGTATCAAAACCCGGCGTACGGCAAGGGCCACCATTATGTCTATTTCTCTGACACATTCTGCGGCCTAAACGGCTTTATACATTTTAACTATGAACAAGAACCATTAACCCTTAATTTGGCAGTGTATGGTGTGTCATACTAGTAATTCAAATAATTCTAGCGATTAAAATTATGTCAATGTTTATTTCATTTTGTTTTTATATAGTAGCACCACTAAATTGGTAAAAAAATATTCATAACCCTGGCAGCAACAACAATCAGTTTGTCTACAAAATGTCATGGTGATGGAAGAGTGTTGCGCTTTCTAAGGTAATTATCTATGTTTTTCTCCATTTTTCGTTAATTATTACGCTATAATGTTTTTGTATCAATTTCTATTTATAAATCACACAAGCTAACTGAACCACTAATAGCTACTCCGCTTCAAACTTGTTGCATGACGTATCATACACTGCCAAATTCACTGAAACTTGTGTATTGATTTACATGTATGGTGTGGCATACACTGCCAAATTTGGGCATTTATTTTATTTTGATTTATTTGCGTTTTTTTTTGTTTTCGGGAACAAAAACCATAGTTTTTCTTGTACAAACACGTTGTGGAAGGTTGCTTGCTCTTGTTTCGGTAGCAAATCCGCTTAAAATTGCACCGACTCCTCTGATGTGTTAACCACAGTGATTTGTATGAAGTTCAATGGTACCTAGTATTTTGTATATAGAAAAACAATAGAAATTGTCATTTTGAACACCACACAAAACAACGACGTCTGTCGCCATTACCTTTGTTATAAAAAAAATATTAAAAAAAAATATTTTTTGCCTTTTAGTAAGTTTTTTGCTAATCATTGACTTTTTGGAGAAAACGCCGATTTTTTGCGTTGTTTGGATTGTTTTGGCAGAGAATTGTTATTTTCAAGAAAATATTTAATACATTTTGTTTTGTGTAATCCGATTAAAAAATATTGAATCCTGTCCTACAAAAACTTATTTTATGTTTTCCTCAATAAAGATCTTATCACATTGCTGAAGCTTTGGCAGTGTATATCGTGCCATATATGTTTTTTTTTCTAAATTAAAGCAATTCAATTTATTTTCTTATTATTCCACTATTTATCACAGCTGAGAAACAAAGCAAAGTTAAAATTTACCATTTTTTTGCCTGCTATATTAATGGTTAAAATAAGAGGACTGTCAATGGCCATACTTTGAAATTTGAATCGTGCCCCGACAATAACACAAGGCGATATTCAGACAAAAATTAAATGGCGCTTTAAAACTAAACATTTAACGATGTTATAACTGAACAAAAAAACATATTACCCTAAAAAATAGTTCGTAAACCGCTTATAATAAATAAATAGTAACATTTTAATACCATGTCACGCTTGCAAAGTTGAATAATTGCATATAATAATTCTTAGACATAGATGGCGTTGTAAATATCGGAGAAAGGCTTTTTGTTTGGCCATTGACAGTCCTCTTGTTTTAATGATCCTTGCTATTAAGTATTGCTTGCTATTAGATTCGATAATTTTGCTAACTAAATTATCTATAATCAAAAAATACTGCACAGAAGGTTATCACGGGAGCCGGAAGAAAAGAGCACGAGACCAGGGACAGGATATTTATTGAAGTATTTAATAAAGGAAAAGAAGGGCACCTGAGGACAAAACAGACAGTCCTTAGCTACATAGTATTATTTACATTTTTGAACAGTTAAGTAATCAATTACAAAATATTTATAAATTAAATTAAGATGTGTTGTCAGCGACAGACCATGAGTATGGTTTTAGATTGAAATAAAGTTTATATGTATTAAAATAAGAGTCACTCAAAGCACTAGAATTAGGAATAAAGGACTTATGCTAAGGCTAAAAGATTTTAAAATATTGTTTATGAGTAAGAGACTTAGACCGACATCTGATCAGATCTGAAGTTCAGAATTGAATGAATCTCGAACGTGTGTTCGAGTGTGGAATTTTAAATAATTTAGAATTTAGTGTCAGAAGAATAATTTTACTGCGTATAGCCAGACAATTTGTAAGCAACGGGGCGTAATGCGCCTCGTTACAAGGTGTCATAGAAAGATAATAAAAAATGATGTAGATGAAGAAACGCTGATTACTAGGTGATATAGAGCAGTCTTAAGAGTAGGTATTTGTGCTAGAAATTTAAAATTTGACGTATGATTTTTTTTCATAAATTTACTTAAATCTTTTTGTTTCTAACTTTTAGGGCGCTTTTTTGAAGTCGACTTAATTGTGTTTTTTTTTCCAGTAGGTACCTACATAAAATATAATTATGGGTTAATCAAATAAAATCAAATCAAATCAAAATATTCTTTATTCAAGCAGGCCTAGTTACAAGCACTTTCGAAATGTCAGTTACATGAGAGTGAATGTTTGCTGGGAGAAATACAATATGATCCAACATTTGCTGCAAGGATTAGGGAAACCCAGAAAAACCTAATCAGATCATTTAACTTAAGTGTAATATTATTGATAAAATCATCATTTTTAAAATTAAAATAATCAATAAGATAAATCCCAAAAGGATTGTCAATAAAAAATAAATAATCCAGAATGTGTCTAGAATAAAATTCTAAATGTCAGAGTATATAAAACAATTAAGATTAAAATAATAATAATACCTTAGGTATTCGTTAAAATAATTATTCATATACCTACATGACGCTATAATTTACATTAATCCCACGCGGCTTCATCATTCATGTAGTCTTGTGTGCTATAATAAGCTTTAGAAAATAATTTTCGTTTCACAATATTTTTGAATTTACCAATAGACAACTCAGTTATGCTGCTAGGAAGTTTATTATAAAATCTCACACAGTTACCCATGAATGATCTCCTTATTTTATGGAGCCTAGTAGCAGGCACTGCTAGCTTATGCTTATTTCTAGTATTAATATTATGTATATCACAGTTCTTCTTAAAGTCGGTAATATTTTTATGTACATACATAATATTCTCATAAATGTATTGACAATGCACTGTCATTATATTAATGTCCTTAAACTTATCTATAAGCGACTCTCTATAGTTCATTTTATATATCGCACGAACAGCCCGCTTCTGCAGTACAAATATAGTATTAATGTCGGAAGCACTGCCCCATAGTAAGATGCCATACGACATAATAGTGTGGAAATAACTGAAATACACTAATCGAGCCGTTATCACGTCTGTTAATTGACGAATCTTACTTACTGCAAAAGCTGCAGAACTCAGTCTATTCGAGAAATTAGCAATATGGGGACCCCATTGGAGCTTAGAATCTAATGTTATACCGAGAAAGACTGTACTATTAACTAGTTCCAGTTCCTCACCTTTAACCATAACGCTTGCTTGCTCGTGTTCTACGTTACTCGTGACAAACTTAACACATTTAGTCTTTTTCTCATTCAACAATAAATTATTTATATTAAACCAATTTACTACTTCACAGATAGCATTGTTTACGTCATTGTAGGATCGTTGATTTCGTACGACTTTGAAAATTAGAGACGTATCATCTGCAAACAAAACTATCTCATGGTGGGTCTTTACGAGGTGTGGCAAGTCGTTTATATAGATAAGGAACAGGAAAGGTCCCAATATTGATCCCTGCGGCACACCCATAGAGACTAATGACCCCGGTGAACGCTTTCCATTCACGTCAACCCTTTGTATTCTACCATTTAAATAAGACTCTAATAAATTTAGTGCTGATCCTTTAACTCCGTAGTGGTGTAGCTTCCTGATCAGTGTCTCATGATTAACGCAATCGAAGGCCTTAGATAAATCACAGAAGATGCCTAAAGCATCTCGCGATTCCTCCCAGGCATCGAAAATGTGTTTTACGAGCTCAACTCCGGCTTTGGATGTCGAGCGACCCCGCGTAAAACCGAATTGCTTACTATGCATCAAATTATTCAAATTAAAATGTTTTAACAATTGATATAGAATTAGCTTTTCAAAAATTTTACTAAATGTAGGTAGTACAGATATTGGTCTAAAGTTAGTGGGGTCAGAGGTACTACCTGAGTTATTTTGCTATGTTTCATCAGATCAGGAAACTCACCGCAGTCAACACTGTTATTGAATATATCTGCCAAGTCAGGCGCTATTACTTCTATTAGGGATTTGACAGCATGGACTGAGACCCCCCATAGGTCATTGGTTTTTTTGACATTAATTGATTTAAATGCCTTTACTACATCTGAAGGACTGACATGTTCAAAATAGAAGTCCTTACTATATTCTGGTACGTTTTCTTTTAACAACAAAACGGCAGACGAAGGTGATGAATTTAAACACTTTGTTGTGGATACTGGTATATCGGTGAAGAAATTTTCAAATTCTGTTGCTACATCAAAACTAGAATCTATAATTTTGCCATCAATTTTTAATTGTAGATCACTAATTGCGTGCCTTGATCTACCAGTCTCCACATTAATCACTTTCCAGGTGGTTTTGATAATATTAGAACTATTTTTGATTTTCTGGGATAAATAATTACGTTTGGCAATATGACAATCAATTTTGAATTGTTTTGAATATTGCTTTACATGTTCTTTAAATTCATCACTCGTATTAAACCGCCGTTCCTCATACATGGCATACAGTGCTTGTCTACGTTTGTGTAAGTCCGCAGTAGCCCATTCGCTAAATACTGGTGCACCGCCAGCCACAACCGATTTGGAAGTAAATATTGTATTATAATGTTTCATAAAAGTTGTAAAGAATGAATCATACATGTGATTAGGACTCATTTCAGAAGACAGAACGGGTAGCGCCTGAAACAAATGTTGCTTCATTCTTTCCACACGGTCTGTGGTTACCGGTACAAAAGTAATTTGTTTTTTCACTATATTTTCCCTTAATATCTCAAATTCCATTAATTGGCCTAAATGATCTGATTCTAATTTACTGATTATACTTTGTTTAGAAGGAGAAATATCAGTGAAAATGTTATCAATACAGGTGGCGCTGGTATCGGTCACCCTAGTAGGTTCCATAAATACGTGGCTTAAACGAAAAGATTTGAATAGATTCAACAATCTAATACTTAGTGTTGAATCTTCCAAAAGATTTACATTGAAATCGCCGCAAATAAGTAATTTTTTACGAGTACGCGATATCTTAAAAAGCACATATTCCATAATAGTTTGAAAAACATCGAAATTACTTAATGGCGGCCTATACACACAAACTACAATAAATTGCTCTAGTTCTACTGCACTTAATTCTATGGTCCGTTCAACAGACAAGGATACAATGTCCTTACGTTCCTTAAATTTCAATTGACTATTTAATATAATTAACGACCCACCATGTATGGAACTAAGTCTGGTGAACGAACTACCCACCTGGTGATTATTGAATTGGGGCATTATCTCATTGCAAGTTAGCCCGTGTTCAGTTATACATAATATATCAATATTATAGGCATTTAAAAATAATTCAATCTGCAAATCTTTCCCTCTAATACACTGAATATTTTGATGAACCAGGTGGATATACTTTTCATTGCCAGAAAAGGATTTCTCCATTGTCTCATCACTTAGTTTAAATTATTACACATAACAACATTAATGTCGGACTGCTCAATAGAAGCAGTTATGTACCAAATTCTTGGTAGAAATGTCAATTAAATAGGCTAGTGACAAAACTATTTGTCGTTTGCAATAATTGGAAAGGTAAAACTTACCTTTTGTCAAAAAATAATGATTACTAACATATTTGTTAGCGTCTACTATTCTAAACTTACTACTATATGTACAAAGATTATATAAAGATGTATTTAAAATATATCTTGTATCATTTTCAGATTTTGTCAATTGTTTATTTACCGACTGATAAACAGTTTCAATAAATAAATAATACGCGAGTGTTTTTTTCAATATTAAGAAATTGGTAGCACACATGTAATCGCTACCGCTTTAAGGATTAAACAAGTATGATGTGGAAAGATCGGCAGTCCACAAAGTCGGGCCAAATTTCAAATTCATAGCCCCGACGATTAAAAGTCAAAACAAGTAAAAATGGCTAACAGTTCCGATAAAGGACGAAAGTATGCAAAGTGCTCAGTAGAGACGACCGACGGCTGACAGCACACGTGGGAACAGTATGCAAATGGTACCGGGTTTCGGCCCTGTTCCGTTGAACAAAGGAAGAAGGCAACAAGAATGTATGCGCCTCAAACACGTATCCCACATTTAGGTAGTTCGCAGTGCTAGTAGTACATTCTGGGAATACGATTGAAGTCCAAAAACTAATCCCAGGGATGAGCTGTACTCGCATGTATAGGAAAGGAAGTCTGAATGTGAAATTAGTGGGTGCTTACATCATCTTTAACTAGATTGTAGATGCGTCTTCATAACTACTTACAAATAGGTAACATTCTGCACCATGTTTTCACGAACCTGAAGACGCAGCGTGGATGGGTCAACTTGGCCAATGGACTGACGACGACCGTAAGGCAATTTGTGCGAAGGCAATAAATGCCGGTTGAGGATCATTAAAATAGGAGGACTGTCAATTGCCATACTTCTCAACCGCAAGGAGATATTCAGGCCCTAGATGGCGTTTTAAAACTAGACATTTAACGATGTTATAGTTGAACAAAGTAACATAGCACAGTAAGAAGTAGTTCGTAAACAGCTGATAAGAAATAAATAGTTGCATTTAAATACTGTGTTATGCTAACCAAGTTGATAATTTGATAACCAAGTAAATAACAATTCTTATACATAGATTGCGTTGTAAATATCGGAGAACGGCTTTTTGTATGCCCATTGATCCTCTTCTTTTAATGGTCCTTGATCCAGGTGTTCTGTTTCTTGTAGAAATCTTCCTCTGTGGCCTATGTATATTAATGTACTAATTTAATCTTTATCGCACAAAAGAAAACTTATCGTACAAAAGGCGACCTTAATGCCTACAAGGCATTCTCTGTCAGTCAACCTTAAGGCGAAGCCCATACTCAAGCTAAAATTTCATTTCAGGACTTTAGAATTTAAGAGTTACGCTCTTATTCGTGAAGCAATCGCCCCTCATCCCCATCTTCTGCTAGCGTTGGTCTCCTTATATACGAGTATTGCCTATTTTCACAAAAAAAACATACTGTCCTTATCTTTACTTCCTGACTATATTATAAACGTGAAATTATGTACGTACGTTCCACTTAATCTCAAAAACGAATGGATGAATTTTTATAAAACTTTCCAGTTATGTACCTTATATATCAGAATAGGACATAGGCTATAATGTTTGTCAAATTTCATCCCTTCTAGGGACGCGAAAAGGGGATGAAAATTTGTATGGACAGTAATTATTTTTTTACGCTAGGGACTTGAAATCTTGGTAATATGCTATGCTTCACATTTAAATTAGTAAAATATCGAGTTTTGGGGAAAGACATAAGCTGCTTTTTATCCCGGAAAAATGCCTTTTATCCGCGATAAATGAATCTAAGGCAGACGAAGTCACGGGCGGCCGCTAGTAATATTATTTATTATAATTGCGAAAGTAACTCTGCCTGCCTGTATGTTACCTTCTCATGCTTAAATCATTGAACTGATTTCGATGGAAATTGGTATGGAGATAGTTTGGGACTCTGTGACGGTCAGAGGATAGTTCTTATCCCAGAAATTATCCCTTAGGGGGGTTAAAAGAGTGGCAGAAGTTTGTATAGGGAGTTTCAGTTACGCTGGCGAAGGTATAGTCCTCATTTATATACCAACGCCTATTAAATATAATAACAATATATTATTACTGAGAATTATATTATATTATATTACTATTTAAAATGTACGAAAAATTTTACTCTTCCAAGGCTTTCTCCATGATCTGATTTCTAAATCAGTCCCTTCAGTCTCTTAGCTTCCGAAAATAACGTAATAACCGTGCTAATGGCTGGCCAAGTAATAAATTATTTAGATTGTTGGCATTCGAGAAATCATTTTTTATTCAAGAATTAAAAGCTTTTGGGAAGTATATAGCAACATTTTACTATTGCCAGAAGGAACCATATTACGTGATAATACCATAGTACTTACAGATATAGTTCATACATAATTGTCATCGGGAAAACTCATGTAGGTACTTAATTCCACTAGTCCTGAAGTGTAAATCAATCATCGTAATTAATAAATCAACGTGTTACGTCCAACAATACGAAATTTTATTAATCAACTACAAGTTGCCCGCAACCTCATTTTGGAGGACAAAAATTAATTACTGCCTATTTTTTCTTCAGCGTAGTCAGGTTAAAAGTATCATTAACCATCTGTGGATTAAACATCTACCCGAGTACCAAAAATAGTTGAAATCTGATAAGCCGATTTGGCGTGATGGAGCCACAACGACACATTAAAACATACAAAAAAAAAATATTTCGATTTAGTGGGCATTCCCAGATATTTATAGAACAGTTTTTATCCGACTATGCCGAAGAAAAAAAGAGTGTTATGTGATGACTTTTTTCTACTCCGCGAATGAAGTTTTTGAACATAACATTAAGACTTTCAATGATTATCTACGAGTATACATATATAATAAAACTCTTGCGTTACTGACCTATTGACAGACAACGCACAGCCTAAACCGCTAAAGATATAAGCATGAAATTTAGAACATATATTCCTTATAGTACGTGGACGTGTACTAAAAAATAATTTTCCGAAATTCAACCCTTAAGGGGTCACAACCTCGTAATGAACTGTGAAAAATATTGATAAGGGCATCTTTTCCAATTCATCCCTGGAATGGGATAATTTGGGGGTTGAAAGTTCACATAAGTAATGTGTGATTTTTAATGTTAAACTGTGGCTAGAAACATGATAGCAGGACAGCAGGTTTCTTTTATAATATGTAGAGCGATCCAAAAAAAATATGAAGAGGAAGGAAGGGAGGAAGAGAGAGAGAGAGAGAAAGAGGGAGAGAGGTAGGGAGGAAGGGAGAGAAAGAGAGAGACGAGAGCTAGCTGTAGCACTTTAAATGTAGCACTTTAAATTTTAACGTCTGCTATTCTGGTAGGCGTTAAAATTTAAAGTGCCAGTCAGTGTTGCCTTCTTATGGAATAATGTTCAACACCCCCATTTTCTTACTCTAAATTCGTTTGTCGCTAAATATCTTCTGATCATTTTTTTAAGACATTAACAGCATCAGACAACTGTCAGAAAAAAGTTTTCCCCGTTTATATCTCTGTTTTTACCTGAAATTTACGTGGACGAAGTCGCGGGCGGCCGCTAGTGGGAAATAAAAGGATTGGGAAAATTTTCTTTTTCACTGGAGGATGCCCAGGACTTTGTTCGCGGAGGAAGTAAAAGTCATAACCCTCTTTTTTAATCCCTCTTTCAGTATATTCGGGTAAAAAGTATGATATAACCATCTGTGGATGGCTACCCGTGACCCATAAATAGTTTTTATACGTCTGGCACTTTTTTTAATTCAGTGACCTCCATATAGTCTGTTTTACTTACTTCTTGGAAATATCTTCAATGTACCGTATATTGTTTTTTTTTTTTGTCGGTCGGCTTAAGTAATGGGAGGTTTAAGGAGTTTTTCGGATTTCTTTTGGTTATATTTAGTTCACTTTACAAGTTAACGGTTAGTTTAAACATTAAAATATCCCAACACAAATAATATTTATGACACGGGATAAAACAGCATAATAAAACCATTTATTTTTGTGAAAATGACTAAAAATTTAAAAAGTCAGAGTTTTGAAAAATTCTGGAATGTACAGTGGAGATTCGCGAATGGACATCCCAATAATAAGCACTTATGATGAGGGAAGGGAAGCATTAATTTCGAAAATGGCGTCCATTTTGGCGATTTATATGTTTTTTCGGGGTGCAGAATTCAAGAGACGGACATAATTCTTATATAGACGCCACTGCAGATTGCAGATTGCCAAATGTGCACCCCATACAGCACCTTCTAGTATTCATTATTCCTGCACTAAACATAATTCCATTCACCTCATACGTTAAATTTTCGTGTATTATTCATGGTATATTATTAGACACACACACACTCATAATTATTTTGTATTACCTTAAACGATTCTAATGCAATAATATTTTTCTCTGAGGTTTAATACATTATTTATTTAAAGTTTATCATTTCTCGGGAAATAAACTTTAACTTTCCAACAAAATCGAACTGCAGTTACCGAAGGTACGAGTAAGATTCCACTAAACAAAAACTTCGAGCACTATCAGAAGTTTTAATAAATACAAGGTAATTTGTATGCAGCTGCGTGCAAAGTTTGCATTGCTTATTATCTCCGGTATCTCCTTCATTGTTCAATAAAACTTTATTGATTTTGTATAATTGCTGAGAAGAATTATTAGTTCTGCTTTACATTCACAGTAGTTTAAACTATCATCTTTTAACATTTGGATGTTATACTTTTGGGATGTAAGAGTACTTTCGGTGATCTCTGCAGTTCTAGAGTATATTTTGGAAACAGCTAACTGTTTTGATTTTTTTATTTGAATATACTTTACTTCGTCAAATTTATTTAGAACATTGGTGTGGAAACTGCATCGGTTGTAACAATTGCAATCGATTTTCCGAAATTTATTAGATACTTACATGTTCTAATATATTTCGGAAAATCTATTATCCAGGAACATTAAATTCAACATAAAAATATTTTCTATATTTTAGATGTTCTTCCATACCAGCTCCATTGCAATTGTAACAACCGATGCAGTTTACACACCAATGTTCAAAATAAATTTGTTAAGTAAAGTTTATTCAAATAAAAAATTCAAAAGCGTTAGCCGTTTTACCAAAAAATCATAAATTGATATAATCTGTAATAAACTAATAAAGTGTAGGTATCTACTATATATCACTTCCATGAAATCCTTTCAGCCGAATATGACTGTTGAACATCGAAATTTGAAAAAAATAAACGTATAGTAGTAGGTAGTAAGTAGTAGTATGTAGCCTAGCCTGTTTAATCAGAGCCGAACCGAATTCTTTGCAAAATAACCTTGTTTTCTGGTACGAATATGAACCGTTGGTTTAGTTAATGAGATTAAAAGCCACCATAATCTTCGGAATTTTACATTAACAAGTTTAATTATGACAATTCACACCTTCAGATTTACTCCGTACTATAAACTGAGTAGAATCCGTCTTCCCAGAGCTGGCCTGCTAATTAGAAAGTCCTTCCCAAATTAAAGTCGACCGTAAAATTTTTATGATACTTTTATGAAGGGCTGTGACATTTGGAAATGATACACTTTTTACTTAATTATATGTGGGTTAAATGTTGAGTTACTATTGCCAGGATGTGTTTTTTTTTATCCATGACGACGTTAAGGCTGTTTAATTTTAGTTATGTTCAAGGTCTAATTGTGAATAACCAATACGAAGAGTCTATGTTTTTTAAACTTGTATTTAGCGTGTACTTACTAGTAAGAGGCATGTGAATATCAATGTCATTACAGTAGTGTAGAAGCTCTCTATCGTTTACGAACATAGGTCCATCAACTGTTATATGAGTTGTCACTGAAGATTGTATTGTATACAATTCAAACTAGACGACTTGCCCTTAATAACCTTAATATCTCTAACTATGCACCCGCTCAGCCTCCTCTTATGCGAATGTTATGAGTAAAGTCTATAAATCGCGTTGCTATATTGTTTCAGAAGTTCATTAATATGTTTTGTGTGTGTGATGAATGGCAGGCAAGTTTTGGGCAGCTTAAAGGTTCGCAGCGGGCTAATGCCGTAAAGTGAGCAGCGAGGAAGCCTAGCACAAAGCCGACACGGAAAGGGTATTTATTAAACAGTGGCTTCGATTTAGCCCAATAAGTTATGTAAAGTGCATCGTTACATTACAACCCCTACGTCGGGGTACGCATGCGCATGCACCGGCCGCCGCGCACGGCATATGCGGAATATTAAAGGAGGAAAGAGAAAAAAATTAACTTGTGAAGCCATTTTCGTCTCTCGGCCCCCTCGCCCGCCACGGCTTCTCGTCTACACTCAGAGAGCCCCGCGCGTCGACGGCGACCGTACGCCGCCTCGCGCCGCCACTCGCTCCGTACGATCGACACCGATAACCGGTTCTCCCGGTCACATCGTTACACGTTATGCGACCAATAACAACCGTGTTGTGTTATTAAGACTTGTAAGGGCTTTTTCAGCTGAGCTTACAACTCGACCTAACACCAAGTTTTGTTAAGTGCGCCAATTGACACTTTTGTGATGTGTTCGTAAGTTTTTAACTCCGCCCCCAGTGATAAAGTTATGAAGTGACATAAAGTATCGTGATTACGTGCCGCGTTTCCGTAATTTTGGGTTTGTTGACAAGTTAATTACGTTCAGCAAACAATTTGTTGTGCCAGTCAGAAAGTTCAAACTTTGGTCGCCTGTGGAAGGAACAGTTAATAAGGCTGTTTATGGCTACAATTTCAAAAGGTATTGTACTTATATATATATTAAAATAATTTGTGTTCATCTTTCTGATCAACAAATTTGTTTTTGTACCATAGCGACGCTTTTATTATTTTGTATAATGGAATTCCAACAGGTCGCTCTTCGCATAAAAATAGAAGCAACTTTCTTTACGGAGGGGTCCGCAAAACAATTAGAACTTTTGTTTTTCTTATACTTACTTCCTTTTTTATTTTTTTAGACCAATATTAGGCCAAATACATACCATTTGAAAATGTAAGCACATTTATAAATGCGTGTTTAGTTATAGGAATGGATGACAAGATATTTGAATGCGTTTATTACATAGATATGTATTTTTGCAGGTTAATATACCTACCTTGTCGACAACATTTCAAACTTTAAAGTAGTACCTATTTAATCCCAGTCCATTCCATTAATTACTTATCAAGAAAGATATTTTTCAAGGAACACATTTTTAAAAATATTCGGGAAAATGTGGAGGAAGCATACGATCCTCTCAATGACGTCTAGGTGGAAATGTGGCAGTCACACAGCGGACAAGAAGAACAGCGGTAGGGTGGAAATCAAAAAAGTACCTGCATGTAGTTATTTTTTGCCGAATATCATTATGTTGGGTTTATATTACTCAGAATCGTTTATACATTCAAACCTCATATAAGAAAAAAGTGTCTAAATATTTTAAAGGAGACATATTTGTCTGTTTCGTTACGTTAATAGAAATAAAAAAAACATTCATACACAAATGTAACGAAACGAAATTGATAATTTGGGACATATGTAATTTTCTTGCATTAGGTTCTATATAATAAACTATTCAAGTAACATTGCCCAAAAAATACATAGGTATTCTGAAAAAAAACGAAGGGTAATTTTTTTCTGATTTTCACCCAGTGCTATTTCTATACCGCACTAATAGTAGGTACTTCGGTATGATTCCCTACGCTGTTTTTCTGCCAGTTACTTGTCGCCTCTTATAGAATGAGAAACTTTTGTTATCTTTTTTCATGAAAGCCTGGTTAAAAGAATGACATGTTGTCAATCTCCAACCGGGTAGGTTTCCTGTAGTCAAAAAGAATAATGACAAGCTTAAACTTTTTGTATGCTTTTCTAAAAATATACATGAATACTTATTTTTACGCTTTTGGCAATTATTAAATGATCAAAAACTAAAAATATAGGGCAATTTGACCATACCTGTACAATTGTGACGCTATAATACTTATATTTTTCTTTGTAACTTCATTTTCTGAGCTTTTGTCAGGACATAAAAAGGAACTGATCGGATCAAGTACTGTATGTCACCTCTTCAGCCTTAGTAATAGCCAGGATTTGTATGTTTGATCTCATTCAGCATATTACTAAGCAAAGCCAAGAAAGCGTGACCAATATCTTCAAAAACCATCTTTTCTGATCTGATCATCCGTCAATAATATAATAATCAATGATGATCTTATAGTTGATTGTTATTTATATCTATAGATGCCATTTTTTCCAATGTATTTTTTGAGTCGTAATTAATTATTCCGGTCGTAGGCCTAACCATAAACACAAAAAGCATCACATTTAACAGCTTGCCTACACCCTATAAAGCTTACCTAGCAGTTGTCATAATAAAGAAAAAACCTTTTAATGCTCTCAAAAAGTTAAATTGCTTTTTGAAGGATATCATAAATCAAAAGTTATTATTTATAGTTGTATACTCGTACCTATTCCTACAACCTTATGACAGAGTGCACTTTAAAATAGACAACTGGTAATAAAAAATCGTTTCATACTTATTCCAATAAATTATCGGGAGACGTGCTTTTTATTGGAGTAACGAATGGTAAGATGAGAAACGGCGCAACTTTTACCAATAAATCATTGGTGCCCTGACTGAAATGCGCTTCCAACACCGGGTAGGTATTTGGCAAGAGTCTCCCTTAGTTGTTAGTTCTGTTTGATAGGTACGCTTATCTAATAGCTGCAACCAATGATGTAGAAAAAGGGAAAAAACATGCCATCAACTCGGCCGGGGAAGTATTTGATCAAGTAATGTTTCTCTTCGGTTGGACAAACGGAGTAAAACAATCAAATGTCTCTGGGAACGATTTTAAATGAGTTCTTAGAACAACACACTAACAAAAAAGACAAATATTAAAGCTGAAATAATTTGGGATTGATGAGTAATCCTCTGGTTAATTTCTATATGAGCAAACTCAATGCCTGTCTGAAGACTCTGAAGATGTAATTACTGTAAGTGTACATACGTAACTCGGGGAAACTAATAAGCCATCGCAAAATGAAACGCGTAATTGGAGATCGGTTCGTCGGCGTCTGTCTGAAGGAAATAGAAGTGCTAAATAGACCAACAGCCGATGGGCCGTGAAATGACGTGTCGGTTCACGATACCATTTGATGAACTATTGTTAGGAAAGTATGTTGGGTGTCGGAGCTGATTTTACGCGCCCAGGTTTTCTGGGGTCTCGCAATTTGAGGGCTTTTGGATACTTTTACTATTATCGATGTGTGATAGTTATCATTGTTTAAACAAACATTATAAAAAAAGGATTCAAGTTCATAAGTTCGTTACGCGGTCTTCACAAATTGTAGATTGTTTTTCAAAAAAATAATATTTTTTGAAATATAGTTACTTCCAGAGAACTACTCACTCAAGTTCCGACGGAAGAAACAATACGAGAAAATATCTTAGGGAGAAAATAAAAGGATGGAAGTATTGAGTTTGCACATTCATGCTACAAAGAGCATTACTTGAAGTCAGTTGTTAAGTTTCTTAATTTTTATTTAAGTATCAACCATCAAAGTAGACATATATAAGAGATATTGCTCGATGATTTAAGATATACAGCTTTAATAAATTGGCTAATTGTGGTAAAAAGCCATAAACGTGGAGTCCTGGGGTTAATTACGGCAGAACCTTCGCAATTACCCAGAGTATCCTTTATGGCAGATAATGGTGAAGATCCGAATATCGAATAGCAGTAAGCAGAGAAATTATGGATAGCAATAAAAAGGCGTTCCCACGTTGCCGGAAACTGGCACTGGATCGCCACGCTCCGGTACTTATGATCTTTCACCATTGTCCCTTTGTCCCTACTTAGCTTCGTTCGTCAGGGCTTCAAAGCGGCTCTTTATTCCACGGATCTAGTTTGCCGCACTCGGTTCGTATTGCATCACCGGTTCCGTGGTGTTTTTTGCTTTATTTGGATCACCTCGATCAGTATCCTGTGCCTTTTGATACAAGTGCCGGAGAATTCGTCGAATCACGATTTTGTTATCTGTTTCACTTAACAATGCGTCGTTTAGAACCACGGTTACATACAATACAAAAAAGCGTTTAAGAGCCTTATGTCCATTAATATAAATATTGTTTCAAGCTAAATTAATTATAGTCACGCTCTAATTGTTATTGAAAATGATTGATTGCTCGCAAAGTCGTTTCAATAGTCAGTTTTAACGGTTTACATCCTGCGAGTCCCCCAGCTAATTGTCGGAGAGTTCAACAACACCTGACCAGAAACACTGGTGAAATTTGCATTCCCGCTTCGCTTCGACAACATTGTCTAGGACCACCCGCGACGCCGCGCCTGCTCCAATCAATAGCTGCCTTATTCCATCGCACCAGATATCAAAACAGAATCCCACCACGCTCCACCGTATCGCTTGCAATAAGATGCTCTACAATTCACTTGCGAATTTCAAAATGTGTATCGAAAGAAAGCTATTGGATTTCGGGTAGCTTGCCCGGTCTCCAGCCATGTTGAAATGGTTGTAATCAGCTTGCTCTGTCGAACGAAATTGGATAAAAAAGTATTCCTAAAACTTTTGGGTCCCGGCGAAACTTATTCCGACAGAATATTGTAAACGGTGAGCTGTCCAGATTTTTTAATCAACGCCAGCAATCTCAAATAATACAGCTGCAACATTCGAATCTCATTAGCAAGCAAAACAAGAGAAAAAAGCTTGGAGCAATAAATTTTAGCGAGGCTCAAGTCCAAACGTTTACGGTTCCTTTTAATTTGGTTGCCATTGTCGAGGCGTCCCGCTGAGCGCCGCCCGACGGATTTCTTGCGGGAATTCCAGCTGCTTTAAACATTACTTCTTATTAGTCGATTATGAACGGAAATTAAAACGATTCATTCATTAATTAAATGGTATATGTAATAAAATGTAACTAAGACTGCTATTACTGAACTACGCTCCATCATGTGAAAGGTGTCGAGGAAAAAATAACCAGATGCCGAATACGATTCCACCGCTATCATAAATCAAACTGGATTTTATGATCCGTGATGGGGCCAATAGCTACCGCTGCTGACAGATTTCGTAGAACTTGTGTTTATTTTGAACGTCCTCGAGTTGATCCCGTTGAAGTTCAGGCTCAAGAAATATGAGATGGATGACGCTGCGCTTTCGTACCGCCCCGCCGCGAAGCAGCGTGTGTGAGCCGACGCTATCCCCTGATAAAATAGATAGCGGAGAAACTATCGATTACTACGATAAACATACTTCACCGTAATGCTAATTTCATCAATCATCAGCCAGTAACTTAATGAAAGATACAAGCTGCTGCTTTGCTAAGACAATAGCTGACTGATCCACAGCTGACAAGCATTTGTTTTTTGAGGTGTTAGAATATTCTTTTAAGTATTCTTAAATTTTATGATCAAAAACGACACGTGTTTTGCGAAGTATCTAAACCAACTGCGGCCCATCTGTGTAGCAGAACGTGCCGTTTCGGTCCCATATTAAAATTCCCACACATAAAATTTAATGTAAAAAAAGATTCTGTGCCCGCCGATGGCCCTTTTTCTCCTCACAACAAACAAGCAGGTAAGCGAATCTTTCCGTCACTTACAATACCCAAATAGCTGAGGGAGTTTACGTCTTATTACAGTTGGTTACGACTTTAATAGTAAGTTCATAAAATGGAATAGCATCAACTTCTTCGCGTCGCGGCGTCTGGTAAGAATAACTAAAACATACTTACATACTTTCTAGTTAACAAATAAAATTACGGATCTAGTGCTAGAAATTCCTTAGAGAAAGGCTTCAATTTAACTTTGACACCACTAAACCGTTTCCTCGTTTGCCGGAATATATCGTCAGTCCGATTTGCTCGGAGCTGAGCTCCCTTATTGCGTTAGTGGCTTGTAGGTAGGATCGCCTCCTTCATTTATTATTTTGATTGCATTATTACGTCTCTAATGAAAATGCATGAGTATCCGTTGTATGATAATTCAAGTTTACGATAGCGGGAACAGGTTCAACTATGACTATCGTAAAGAATTAATTTACAGGGGATTACGCTCAGCTCCGCGGTGTACTTGCTTTATTATGCTCGTTAATTTTAAGATTCTATCTTAATGATGGGTACTTCGTGTTCAGTTATAGGTCAAATCTACTTTGTGTATGTCAAAATTTATTGTAAATATGATCTGAGCTTAAAATGAAATGAAAAATTAAAACACATGAAAGTAAACACTTCGTAAAGAAAAATTGGTAACTATTTGTGGGACATGGAAAGAGATTATGTAGTTAAAATATATATCATTACTATTTGAACAGAGAGCGAAGAAAGATGACGTACCAAAAACATACTTTGTAGAATAAGTACTATTCTACACAAAGAAATGAAAGCTACGTTGATAATTCTCATTTAGTTTTAAAGCTTTGGCTGCTAAAGCAAACATAACAGCCAAATGAGTCGTAAACAGCTTGAGTGTTGTTAGAATACCAACGATGGTCATCTAAAGATTATCTATTATTTATAGATCGGCTGCAAGATCACAAAACGACGAATATCGCATGCATTAATAGACCCGACGAACCGCATTCAATTTCGGCCCGATCTCTGTCAATAACTGTGTGTTCGTGACTGGATTTCGGCTAATCATTGGAAGGATTTAAACCGGCTATGACAGCGTACATTCCAACGCCCGCCTTGTGCCCGGTCAAACAGACGGCGGCAGCAATCAAAACAGAGACGAGTGGGAAAGTGTCATTTTATGTTGGCATGACAAACATTAAAGCTGGTGTGAGCATGTGATATTATTTAACTCTGTGCCGGCGGTGTCGCAGTCAAATGAGGTTTTCATTCTGATGTTACTTTTTCTAGGTTTGTTAGTGAAAGAAACCAAAGCCCAATTACACTACGTTCTGTTAGTATTAGCGGATGATTACGACAACTTAATGGGCGTAATGTGTCGTTGAACAGCCATTAGCACCCAACAGAGCATGAAGAAATTGGGAAAAAAAATTGCATTTGGACTACCCGTGATATCCATCATATAAATAAATCTATCTTTAAAGACTTTGTGACTATAAAGAGTATTTCTAATAAATTATTTCGTTTAAAAGATTTCCGAGCTGCAGTTAAGTATCGTGTAGCCAACCAATTTGTCGGTTCTTCCAAGTTGCAGGGGACGTAAGTTAACTTTATCTCACTTTTATATAATAAGGCATTAGTCTGATCTGAGACAGGGTACGGTTACAACCGAGGAAGTAGCGATCAGCGGACGGACTATCAAAACACCGGTGTTATCATAGTTGACCACGGCTGTGTTTATTTTAAACATTCGCCGACAGCCGGCGAGATTATCTTCCTCGTAACGCGACCCTCGGCTGTGTGCTTTAGCATTATTGTTTAGACTTATGGTTCCGTTGTATGAGTTGTCTGTTTATCATTATGCATCAAAACCGATTGATGGTAGTTAAGTGTTGTGAAACTAATCATTGCGAGCGCTCGATTAAAGTTTTTGTCAAATTTTGTTAATCGCACCAGTTTAGACCAATTTCCGCATACTTAGGAATATCTGACATGTTAGACCAATCTAGTATAATCGTACCTGAGTAAAGCCCCGGAGCGTCCGAACCGCCCATTCCTGTGTATTATTAAATTTTGAAAGATAAAACCTACTATTTGAAGCTCTATAAAAACTTCAAAACTCGTTTATTTGTGAGCTTACAATTAACACTATTTACCACTCAGTATGAAGCCTGAGCTTCCATGTATTAGTTCCATTCAGTACACAGATTTTCATCATTTCAGGAAGTTTCCCGTATTTAGACCTTATGAAGGTTATAATAAATATCGGCTAGCGGCTAGCCCCACGTATAAAAGTAATCTTGTTGACGAAATTAATTACTCATACCCATAATTAATTTTTTTTATGCACCGTGAAACCTTTTCATCATCAAAGTTAAAAGCTACAAAAAAATAATTTAATCTGACTCGATGAGACTATTCATTTAACGTCGACAAGCAGAAGCCATATAAGTCGTTAAACGATACTGAATATGGATATATCGCTGAATGTTATGAAATCTTGACAGTAAATAATTCACGTTAATTTGAGACTACGAGTATAAGCTACAAGGCGAGGTTTCTAATAATTTTGAGCAACAGTCGATGATAGCTGTAAGTAATCTTCTTGTTAACCAAATGGTCTACAAACAGGTTTTAAATTACTCACTAGATGTTACTTCAGAAGGCGGACGGTTTAAACATTTATATTTTAAATAAAAGATCATTTACGTTTGAATTAATATAATGTTGGAAATACTGAAATTTTAACAGTTTTTTAATATTAGACGCGAGTCGATCGATACATGTTCTTGGTTTACCTCAGTTGAAACTCGTTCGAAAATGATTATGCTTCGAAAAGCCTTGGAAAGAATTAATCTCAATATTTGGAAGATTCACAGACATTGCATAACATAAATATATTCCAATGTTTGCTTTATAATCTCAGTTCATCTTGGATTCTTCGACATAAAATACTTTTTTACTGTAGTTCTTACAAACTTTATTTTCTTCATAGCTTCTTAACAGCTATTGAACATTCATAAATGTTACAATAAATTCCACAAAATAATATCGTTACCAACATTGTAACATTACAATCTTGCTTTATAGCTAACAATCTTCATTTTTAGGCAATAAGAGTATTTACTATTGTAATTCAAAACCGAATGAACAAAATAAAAGTTTGATTTCATGAGCTGTAGTGTGTAGGACGAGTCGACTTCCGAGTCGCGACGTGCGAGAGGATCGAACTTTACCGCCTATAAAGTCTTTATTGCCCATTGTCGACGATTATTACTTAACCTTCATGACTTATGAAGTAATAAATTCGATCTTTTCATACCAGCCATGCTTCGATTTTCGACCATTAGCGCTGCGACTTGGATCACGCACATCTACCGCCATAAACAAAAACGCTTGCAAAGATTTATTGTTCCGAATTTTATCCATCACAATCTCGTTTTGCTTTCTCCGTATCTAGTTTCAAAGTGCATATTGATGAGATTGTAAAAATAAACGGCTCGCCCAGAGGCATATACAAATATTCACACGAGGTGGATTAATGTTTTTGCGTGCACCTGCACATGAAGTCACGCAAACGGCGGAGATGTGGACGTGCCGATTAAATATATCGATCAATTACGCATTATCGATGTCTTCTCAAAGGGGATTATCCTACCCACTAATGACTTTTGATTGGTAAGAGCAGATCAAAGAGAATACAAATATAAAGGTGCAAGTGCAAAACAGGCCGCACTCCCGTCCAAATACGGATATCAATTGGACGAAACAAGGCGATTTAGAAGCAAATGCATAAAGCCGAGTGAATCAATAGATTAAAGATGGCGATAAGCTTAAAATATCTACCGATGGGCGTGCTGTAAATAACTTATTTGTAATTGCGGTGCAGCGATTGTCTGATGGCATAAGGCTGATGTTGATGGTATCGTGGCTGTGCCGGGTTCCCTTTTGGTACATATTGCGTACTTCGCGCAGCCGTTTGCGTGTTTTTGCCTCTTTGTGATGTCAGTGGCCACATATTTCAAGTTAAAGCTGGCTGGCTGAGTCACACAGCTTTCCTGGCTTCAAGTTAAACCGTTCAACTCTTATATTCCGTCTGAAATGTTTCAGTTTTCATTCTTACTGTTTGGTCGTTCACAACAATTACTTTATCGGTATTTTGGGACTGGAGTTAGGTATACCAAGAAATATAGAGGGTACAAGAGTTTTTTTTTTTAATACGACTGCATAGGTTTGAATTTTTAAACGGAAGTAGTTATTATGAAAGGGTTGTAAAACCTAATTGTTATGCATGTAGGGGTTAACCACGACAAAATAAATAGTTACATGTATCAATTCAATTTCCAACCCCTAAAATAAACTTCAATTAAAAAGAATGTAAGTTTGTTCTGCAGGGTAAGCGGCCGAATATCATTACATCCGCACAAAGGATACGAGTGGCACAAGTATATCTCTTAGAAGGACCATTGGCTTTATTGAAAGCTGTGCTTGCTTTATACTATTCCCGCCCTCTAGAGCATAAAGTTATTTTCACAACAAAGCACGTGGGGTTCCAAGCTTCTTATATTGGGCCTCTTCTGAGCCGTTCTATTGTGATCTTAATGCTGTATTATATTAATGCGATAAACATCTCAGAGACGATCTATTCTCAGCTTTCTCATTTTTAATATTAGCAAACTCAAACCTACTGACTCAGGTTTCTAACTTATTGGTAATACGAGGAAACTATAGAATTGAATTGGTTTGAATCTTATTCCCCAATCAATTGTTAAGAAATGTATTTAACCACTATTGTGCTATGGTTAAGTTAAGACGTTCATGCTCCAGATGGCATAAATAATAGAATGTGCATTATAGTATACGATGTCAAAACGTGGTTACAAAATATAATAACCATATTAAAACACTCTCAGTTGGATGACAAGGCATGAAAATCCAAATTTAGTGAGCATTCTATGGAACGGGCGGCCACGCCGCGGCACCGCGCACAATGAAACCTTGCCTTCCCTGAATAATTGCCGTATTTAACTCCAGAGATTTACCGTCCCGGATTGCATCACAATAGAGTATTTAGTCCGTGAATGAAGCTAAAAAACTATTGTTGCGCTTGAGACAAATAAACTCGTATGGAGTTTGCCAGACAATGATACAAACACATCCAAATCAAGCTTACCACGGTACCGGCGACAGATTTCGACCCTGCAGATTAAGTCCGTTGGCACAGCTACGTTCGCGGCCCTAGTTCGTACTCGAATCATGACACATCTATATAGTGATAGTCATTCTTCGACCAAAAGCATCGGCTTACATTAGTTCAATCAGAGACAGATAAGACGGTAATTTAATAGAGTGGCATAAACTGTATAATCGTTCAGTAAACGAACGAAGCCTCGAGTGTCAGTATCATAGATGACGCGTAACCGACACGAAATTAATTATCATCTTTCAACGAAACCCAACTTGCGCATGACCATGTTTTACGATCAGCGCACGATCATAACCGTTTACAGAAATTAACAAAAGAAATCGTATGAAAGAATCTATTCATACACAAACACGAAAAACACACACGAGTGTTTTTGAAGCTCATAAATAACTTTGATGACTTTTTGTTTCATCAGGAACGGGCGATTTATCTCAATCGCCGTAATGCGCTCTTAGTGCTTGGGTGTAAACTTTTTGTAAATGATAAAAGTTGTGGTGGGGGTATGCAAGGCGCGAGCGCGGGCGACGCGGCGACGGTCGCGACATTGCGAAGCCTGCACAGCGCTTTGCGCTTGAGTAATCGGTGTGAGTTCTCCTCGGATTTATGTCCCATTTCTACTCCCAACCGCAATGGAATATTTAGGGTGAGAATAAAACTTTGCACCGCACGCCTATATTTTATTCCGATCGTGACATGTGAATGCTTTGCTTTTTGTTAAAGCATCATGCAGTTTGCGTCACCCATTTTGCAGATACAGCAAATCTGTTTTACTACAAAATGTAAAAAAGCGAGCGACATTAAATATCAGAGCTATTTAATTTAATAAAGAGCGCTCTCATTTTACGATAAAATATACAACATTCAAGTATAACGTTTTTTGCTATACGTGCATGTATTATGTTCTATTGTATAACAGAAAGTTACGCCGTAGCGAAACGGTCGAGCCACATGTATTGACTAAGGTGTAGTAGCGTTTGTAAAGTTAGAGCTTGTAGAGTTAGGGTGTGTAGAATAAAAAACTTGGATCTACACTCATGTTATCAGATCTCAATCTGATAACTTTTTGACAGCGAGATCCATATGGTTCTCGTAATGGAAACATTTACATGAAATGTTTTTGGTGGCTTTAATAACTTAAGCATTCATGAATATTGCTATTACCGACCTAGTCGCAAACTAGTGAACTATATTCATTCATAAATATTGTATGCTTAAATACGTACAAAACATCCCAGATCAAGGAACAATTACTTGTACTTATCGGAAAACATTTTCCTTGTCAGGCCAGGATTTGAACTTCGAACCGCCAGCTTCGTAGGCCGTTGTGCACCAGACAGGGCTAACAGTGTAGTCGCCAATTAGTTTTTAGAGATCCGTAGAAAATAAATAAATAGGAAAGCTTATGATGCTGATTACTGTTGTTTTAGTTTAGCTGATAAGTTTTACTCTTGTTAACCCTAATCTGAGTATTAACTAGGGTAGATTTACAGAGTTTATTGCCGGACGTTAAATGATTGATCAAATTTGTTATGGTTATGAGTTTTCAACAAGGACCGCGGTCGTTAACCGTGCGAGTGTAACATGTTTATAATACGCCGCCATTTTGTTTACAATATACAGCGCTTCATTGTTGTGTCACATCAACACACTGGGCCCTAATTCGGTGTGGCAAGAGACATATTATTTTGGAGATATCGTCGGTATATGTCTTATTTTTGCCCCTGATTTCGGCCGCGTACAATTCGAATTTCAAAAAAAATCCTACCTTAGTGCAGCTCTACGTTTCTAAAAATATTGTGTTTAAAATTTTGTGTAGGAACAATCTTTCAACGGTTGAGACTGTGCGTTGTCTGTCAATTGTTATGTCATGTTAAAATCCGTGATAACTTCAAAGAATTCATATTCACCTTATAATTAGTCACTTTAGACTTTTTGACAAGCACAACGCCTTCACATGTCCAAAGTAGCCATAGTAGTAGCCTTTAAGGACATGTTACTTAATAGTAATACACCTTAAGAGCCCTTCCGTATTTTTGTTAAAAAAAAAACGTTTTAATGGAGTTTTGACATTGTATTTCTAAAAAACTTAGTTATTTGCATAGGTGGAGTTCCTTATTGTATATGTAGCGTCCTCAAATTTGAGTATCATTGAATACTTTTACTAAATTTACCCGATTACCGATAGTAATTTTCTGAAGATCGCGCAAAGTTTGAGCCATTGAAACTTTATGCCGTCATACAAAAACCTAGTTGTTTCAATTTTTTTCCCGAACCGAAATATATTTTTTTTTTTCTACAATGCGTCCTCAAATTTCGTTGTTTTGTACATATTCATATGTAAATTGTTCTTATTCATACCATATTTTTCAACAAAATCTCACTAACAACACAAAGGATTTTCTCATCATCGTTGAATTATTCGTATTATTACAATAAAATACATAGTTTTAGCAACATATAATAGGGTACTTTTTTCTGTGGTTGATGTTATAGAACGATGTCTTTATAATAGAAATATTGGCGAAAAAATGGCTTCAATCTGACGAAAACTACCCGAGTTATAACAATGTCATTTTTGGACTCCTAAAAAACGCTTCATACTAAAGCCTAATACTTTGCAACGTCACACTGTAATACCTTGTATGGGCAAATTAAGAACCTTGTTTTGCAGCTATGTTAAAACTTGCGTTTAACAAAACGGTTTCATAACAAAAGTTACCTAAAATTGTATGGGTTATTCAATGGTATTATTAGTTACTAATCTTTCATACTTTAAAAATGGACTTTCCCACCCAACCTTAAATGCTCATAAGACGAGCTACCCGTAAGGTATCAAACTCCAAATTTTGACTAAGTTCCTTATTTTCCTTGTTTTATCAGGATTTGTTATCTTTTTTACAAATTTTGAGATTAGTCAAGAACCCTATTCAGTAAAACTTTTTTTAAAAGTATTTTAAGTATTAGAAATAAAAAGTATTTGGCTGGAAAGGTTCTCAGTACCGTTCGAACGTATTTTGTGATAGGACTCTTAAATTACATTTTCATTGGCCATATAATGAACATATATCATATAAAACAATTTAACGGATTATATCGCGTATATTATCTCATTTTAGTTCCCGACGTTTCGGAAGCTTTCCAGCTTTCCATGGTCACGGGTGGACTGATAAAAGATGTATTTTCCTCTGTCAAAGTTACAATTTGTGCAAACTACCCATTTTATGAAAAAACACAAATAAAAGTGTACATACATGCCAGATGTAGTACGTTTGTCTTTACAGCTTAGGCCCATCCGAAACGTCGGGAACTAAAATGAGATAATATACGCGATATAATCGGTTAAATTGTTTTATTTCAATGAGTAATAATCGCGGAAACAGAAGAAAATATTATATATCATATATATAATTAAATTCAAATATTGCAATGTCACATTGAATCCGGGTCCTGATTGTATAATGTTTATACTATGCAACAGTTCGTATCGCTGCGAACAAAATTTACGTTTATGAATGATGATTTTCAGTGTTATTTAAAATAATAAAGATTCACCAGAACTATAATTAAATATCCAATTTCAGTCACAATTAAATAATTGTGACTGAAATTGGATAATTAATGAAACTCGATGGAACGAGCTTGTTCGTTATGCCTTATTCCTAAAATCTATGCAGGAATAACATTTGATTATTCTTGTTCAAGGTCGTCTCATCGGTGTTTTTGAAAAAAAACTCAACTGACAAAATACTTATAAATTTAGTTTTGATTGGTACTTGGAAACGTTAGTAATATACTCGTAAAATATAATATACAGGTTGAAATTAAATATGGTTTGGAATTGTGTTTGGGTGACCGAACTTTATCCAATAATATTGCGTTTGTTTTACAGTCTGAAATAAAAAATAAATATAAGAGGTTTAATCTTTGACACCAACGTTGTTATAACTCTTTGTTCTTATGTTCATTATTCATTATCTCTTGTAATTTCTAACCAGGGCTCTGATGTAACCTGTATAAAATCTAAAAATTAAGCGACAGAGATCTAACCACGGCATAAATATTGTTCTGCCGTAAATGTCAGCTCAGCCACCAACCGAAATTTTTCCCTAAAAAAAAATACAGCCATAGACAACTCACTGAATAAAATTCAGTTACTTCTAAAATAAGTGTGGGTCAGTCATATTTTGGGCGCTAGGTACGGGAATATGAAGACACAAAACTTTCGTAACGAACTCTGTACATTTTTTAACTTTCATTTTGTTTCCATGAATATACATCTGAAACTGTTATAAGTATCTAACCTAAAAATACAGAAAATCACAGCGTAAAAAACGAAATTATTTTCATTAATTCATACTTTTTAACCGACTCCCAAAAAAGGAGGAGTAGGTTCTCAATGCGATTCAATCTTTTTTAATATAATTAGGTACGAGTTTAGCAGATAATGCATTGTATTGATGTATTAATTTGTTTGAATTTAAGGTCTAAAATAATATTTAAGGATTGTGAAGATATTTAAATATGTATATAGATTTACTCAATAACAATATCCGTCAAACGGATTTCATAAAGATTATAGGTAGGTTATGGATTTAGAACCTACTTAATTATCGGTAAAGTATTTACCCAAATACTTGTAGATATATAAACACAATTTAGGTAGAACAAAACCGTATACCGGCAACAAACCGTACAGAACGCTTATTCTTGTTAATAAATCAAATTTCTCGTGAATAAGCTGCTCATGGGCAGCGACCAACTGAAGCTATTTACCAGCAAAAACAGTTCGTCGCTCGCACACGCTAGATTTACTTATTCTAATTCATAGTTTTTCGCTGTTGATGATGTTATTTTTGTGTAAAATCAAGGGACATTAAATTAGTAAATTTTAACGTACAATGAAATAAAAGTGTCTAATCCATAATAAAGATGAAATGCTTATCTTTGGCCTTTTTTACGACTAGTTTTACCCAAAACTTATTTTTTTTGTCCTATTGAGCGCCTTTTTTTATACTTATATGGGTCACAACCGTATGGGTTAAAGGTTAAAATCGCATTATTATGATATGATTTTGACTCGGAAATATTTATCACAAAAAATGCGTTTTACTGTTATAGATAAAAATCTCAATGTAAAAAATGTTATGTAAGTATTTCCATAAGCTAATTGTGAAAACTGTAATCTCAAAGTGTTGTATTTATAAATGCTTAAGTTGTAAGATAATTTAAATATGTTAACTTGCAAATGAGGTTATTTGTATTTATAAAATTGTGTTACCACGGCGAGTTGCACTTGGTAGTAAAAATTGC
The DNA here is from genome assembly GCA_905404275.2 of Hedya salicella. Lineage (NCBI taxonomy): Eukaryota > Metazoa > Arthropoda > Insecta > Lepidoptera > Tortricidae > Hedya > Hedya salicella. The sequence goes on from FR990108.1 coordinate 10,706,892, forward strand.
ATTTAGCTGGCTGGAGATAGCTCTAAATCCGTAATGGGACATAAAGGATGGAACTCAGTTTAAAAATGAACAATGATAGGTAATTTTAAAATCAATTTTTTTCATCTCTTGCTTTACACGAATTTTCAAGTCCATTTTTCTTAAAAATAACTTTGTATCATTCGCATTCGATTTTTTTTGTGAGGCTCTTCCTACTCGCCGAAAAATAGTTCGGTCTTACCCGGGTACCTATACCTTCTGGCACTTGAACAATATTTTAGTATTAATTTAATGTATGGTAAGAGATTTACGGTTAAAGATTAAATTCTCAGTACCTATATTACCGTTCAATACAAATGAAACTACAATAAAATAAATAAATAGCGTTACGGCCAAACGTTAAGTATCTCATTATAAAAGCTATACCGTAAAATTTCTACCACATCGGGAAATTTCTATTCGAAGTGAGAAAAAAGTAAAAAGTAGTCAAGTATTAAATCTAGAAACTATTATACAGTTAATCTGGGAGCACGCGCCAGGGTCATATAGATTTTAGAATATAGCCGTACTTTACATACTTTTGACAATACCTTAGTTAATGGTTTGGGTACATGTAACTTATATTTTTTCGAATAGGTCCTGAGTATGTGTACATGCCTGCCCTACCATAGGGTCTGGTGGGTAAAAAAATCAGTCAAAGGCTTGCCAGACTATGCTTGGTGTAGGGTTCCGTAGCCGTTACTACAAAGAAATGCACTACAGGTAAAAAAAGGACGATTTGAAAAACTGCACCAGCAAAAGAGCGTAAGTTCATGGTGTTTGCTGAAGAAGCTGACATTTTTTCAGCTTCTGTTACATGTATTGAGTGCCCCTTTAGAAATAATTATTTTCGTTTCACTAAGTAGCGGCTCATATGAGAGTATAAGATACTTTTATAACAAATATTATTAAAATTACCTTTTTTAGTTTATGAGTAAAATGCCTGTAACATACGGATGGACATGACGAAACTATAAGGGTTCTGTTTTTTTTCCATTTTGGCTACGGAACGCTAGCATCTGTATAACTCCTCAAGACACTAGTTATTTACTAATAAATGTTTTTTTTTAGAGTAATGTTAGTATAAGAGTAGCCCGTATAAGAGTGATAATATTTATTAATAAGAGTAAAATAATTTCTCGTAAAAATAAGTATATTGCATTGTTGTTAGTTGTGTTAATGTGCAAGAGATTGGTTTACTGTGTCTTAGAACAGTCTATGTAAGCGCGCTATTGTTTATAAATAAAATAGAATAAATAAATAACACGGGGAGCATCGTACACAAATCAACCCAGTCTCAAATAAGCAAAGCTTGTACTATGTGTATTAGGCGACGATATACATAACATATAGACGGATCTATATCGGAATCCCTAACGTCGTTTGTCCTAACGCATTTTTTTATGAAACTGTAAGCTTTTCAGGATTGTTATAAAACAAACCTAACCTAACCTAATCTATACGATGATCTTTTAAAAATCCGGAATTTTTTACGGTTTTTGAAAAAAAAATGCGTTATGACAAACGATACATTAGGACATACGATACATTAGGACAAACGACATTAGGGATTCCGTAGGAGACCCCATATAGACATTACTCATCATCATATATATTTAAGACCTAAGCTCTTGTCGGTGAAGCTATTTCCATTTCTCTCTATTCGCCTTCTTTCTGAGATCATGATACAACCCACTGTTTACTTTTTCCTTAGTTAATTTGACCTAGTATATTTTTATTAATTAATTAGATGTTTATCCAAAAAGCCTTTTCTTCGTTTGCTTCGAAAGTACGTCACAAAACAGAAGGGTGCCCTTCCTTTATTTACGTGGGTAATAAACACTACCTTTAGTAGGTAAAATGAGGTTTTTTTATACCTACTTCGCCATTTGGTGGTAAATTCTCAGTATGTCACCGTTCACTACAAATGACACTACAATAAAATAAATAAGTAGCGTTACACCCGAACGTTATCTCATTATAAAAGCTACCGTAAAAATTCTACCACATCGAGAAATTTCTATTCGAAGTGAGTACGAAATCAGCTTAATTGGCCCGGCGTGGCGTGTACGCCGCGATAACGCCTATACGCTGCAGCGTGGGCTGACCTACTAGGAACCTTCATCCAGATACATTAAGAGCTACATTCGAGAACTGACCGCTAATGATACTTTTAGCACGGTATAAGCGCCGCGAAGCTGCAGTCTCTCATCACCCTGGACACCTGATTAACACTTATGGACCTTATCGCGACGCCAATATGAATTAAATTATAAAAGCCTTTAACTCCACAAGTGTATGTACTTCGCTGTTTCAATGCACGAATAAACTGCGCTGGCCTTTTTATACCGAGTAAAATCTCTAATTGATACCTTATATGGTCCCGAATATGTAGGTCAGCATTTCCGAGAAATGCACCTAACAGCAAAACAATACCGAATAAAAATTTAATGGCCCTGGACAAAATACGGGAATAGGAACCTAAAATTGCTATTCCACAAATTTCAAAGTTTGATATTCGAGTCTTTTAGTCCTAAGCTGGAAGATGGAATAGTAACGATTTTAGTGGGATAATTTGGCGAAGTAGTAATTAGACTACGTCGGAGACTGCATAATTGCAATTTGCATAAGTTTGAATAAAGCTACTTCTATTCGGCGTCGGTTCCGCGTTTCATTCACGGACAGAATGGCAGTGACGAGAGGAATGGGCGATTTAGAGCGCGCTGTGGTTTGTTTACTTTGACACCGGTTTTAGATTTTCTGTCGATAATGTCGTCTGGAGTTGCCGGCGAGGCGCGGCGGTCCTTAGTAATTCAACAGCAGACCTGCATAGTTAAGCGATGCGAAGAGAAGCAGTACAGGGACCGTTTGCAAACGGAATTATAAACGCGACTAGACATTAAAGAAAGATGTCGAAGACAATGTTTGGAGGAGTACAGTGAGTGGCATTTCTGGTCGCGTGTGAAGCGGAGATCCATTTAATGTAGTCTGCCGTGTGCTGCCGCCAACAAACAAATTACTGATGCAAACACGACGCAACACGCGAACCTTGAAAGCCTTTTGCTTGCTTTGTCAATTTTGTTCCTCCCCCGGTATCGCTTCGAAGTCGCTCGGCCGTGTAATTTGATAAATGTTATTGTTATTGGCAAAGCTAACAGAGGTAATTGTTTTACAGTTTGTTTATGCTAATGCAAACAGTGCAGCGTTTGCAACAATTTGGGGATAAGAAACTAATTTCAAACGTGCTTATCGATTATGAAAGGAATTACAATTAAATTGTACAAACATAAAATGTTTGCATTATTTTACATACAGCTACAAACGCCTCGCTCAGTTTCGAGAGCAACTCCACGATACGTGTGTACTAGTCAGTCAGTGTCATTCTAAACTAGTACTTATTTAAAGACGTCTATATCATGACAGTGCTTCACAAATTTGCATATCACAATATATCTTTGTCACCGATAGCTAGTAACGACGCCTCGCTTAAGTTCGTCTCTATAAATAATCAGTAGTCAGTACTAATTTGGAGACCTCTAAAGCTCGAAAGTGCTTACAGTGTTGCAAATAAAAACATACCTTTTCTTTATCGTTGGTAATCGAGTGACGAACCGGGAAGGGACGACAGGGATGGAATTGGTAAGGTACACGGATTCACATTGACTACTCTTTTATTTTATGTTTAATAAATACCTGCCTGATTCATACAGCTACTGTACAATGAATCGCTCTTTAAGCCGCACTCGTGAGCAATTGACCGATCTGAGTACACAATAAATCTGCTTGGTAAGTTGTCATCCTAAAGACGAATTCCGTGCTCTAAAGCTCGAAAGTGCTAACAACGTTTTGTAGAACAATATACCTTTGTCTCTGATCTACCGTTTCCTTGCCGTTGGTAAGCGAGTGGGGAAGTGAAGGGGAGACGGGGGAGGAATAGTACACGGGTTCACTAATTTCTCAGTCTCGCGGGCTCAGTTCGCAACACTTGGCGTGTTCCTACAATTTCCTGTTACAAGAATAATTAATATTACAATAATTTGTTTGTGTTATTCAATATTGAGTTACAGGATAAATTAAATAGAATAGCACTAAACTACACAGTACTTAGAATGACATAAAAGCTGATAAAATAAACTTTATAATTGAAATTAACTTAAAGTAAATAAATCGCTATGTCAATTGCGGTTTCACTATACATATACTAATTAATTAACACTTTATTAAAACCAGTAACTTCATGCATCATTGCGGTAATGCTTTTTCCCATTTGTGTAAGCGTACGCTTAAGTTAACTTAAGTATTTAAAATTGAAAAATCTGAAGTAGATATAACACCTGTTTTAAAGGTGACATGCGACTCTTCGTTCACGACAAATGTTGTCTATCCCTTTCCTTTCAGCATAACGGAAAATAGGCGGGGTATATTACCTATGTCGTGTGACCAGCAGAGTCCTGGCCAGTTATGCTAACCTGACTGATAAATAAAAACGGTCAGCGTAACACTTAGAGTGAGTTTTCCCTACCTTTAAATATTCACTGGTTTCTTATTTCGTTAAACTGTATTCCATCAGCCAATCTTGACAAGATTTCATTAAATGCGTTGCAATGTAGCGACTAAACCAGATCCAACGTCGAGCTAATTAAATTAAAACCAAAAGTCTTCAATAGGATCGGTCCATCATTAAGGTGTCCATTTACCACGTATGTGTCAAAATCAATACTAATTAATGTAGCACCTAAAATAGAGGTAAAGAGGTAAATAACCGATACACTTTGTTTACCTATAGGCCCCTTTATTTGCTGTCCGAGGAAATCATCGTACTCAGAGCTTTTACAAGTTATTTCTCAAACCAGTAAGAGATAAATAAAAAAAAGACTGATAAAATAAAATCTAGAATGATCAATGTATAGTCGGAATTTAATGCAGACTCTATATAGGTACATACGATATAATAAAGTAAATATCTATACCTCAAAAATATAGTGTGATCACGATCAGAAAATTTTGGTTTAAAAGTAGCGCCAAGCTAATCTGGCTAACTTCATAGTGGGCGAGAATCGATTTGTATGAAATGTCGTTATTTTGAGTCTTGAAATAGCACTGCAAGTATATAGTGCAAACTGCACCTACAATAATTAAGAAAGGGTAGAAGTAGTGTCCAACTTTTAATACGAAAAGCGCAGTCTTATAAATAACCACAACCCTGGCGCATAAAGCAGGTCGCAGTACGGTCAGCTTCTAAAGTGTAGCTGGACATATATACTGAAGCGTACTGGAATGTTCAGTTACATTTGCGGCTGACTGTACTAGCGTGCCGTAGCGAGCGTGTAACTGTCAATTAGGACTGCAGCCAGCAGGCGCGGCCCTGACTGCTCTGTCGTTGACGTATCTACACAGGAAACTTAATAGCACCGAAGCTTTACTTCACGGCAAGGAATACCAAATATTAGATAATTTGACATTTCCTTCTGCTTCTTCAATGTTTTATGTGTATTTAAATTTGTTTACCTTCAGTTGTATTTGCAGTGGACATATTTTTTCAAAAGGCTCTGGTGTTATCTACTTATTTTGCATTGGGTGGTGTAAAAGAAACAGACTATTATACTCGTAAATTAACCTCTGAATTGGCAAGATCTAGTTAATGAACCTTAAATAATATTGTAAATATTGTCAACTGTTGAGAATTTCTATAAAACAACATTATTTCTTACAATCAGGATTAGAAAATACTAGGCCAAGCACCAATGTTACCATGCACCGAGTTATTAAGGGCTTATTGCGCTTAACAAAGGGGACGATTTAACTAGGTGTACCTAATCAGCCTTTAAAAGACTACCAGTTGCTAATAGAGACTGTCACTCCCATATTGGAGACGTGGATAATGTTTTTTTTTGCGTCAACAAACAAAACATTTGCAAATAGATAGGTATATTGGTCGTGCAGCAATTGAGAACATTAAGTTTTTCAGAGGTGTGTTTTTTTCCCGATAGTACCCATACGTTATGTGCCGTATGGCTTTCCTAAGAATGGATTTTTATAAATGCGGCCGTTTTTTGTGTAAATTTTTCATAAAATCCTCGGTGCGCGAGTCCGACTCGCGCTTGGCCTGTTTTTATTTATTAGTAACTGCGTTAAGTTTTTGGTCGCAGCGATGGCCGGTTTTTACGCGTGTGAAACGTGTGAAGTTTGAATACATTAGAATTTGTGATTGTGAATGCCACGGCCTACGCTTTACGGAATGCTGTATACGGATTGTTATTTATGTGATGTTAACTTCTTAAGAAAACGTCGCTAATTGAATAAATATGTTACTAAAGTTTATGTTACATTTTATAGGCAATGTTTTTCATATTATACAGAATCCGCTGTCACATCAATTTAGATGTGAAAATAACTGAGGGATAAGTTCTCAACCTTAAGTTCTAGTCCTTAACGTTTTTCTGTTTATGACAGCAAATGTCAGACTGATAAGTAGGTATCTGAAAGAATTCATTTACATTTTTAGTTTATTTTTCGTTAATTATTCTATACCAAGGATAGTAATATAATTTAAGGTCTGGTGGGGTAATGGAAACTTCATTTATTTAGTGTGGAAAGAGAATCCATGCAATTTTGGTCTAACTCTATTTCCATCGACACATGTCAGTTTTCAGTATCACATTTAGAACGTTTCTCCTACCCCAGTGTTTCTCTTACACCGACTGACCTCAACTGTAAAAAAAAATGCATGGATTAAGTTTCTTTCTTCTATTTGATTACAGTTTATCCTAAGTCCTAAGATTCTTTTTAAATCTTCAAGCCATTGTCTTTCAATAAAACTGAAATTGTCGTTTATATCAAAAGGAAGACTTAGGAGGACACTTTATTTTAAATAGCATTTTTAAATGTAAATTTGATACACTTTTCCATTTGACTGCGTACTCGTTCAGTGGCTTAAATCGAGTAAGGCCGATCTTCTGTCCAGTAAAATTCAGTCAAGTGGCTAAAGACCGCTCAATAATCTGAACTTCATTTCTGATGTTTCTGGTGCATTTATTTCACCGAGTTAAATGTTAATGTATAACCGCACAAAAAAAACAAGTTTTATATGTAGGTAATCAGTATTTTTGTGAGTATTTAATTGCACCGAAATTTGGCATAAAATCTTATATTATTTTTTAATTTTCTTTGTTTGTTTGTTATAAACGTATTTATAAATCCATTAGCAATGCTGTATTTTTAAATTAGTGTTGATAGGGTTTTGTTCATTCACCAAAATTAGGACACAAAGTGGTTATTTTGTGGTTCATTTTTTTTGTTTCCCCTTACACAACTTGTGAATCTAATAAAGGCCTATACGCATTTACACACCGCGTTTTTTTAAACACGTCGTTGATGCGCGTTTATACCGATACAAACGCGATACATACGCGGGTCAGTATGCAGCTCTATAGTATGAAAAACGCGCTGTCGGCGCTCGTCCCTAAGACGCGCCGCGACGGCGCGATTAAAAAACGCAGAGAATAAATGTCCTAATGCTACAACAAAATACTGTAAAAGTAATGCATTTCCTTCCTTTTCCGCGAAAAGTTATTTCGCAAAGTAATGCCTGAAGCTGTCAATTATTTAAATTATACACGAAAACTTATTTTTATATATGTATTGAGTAAGTTCTATCTGCGAATTCACGCACGTCTAAACACATACACAAAAAATATACTGACCAAATGTATTCATACTATTATTGCCAGTGTCTTGCCCGCCCAAATCACGACACGACTAGGCTATATTATAAGCAATACCGCCTTCAAATGGGGCGAACTTGAGTGCGGCTGACAAAGTTCCACTCCAGAACTGGCTCCATGACACTTCAACTTGCCCGCCGCCTATATTAACGGTTGCGGAAGTTACGATGTTAATATTAATGCATCTGTTCTGTTACTGCTACTTCAAACTATCTTCTGAATATTATAAAAATAAATGTCTTTGACTGTGTTATCTATAGAACGTTATAAGGACCTATCACGCAGAAGCAAGAGCTTATACGTGATGGCGACGGCTATGACGCATCGTTTTCTACGATCGCGTAACGCACCGTCAACGTATATAGGGTTCCGTAGCTAAAATGGCAAAAACGGAATCCTTATGTTTGTTATTTGTTTCGTTGTATCCGTCCGTTCGTCCGTATGTCACAGGCATTTTATTCAATAACTACTTGAATTTGTTAATGTGTGTTGTATATTAATGCAATTTGTAGACTATGTGTCTTGTAATAAGCCGCTACTTAGTTTAGTAAATAACCAAACTATGTAAATAATTCTAGGGGGCACTCCATACACGTAACAGAAGCTAAAAAACATTATTCATACATTGTGCCTCATTATCTTCTAAACCGTATCTCGAAAAATATGATAAAAATGATAAAGTTACCGCTTAAAAAATACTTTCTTCAAAAGTTATATCCATCATGATCGAATATACTAATAATAATAATATATCTTTTTTGAGTATTGCCGAAAAACAGCGTTTTTCAACAAATGGCCGTAAGTGCCGTGAAGTTATGCTCTTTTGCTGGTGCACTTGTTCTGTAGGCATTATTTTGTAGTAATCGCTGCGGAACCCTACACTGGGCATGGTCCGACATGCTCTTGGTCGGTTTTTTTTAGCTTCGCTGTGGCCGATCATTAATGTACCTGCTGTCTATCGATTTAAAAACGGATATTACGTTCAAGCTATCAATTATCAGTATACGCTACTTGTAGTCTATTTTCCATAAAAAAATTGTGAATATTCATTTTGTAGGGAAAATAAAAATAAAACAATTGTGCGAATTTATGATTATTATGAAACGAACTATCCTGCTTGATGCATAAAAAATATGTCTATATTAAAACATTAACATTTTAACAGAACTGTGCAAATTGTTTCCTTTCCTTTTTAGAAAATAATAACAAAATTTTTTGGTTAAAAAGCTTTATAGCTTCAGACTTAGTGTAACTCATTTTGTTAAGGAGAGTGCTACACAAAATCAACTTTAAGGGCAGAGATGGAATTAACTACGCAACAAAGAACGGGCTTTCGTTTACTAAACTGTCTATAACACCGTAAAATAGTCACCAAACCTCATGAGTAAAAGCGACTCGTGCCTTTTAGAAAGCTGTTATCGCAAAGAACATTTTCAAGTTCAAACACAATTTACTCGAGGCACAAGTGATAAGTATTCGAGCCAAGCACCTGCACACTTTAATCCAGAGTAAGCTGAAAGTTGTACATTACACTTGAGGTGTACGTCGTCTTCGTACGTATCGCATGTCTAGTCACACCCTAATGGACGCGACATGAGTGTCTTGGCAAGTGATACTGAAGAATCGAAAACTCACAAGAGCACTAAACAAGAAAAACTCTTGGATAAAACATTAAGAAGTTAAATATGTAAACTTGAACGAAATATGTATTGACGTGTACAGCTGCAATGCACAACTCGCGAGTGGGAGTGAAGAAACGAGCTTGCACGAAATGGCTCTCAATCTAGTTTTAACCGCTGCGAAACTATTGAAAAGCTTAATATATAAACCGCAGTATATTTAGCGTGTATATTTGTGACTAGAACAGAGTAAAGTGGAATATATTTTCCAATATTTAAAGTATCATAAAATCCAGTTGCGTTACAGGAGTCATGTTTATACTTAGAAAGATATATTTAATATAGGCTAAGTACTACTCGTAATATTGTAAAAGTTAACAATTATTAAGAATGACTGACTGTAGAGTTTGTTTCGGCTTTCTTTTCAACAGTGGTCTCCTCTTGGGAAATGCCGTGGAGTCAGACTTGTAAAAGTGCCCTTGCAGCCTACTTACAGAATAAAGATCATAATTTCATTATTATTTCATGGTTCCAAGATAAATCTTAACAGACCCACGAATGACACTAGAAGTTAAAAAGTATGAACATTGATAACAGCGTTGGAACGATTGGAACATATTTTTCGTCTTTTCACGTCAAAACGGCTAGACTGATCTCAACCAGTTTTGGTATAAGAAGAGTTGAACTTCCGAGGATGGTTCAAGGATAATTTTATCCGTCTACGCTGAAGCAAAAAAAGAGCGTTTTGACTTTGAAATTTTCTTCCTCCGCGAACCTAGTTGAGGGCCCGAGAAGGTTAAACCCCATAATCAATGCCCCAATGATTGTTAAAACAACGAATGCGTCAGTTTTTTATGTGCTCATTTTAGTGAATTTATAAGACGTTAATTGTCCGCCATGAATACCAAACTGTGACGAATCCTATGACTAAACAAAATACTTGGCACGCGGCTAACCACGACGCCTCCAAACCACGCCTCGGAAAAGAAATCCATTCCAATCCACTCACGTAAGGTAGCTAAGCGCGAGTACAAACGAACCGACGGACTGATGCGTCACGTGCACGTGCACTGGGTGCACTCTTTACCCTCAACTTCAATTTAGTTAAAAGTAGTAGCTGAGTGCACCTCACAGGCGTGATCTTACCGCGGTCGGAATCCAGACTCGCTTTTTGAAAGCAACTTTATACTCCCGAGGACTGCTGTTAAATTTAAAACTTGTAACATACTGTTACGCGAAGCTGCTTGGGATTAAACTGCGAAATATTCCGAAATAACGGAGGTTACTGATCCGACCGCTGCCGGCGTTTTATCGTGCATTAAACATCGCTCTGTACGACATTTTGTTTCAGAACTGTAGTATCTTTTCAAAATAATCTAAAAGAGATAAAATTAAACTGGTGTGTATTATTTTAACTGGATTCTTTTAGAGTTCTTACTTAGTTTGTAATATTGTAATTTGTATCAATTCATTTGTTATAAACTTAAATTTTAATCTGCAGCTAAGCGTGTGTCTTACTTCAGTTTACGGAGTGAACGAATAGCAAAGTAACTTTTCCACAGTGTAAATCAAAATGTCTTTTGCTAAAGCCAGCTTAGTGCGCCGACTTACCGCTTTCGATTAAATTAACTTTGCGTCTTCGGAGTACCTTCTCTTTTTGTTTAGAAAATATATTACATCAAAGATTTACGATTGTAAACAACATTATTATGCCAGGCATTTAATTTGTACTGTTTAATATTTGAGCTATTTGCAACCACTGCTTAAACCGCGGCCATGCTCTGCTATTTCCGCTTAATGCCGCTGCAAATGGTATTTCAAACATGTCAGCTTCGAAATTTACATTAAAAATGAATTACGCGTCAGCAAACACGATCACGTGTCGATGCTATCGGTACACATTCTTGAACGTTGTCGGTTTTTTCAACAATAACTAGTTGCAGCGACATGTGTTTCGTCGGCGAACCGGAACCGCCCCAAAGAAATTAACATACAGTTGCCGACCGTCTAAAAAACCTTTTTAAAACTGTGACATGACAATGATGCGTTAACATTATGACAATAGCCCGTTAAAGGTAAATGGGAAGTGTGGTCCGTTTAGTACTTACTACCTATTCACGATTCACGCTTTAAGTTGAGGTTGTGTTTACGCGGCGTTTCTGTTGTCTCAGTCTTAAGTTAAGGGGGCTTTACCCATTTAATTTCCTTATTTAGATAGCTTTATGATGTGTATTGTATTCTGTCACGTTACCAGCACCTCTAGCACAACTGAGATACGCGACTCTTTGTCACACGACAAAGATTGTCTGTCACTTTCCTTTCAAAACAATGCGAGAAAGACGGGTGGTGCTATGTCGCGCAACAAGCGTAAGTCGCGGAGAGTTGTGCTAGACCGGCAGCAATCCATACTAATATTATAAATGCGAAAGTATGTCTGTCTGTCTGTCTGTCTGTTACCTCTTCACGCTTAAACCGCTGAACCGATTTGGATGACATTTGGTATTGAGATAGTTTGACTCCCGGGGAAGGACATAGGCTACTTTTTATCCCGGAAAAATACCCCTATCCGCGATAAACGAATTTAAGGCGGACAGAGTCGCGGGCAGAAGCTAATATAGTATAATTTTACAGTTTTTGTAAGTATGAAGTCTTTCATTTCATAAATTTCCATATCAACATAACGGAAACTACTTTCTAACAAAACCCTACATTTGTTGGTACTGTGGGTTAGACAACTACTATAATTAAAAAGTTGTGTTTAAATATATCCGAAATTGTACCCAGAATAAAGTAACAGTGATTAGAACCTAAAAGGGCATTTAACTTTAAACCGCAACTGTAACTCACTCCTGTATTATGCATATATTCCACGTTTGATGTCAAATATGCTGCCGTTGTCAAGGCATAAATCAAAATTAGATTTGTTCGTCTCTTTGTTTGACTTGAAACGACAATTGTTAAAAAACTATGCATTTGAGATAAATATTTACTAGCGTGGTTTCATCGAATTGCGTGTGCCCGATATATTTTTAGGTATCTGCAATCGGTAACTGGCATGTGTGCCGGAAAACCAGTTACATGTTATGCAACGTCATTCCATTATAGGTATTCCATTTGCGATCCATCGCGGGCATCATACCAGCTTAGGTCGCTTGCAGTTTCCTAAGTTGGTATATAATTATGTTTCAGACCATTTGTTCCTGCAGCTGGCCATTTTTTATCGTTAGCCAGTTATGTTCACACAATTTGAGGAATATTTAAAAATGTATCTAGGCTAAAGCCTACTTTTCATTTGCTTAAAGGAAATGATAATATCAAATGACAAATTCAAATACATTTATATCGTCACCATAGATCAGTGAAGGTGACAGTAAGAAATCTTACAGCTCAATTTATAAACATGTCTATACTTTTTTTTATTTCACAGTTCTTCATATTCAAATAAATAAAATTCTGCGTTGAACGTGTTATTGTGTAATAAACTAAAGTTACGCCTAAAACGCATTTTTTTAGTCTCCCTTTACAATCAAAATCCGCTGAAATAATTTAAGGAAACTCAAAACCAATTTGACGTTGCTAGCTCAGCAGAAATAAACCCAGTAAAGGTTATTTCGACATCGGTCAAGCAGGTGGTGCGGTGACTCATTTGCCACCTTTCTTCTAAGAATATTTGTTAAGTACAAATAACTGAGGTATGTTCAACGTATCCATCGAAGGCTTTTTCTGGATAACCAAGTATTGTGACATTTATTAGTTTAGATCACTGTCGTACATTTTAAATCTTTTCATTAAATACAATACCTACCTGCATGATATCTTTCAATGCACATCAACGTTTGAAAAAAAAACGACATTTAATTAACGACACACATATCAAGAATAGTTACAAACGAGATCCTGAGTGCTAAAATAGATCTTGTGATTCGGATTTTTTTATACTACTAAAAGGTAATAAGGACCCCGGGTTTGTATGGCTCTTCCCCGATCGTGAATATTTAAAATTTTATGTTTTGAATATTGATTTCAATAGTTCTATAAATCTGTACTTACATCGTTGTCTTGTGAATATAAAGGAAAAGCTTAATTTGTTGTAAGGTTGTTTTGCTTTTATCAAGATCCTTCTGTCTTTCTACTACTAGCCCCGATGCAGAAGAGTTCATCCAGTATTAAACGAATATCACATTTATTTTGATATTTATGCTTGCTTGCATGCTTAGATCAAACGACTGCTATTAAAAGTAGTATATTTTCATTTTTTTTATGTATTTTTTAATGACATAGGAGGCAAACGAGCAGACGGGTCGCTTGATGGTAAGCGATCACCGTCGCTCATAGACACTTGCATCACCGGAGGAGTCACAAGTGCGTTGCCGGCCTTTCAGGTGGGAGTACGCTCTTTTCTTGAAGGCTTGAAGGTCGCATTGGTCCGGAAATACTGCAGGCGGCAATTTATTCCACAGTTCAGTCGTGCGAGGCAGGAAATTTCTAGAAAAACGCACAGTTGTGGACTGCCAACCATCTAAGTGGTGAGGGTGGAAATGTTGTCGCGTAGGACGATGGCGGAAAGATGCAGCTGGGATCAACCCGAACAATCGAAATTCTATAAGGCTTTTATTGTAGATAAAAGGACTCTTAAAAACTATCGTCTACGTCAAAATGTGGTCTCCTTGACTCATGGGCTCGAAGCAGAACTGTCAGCATATAGCTATGCCGTGTCGCTTTCCAAAATAATGGCCCTTTTACGCCTGTTGAATTCGTAACTGAAATAAAAAAAATCTTGCTCATGAAAGTGGTATCCTTATAGTTTAATTATGTTAGTGTGGAATATTTTCGTGCAGAATGATGCTATTAAAACAGTAGTATTAAAAGGTATTGAAATTTTATCTAAAACACTATTTATTTCCTTACAAATGGGAGAACCTAAAAAAATGCTCTGAGTAGACGAAAACTTATGCATCGGGGATAGTATGTTTAAATCTTCTTTTTATTGCGTCGAATGTTACAACCTTTTACTAATAAGTAAAGAAAATGCACAAGAGGCAACTGACCATTTTCGTCATCTATAGGCAGTAATTAGTAATTAACTTAAGTGCAAATGCTGGCAGATAAAAAGATCACGACTCAAAAGACCTCATGCCGGCACAAAGCGCCCGCCATAATATATGAGGCACCAATACCACTTCCAAGAAACACCTACCTACGCACAAGTTGCATATGAGGGCTATTTTAGACCAGCATGTAACTTATAATAGGTATGTAATTTAATGCTCAGCCAGCCCATTAAAAAGCATTCAGTCTCGCCGCTACATCACAAGTGCATAAAGTAGAGAAACAAGAAAGTATTTCTTTATTGTTGTTTTATTAAGCTCAGTTTATACGTACAAGTCGAAGCGCTGGATGTAAAAGGATCATTTTGTGAACAAAACTTCAGTTGTTTTCATTAAAACTGGAGAATGGGTTGAAACTTTAAATACCACAACTTGATATTATGCGGCGATAGTATCAAAGTTAAATGTTTATTTAAAAGATGGCCGCTGCTCGAGAATAGTGGAGAGATAACAAACCACTCACAATACAAACTAACATTATCTTTGCTCGCATTCTGCGACTAGTTTTTGCCCACGGTTTCGCCCACGTGAAACTTTGTTTTATGCTCTCAGGCAAACCGTAAATTCATCAGGATCAAACGTGATGTTATCTTTACTCACGACGATTATCATGGTTTTACTTTAAATAAGTCACATTCGCGTTTATAAGAATAGGAAAAAATTGCTATTGGACTCTCATATAAGAAAATGAATCTCATAAGTTTTGCCAAATGGGGTTAAAGTGGTAGTTTTAGTCTCTAGCTTTAATAAAATCGCTATTCGGAGCGCGAATAGCGAACAGTCTTGCATAATACAAAATAACCTAGTATCGTAGTCGAAATGGCTAATTATCATAGGATAGGTAATGTCGTGTTTAAATGCGTTTTCAAACGTTATTTAATGATCTGAAATTGTGAAAGTGGCACGGTTTAGCTTACTTTTGAAAGCTATAACAATTGTAAACTTTTTTTAATGTATTCGATTTATTTACCGTCATTATTAAAGTCAAATCGTTAACGGTATCACAATCGCAAGCGGGCGCGGGAACAAGGTGTTGCCGCTAGTACCTCGATCAAGATATCGGCAGTGAATACCTTACGCCAAAGCTGTTCCTAGGCTTCCACGGAATCTAACAGCGTACTTTACATCCAACCGATAT
This sequence comes from Hedya salicella, assembly GCA_905404275.2. Taxonomy (NCBI): domain Eukaryota; kingdom Metazoa; phylum Arthropoda; class Insecta; order Lepidoptera; family Tortricidae; genus Hedya; species Hedya salicella. The sequence continues at coordinate 10,722,499 of FR990108.1, forward strand.
CGTACTGTACTTTGCAAAAGTGGTACTTTAGTTCCTACATTATGGAACTATATAGCGAATTTATTCTAAACCTTGCGGGGATTGTAACATTGTGAGGCTTGTAACGATTTGCTTCGTTTATTTTGTATTTCTGACTTAGCTGAGATTAAAAGGCAAAGAAAAGCGCGGAAAGGAAAAAAAGCTTTTACTAATACCGTCTGGCTAGTATTCGAATATTATCTTCTACTTAGTGAGACTGGTATGAGAAAACTGACTGATTGACAAATAATGCACAGCTTGAAGTAGTGTTACATAACACTTATTACAAGTTAGCTGACGATCCCATACAAACTTCCATACCCAACATAAGGCTCTCTATAAGTTCATCTATTCGATTTAGAAAATATTTTTTAAGGGTCACTGAACTCTCGTGCATTAACCAGTATCTATTAGTAGCATCAAATTTTGCATACTCGTATTAGTAAATTATATATATTGGGTGTGGAAATTTGTATGGAGTCTCCGGCCGAATTGATATGGGCGTTTTCAAAATGCGGTAAATTGGAAGCGCTTTAGTATCCAAAGATAGTCTCCAAAAATATAACTCCTGGTATACGTAATATATGTTAGAACATATACTATGTATACCAGGAGTTATATTTTTGCTTTCACAAAAAATCTAGACGGGCTAACGCATTAGCGTTAGAGTGAACCAACTTAAAGTTAATTACCAGGCACCATAGGTACGACAGAGATAACGTTCTTGGTCGGTTGGGCCATTAAATACCACCTGTAGCTCACTGGTCCTCAATAATTACGGAATGGTTGACTCTAATGGTCGGCTATCGTTACAATTTATCGTTAAAATTCTTTATTTAAATTTCAATGGGAACGTTACCGATCTAAACGAGTTATTAGACGCTTTTAAATTGATTTCAACGGAGTTTGTTTACATACAATTATGATATTAACATTTTTTTTAATAAAATGTAGGGTAATAATGAATATTGAAGAGGGAAATTAAATTAGTTTTATCGGTTAAATGTGAGAAAAAAAGTCAACCCATTTGTTAGTTGTAGTATTCAATATTCCGATTGTTTAATGAATAATTTCACATAGAAGTTTTTATAATGATGGCCTCTTACAATATGTACATTTTATCGACATTCTTGTGTAAAATCTTTATAATTACATATACTAAAATACGCAGCGCAAAACAAACAAGTCTCGAGACGAATAAATTACACCTCCACATTGAATATTATGCGAAATTACCCGACGTAAGTGCAACTTACATGTAATAAGCGTTTGTCAGTTCACTTCTCCTGGAAATTAATATTAAGTGCTGGGCGTGGTAATTATGGGCAAGTAGCGATTATAGTAATAAACAGAGGAATCAACCCAAGGCGGCGGCCTCATACAATCTACTCGGTTATGTACCTACATATAGTAGGTAGGTTCTATATGTAGCCTAAAGCTTGGCGAAGCCCGCGTGTGATGCATGATGGACATTTATTTCATTTTAGGAATTTTCTACTGTTTTTATTTGGTTTATCGAGGTAAAAACAAATAATTAATACATAAATTAAATAACTAGGATACCAATTTAACACCTATAAACACATTTCTATCTATCTATCTATCAGTCAAAGACGTCCACTGATGAACATAGGCCTCCGCTGTAGCTCGCCACAAGGTGCGATCTTGTGTAGACCGCATCCACCGACTCCCCGCGACCCCTACGAGCTCATCCGTCCACCAGTCGGCGACCGTCCTGCACTGCGATTTCCTATGCGTGGTCGCCACTCCAGGACTTTACTGCCCCAACGGCCATACGTTCATACGGCTCGCCCATTGCCACTTCAACGATACAATCCTGTGAACACATTTTTAAACACATTTATTTAGACTCAAACGTTGCTTCATAGTTTTTTTTTATAAATACCAATATTTTAATGTATCTATTCTTAATGAGTGTCAAAAACTAACATTAGGTACACCTCTTCATTCATTTAATGTTTGATGGTAGGTACTTGCAAAGGAATCTAAATCATCATATCATCCTATAGACGTCCGCTCCTGAAACAAAGGCTTCCCCCAAAACAATCATTTTCAAGATAATATTTTTCGAGGTGTGAAAGTTATTCCCTCGCTCATATTTAGTAAAATCTACAATACCCAAAAATAAGAAAAAAACAGTGCCAAGCTTTTCTCGAAATGTTTCCAAATTACGCTAAGGTACCTATATTCGTTATCGTAAACATCAACCTCACTTTATTTCGAAGCTCAAATAAAACACGTTCACGAGTCTTAATAAGTGCCTGCTTTAAAGGGCCTTTGACTTTAACAAAAGAGAAATTGCTGCTTAAAAAATTGAACCCGTTTTTTATTCGTTGGTTAATTGTATGGGCTTTATTTAGCGGTTTTTTGTTTCATGGCCGCGCAAATACAAGGAAAGCCACGCCCAGTGACGCCTGCGCCACTGATTGGTCCAGGACATTCTTTGTCTCACCACGCAACCTTTGTTAAAACCACCATTCAAATTAGCGCTTATAACCGCGCAAAACCCACAAATAATACCACAAAGTTTGGTTCTCACATTATGACCTTGGTTATTATTGGCGCTTGTTTTATAATGAATACAAATTTAATTAGCAATTAAATTGAGCTAATCAATCATAATTATGAAACGCGAACGATGTCCGTTGAAATTAGTATCATGTACTATTATAGCGAAATTAAACTGCGGTGAGAGTTAAAATGTGTGTTAAAACCAAATCAAACGGCTGTTTATACGGCAATAGGTAGTATTATAATTTTTGGAATATGCAGTATATTAATCAATTTTAGAATTGTTTATGGACACATCATCCGATCGAAGGCGACTCATGTGACGAGGAAAGCGTTAAGTACGGTGGATAGAAGAAGGGGATGACCGAAGAAAAGTTGGATAAATTGTGTAAAAATAATAGAGTTAATATAATAGAGAATAAAGTGATGAGGGAATGGGTGATACTCGTAGGTATAGATGAAAAACACGCTAAATAATAAAAAGGGTCAGAGAATAGTCGAAGCAACTTGTTTCATATACAATTTAGTTAGAGCGTTCCTGATGTAGAATCTAATAGAGGTTTTGTTTAATTCTTGAGCTTTGGGAAGCATATTATTATTTAAAGTATAAGTAAACATGTTTCTGTGATTTTATAATCATAATTCAATCTTGGACTGGGCCTTGGGTTTCAATAAACATGGACATTTTCCGGCTCTAATTTGGACTAAGTCTTAGCGAAGTCGCTTCGAAACTCAAGCGTATTTTATTATCATTTTATTGAGCGTTATCATCTTAAGTTTATGACCATTAAATTCCCTTTAAGTAAAATTAGGCTCTGATTTATCTTTGCGATTAAAATCAAATGAATAATTATGCAACAATAAAACAACCGCCACTTGCTCTCAAGATTTGTGATGTAATGCGCGAATAAACATGTTTGATGGTCGATATCAGACGTCAGTAGCCGTTTGACGAACAAAGGTATCTTATCTTATTACGTATTTATTCCTCATCTTTATTATTCACGATTTGAAAATTTGAAATAATCTAGTCCTAGTCCTCTATTGTTTAATTCATATATCATAAATATTTCATAGAGTATCCTTTCTCAGAAACTGCTCTAACGATTTTTTTAGGTTCTATTATTTCAAAAGCAGCATAAATTTAAGAGCTGGTAGCAATTACCTTTTCAAAACTATTTAAAAACACTGTTTCAGGACAAATGTCGTCTATGAAGTGAAAATTCTCTGAAACGAGACATTTGTCCAAGACACTTTCGTAACTAGGAAGAATACCATTCAAACATCAGCTGGGATGAAACTTCTTATAAAAGATCGCGTGTCGGTAATTCTTTTATGTCTTTAGGAGCTTGAAGACAATGCCACTCATGTTCACCCACTGCACCGTCCTATATTTAATCATTTGTGGGTGTTCGTCTTTCGTGCAGCACGCACGCCGCCTAATCTATCTCTAATTGGGACATGTAACATGGATAATATATCTCTTTGGAGCCGAAAACAGAGGCTAAACTGATAATTGAAAAGGAAATCTTAACAACACCCATTACGGTTGAAATATAATTAAATAATTTCTAAAGATGAAATTGTGTTGTGAATTGGAGCTAGATTAGAGATTTAGGCACATGAGGCTTGAAAGCTCAGGCTGAGTTGAATACTTGCAAGACACCTTGACGTCCTCCGAGCCTTAAAGTCTCGCGATTCTCTACAGTTTAAACTTGACACGAATCTAGCTCTCAAATACAAAATGAAGTCGTTATCTTATTACTTCGTGTTTACGAAGTGTATGGTTATTTTTGGCACAGTACCAAGTTTTGGCCGCATATATATTTCATCAAACAAATGCAAAGCCGAATGCAATCCAGTTAATCGTACCTGAAATTCCATCACCATATTTAGGTAGCATTGTTATCTGACACTTGGAAGCGTGGAATTAATTTCAATCATGAAACACACTGGCATATACTTTTCGCATTTATTCAAATGTAATATCATGTTATGTATTGAACCTGTAACGTATAATTGTGAACTAATCTGAGTAAATTCAATTTGTTCGTGGCGTTACAAAAAATATTTCGTTATCAAATTTCAATGTAAAATATGTCCTTTTACTAAAACTACTAATAATTCAAACTATAAATACCCACCCTTCTGATGTAAATAGTACGGTAAAAATCCCTGACAAACATTAAAAAAAAAGTATACATATGAAAAAAAAGATGGGAAATCGCTAACAATTAATGTTTGTGACGACCACGACCATAAACTTAGTGTGGAACCGGCACAATCAAAATTATTAGAAGCGAACATACAATTTGGAGTTGCAATCCGTAACTACGGTGTGTTACCGTATTATCTTAATAGTTGACTTCCAGTTATTACAGTGGAAAAAACAAAACGATCTTTAAGTAGTAGATAGCGTTCTGTAATTTGGGTAGTTGCGAGCACAGTCATGGTTTAGAAGCAGGATTTTTGTTTGTAAAATAGAGGAGCTCGATCTTTGAACTCGATCTGACCTGATGTTAAGAACCAATATAACTAAGATGAAGCAAGCTTATCTAGAAAATGCCGTGTCTGTCATTTTTAAGAGTTCCAAGTTATATAATTTTCTGAAAAACATCGTCCAGCTATTTATAGAATACGCTTTTTATGTAAACTTGTTCATTGAATGGCTATCACTTCATGTGGGCTGATTCGAAAACAGTTTTGAAAAATGTTGTAATTGTAAATCTTACTTACATTATTGACATGTACATCATACTCTTACATATGATCATATGGTTCAAATGTTACAGGAATCTTTGAATAGTTTAATGTTTAGACTCCACTTCCTATTTAAGTTGCAGCTATTTACTATTCAAAGCACAGTTTTCTTATCTGATCACACTTTAACAAGTTCATCCTGTCTATAGCCAATGTGCATCCTAAAGGTGAAACAAAAGACAAAAGAGAGAACAACGACGCAATTTTGCACGAAACCTCTAAAACTTCAAAATACTTTTAGAAGGCCACATGTTAATTTTACAATACAATGTCATTGAGCTCATGACTAGAGTGTTTGAATATGTTTTTTTCTTGTATCTTACATTAATTTATTAGTAGCAAATGAAATGTTCTATTTGGATCTTAAATAGTACTGAGTAACGAGTGCTTAGTTAGACATGCAACGTCTCACAGCGTCTCCTTGCCTTTATATAGAATATGTCTGAGCTAAACAGCTCAAGGTGTGGCTTGTAATTTAAGAACGTTCTACGTCGACGTTAACTTGAAGATAAACTTAAGTGAAGCAAAACAAATCTCGTGATGCACAATATCGTCACTCATGAGAAATTACCCCATTAAGTCAAATTGATCAGTGATTGATAAAATGAAATATTTTCAAACAAAACCAAATGCAATCTACAGTATTCATTCTTATCAGTGGGCTCTTAAGAAAGCTTGTGAGATTTTTTAAAACTAACAAAGAAGTTGCGACAAAAAATATCAAACGCCTTTATAACCGCCGCAGACATTTTTGATAAAAAAAAGCTTTTCTAAGAGCTAAACGCTCAACGTTTATCATTCAACACTTGAACTCGCAAAGTTTTCAAAATTAGAGTGCTGGGCTGATTACTCGTACCAAGCAGAAAAGGCTGGATCTGATATCTTATCTTTTTCTTTTTGTAGTCTCGGATCTAAAGGAAAGACTTTACAAGAGATGACAACCTTATTTCGAGTTTTAATAAGTTAAAAAAGTATAAAACAATTAGAAACAAATGAGGTTAAAATAATAAGTAGCCGTTATCGTCGGGAGTGTCACGGCATACCTTTTTAATTTTGCAGTACCTACCTACACGACTTTGCTCATAACAACTTTTACACGACAACATAGAAGTATGTTTCATAAAAATATTTCTTCGCCACCAACGCAACTCAATAATTCATAAAAGTATTCTAAAGACAGGGCGGAGACTTATACATATTTGATAAACGTTTACAAGTAGGTACGTTATAAAGCGGTATTGACGCAAAGTTGGCAAACCATCGGAAATTATTCAACCCAATGACTACAGAACGATTCAGCAGATGCTTAATGACCTTTGCTTTCGATAACTTACGATACCTAACCACATCAAGGTGAGCTTATAAAATTAATTTCCAAGAACACGGTTAAAGTGGTTGAAAAAAGACTCGTTTGTCCTCGGATAATAAGATCGAGCCGCCATCAGAATAATGGGTAATTTGTTTCGAATAAAAAAAACTGTAAATGGGCCTTAACGCTATAATAAAAACAGAGATATGGGCCTTGGTGGGTCGGATCGAGAAATGAATTTAGATTACAGGTTAACGCCGACTAAGTGTGGGTTTGCTTCACCTGTGCTTGAAAAAACGCTGTGTTCGGTCCACACTCGCCTACCCCCGTCATTAGAGGCGCTAGGCTCGGAGACCGTGTTTGCACTCAGTTGTCTCGCCCCGGTGGTTGAGTTTGGACAAGCAGTCCAATCAAAGAGGGCGCGGCGAATAACAATTTACTGGGTCATACAATAGGTACATAATATCAAATTTACATGAAACAATCTAAGGTAGGAGTGGAATTACTCAACTTTTAGTCTCTGTTATCGTTTTTTGTTGTCGCTAAAATAGTTGAAAATTGAAATAAAAATTGTCACAGGGTTTGATTAGGGGAGTAGTCGTTGAGCGGACTAAGTATTGTGCCGATGTGTGGAGTGAGTCTAAAAACAGCCGAGCGGTTGGCTGTGCCTTTTCAGCCTGTCACATCATGTGCCGTCTCTGCCGACGAGTCGACGAGCCAGCCATTTTCGGGCGGCTGCTTGTCATCCTACCGGTTCTTTGTAATTTTTTTCGTATTGAAAGTTTTTGTACGTACGAGTATAAGTTGCTCGCTCGTTGTGTTTTTTGTATGAACTCGCCAAATATGCTGTCCAAATTCAAATGAGAAAAGTTTACAGTGCAAATACGTGTTTTCTGTGGAATGCCGCTCGTTATAAAACTTTGTTCAATAATCTAATGAGGCAATGAGCAAACATTTTTTCTCAGTCCTGTTCAAAAAAGTTTCAACCAACTGTATTCCTCGTGAGGCAAACAGATAACATGTAATTTTGTCGGAGGATTTACACAAACATTTTTAGATATCACATCTATATCATATTCACGGCAAACTGGTTGACGCCAAACTTGACCAGCTAAGGTACATACCCACTTTCAAAGTAACTCAATGCATAAAAATACAAAATAAGATTTAAAAGTAGCTGCATCTACTTGCTAATTTTCTTGTTCGTCGTACCAACTACTAATCTTTAGCGGGAAACGTTAATTCATGCTAAATGGACTGCTTTCGTTTTATTTCTAAAAATTTTGCTGTCGGTCATTGAGAACTTCAGGTCAAATTAACAGTTATAGGCCTTTACTTTGTGCTATTTAAAAAATATTGTAAGATAGGTTCCTACTATTTTCTAAACGTTTTTTTTACTTTTATGCAATCGTGATGAATAAAACTCAATAATACGTGCTTACTATCGAGGACTTTTCATATTGTATCACATGAAAAAGAGTTGGTATATATTCGAGAAACAGTAACTGGGTTTGTACTATTTCCCTGAAACTGTTTTTATATTTCTACAAAAAAAAATCTACTTACATATTTTTATAATCATTCGTATTCTTTATGAGCATATAATCATTTACCCTCCGCTTTGCCCTTGACAACGAGAAGTTAGAACATCAGGTCATGTATTAAAACATACGTAGGCAGTCATAATTAGTAGTCTGTTTTAGAAATGATAGAAGTAATATTGTCTTCTGTTTCCGCTTAAATTGTTTTATTTAAATGATAGAACTAAAAAAAAGGTGTGAGCATAGTTAGCTTTCGCCTTAAGAAAACTCTTGCGAACCTTCTCGGTAAGAACAAGACAAAAAAAATCAAGAAGATATTTCTCTTGTTGCTTAGTTCCATGTTGGATGCCTTTGTCCGCATGTCAATCTGCGCTATGATAGTTTCCAATATGTATCGATTGCAACTTCATAAACAAGTTTGGAAGTTAAGTTTAGTTGAGATCGTTGTTAGATAAAGATATGTGTTATGGAAATATTTTCATTTCACCAATATTATATTAAGATACTCGTATATTCCAATCGAGCTGACCAAAATAAATGATATAATTTATTATACAGGGGTATAGGAACAGTACCAGTATGTCGGGAACGTGACGCCATTCGTTTAATACTTCTAGCCATGCTAGGAAGACGATTTTTGGTATGATAATATTTAACGACTTCTGTGTTGGCAGTATTTTCTAGTGCTTTATATATTTTGATAAGGGAGCTGCTATAGCCTCACGTGAGCGACAAAGTGTTTATTCTAGTAATGCTCGTTTAATGCTCTGATATAACTATTTGTGTGGTTCTTATCTTTTGTCATCATCATAGAACCATGACTGATGAGTCGCGGACGCCTATTTTAATACCGGGATAAGTATATCACTTTCATGTTTATACGCATAGAGCAATTTGATGGTGCTTTTTTTAATAATAATTTATAAAATGACATGTACTTGTACTCGCTGTAGCCTAAGACATACAAAGTACCTGTAATAAATTGAGCAACGTTGGGGTAATTAAAAAAAATACCTATAATTTACTTCAGACGGCATTTTTATCAACGCTCTCAATCAATTAGCTATATATAATACTGTTTTATTGCACACCTCAACAGAGAAAGATGTTTTGTATGATTACACTAGGTTTCCTTCTACGAGTACTGTCAGATAGCTAGAGGGGCGTCTATTATTTACGTGAGGCGTTTTTGGTGATTTCTGCCCCCTGCCCCCTGCCCCCCTGGTGAGATTTTGTGAGATTTGGCTCAACCTCTCACGCCCCTCAATGTCACGTGAAATTTTTCAAAATGTGTAGTTTTGGGGTTTTATGCGTCAAAAAAACAAAATTTGCTGAATATTTTCAAAAAACTTCGCAAAACTACCATTAATATTATTGATTAAGATTTTGCCATATTTTAGTGACGAAACAATACGATTACAATTTTATACAAATAACGTCATATTCGCCGAGACCCCCTCCCAGAAATAAGATTAGATGAGATTCAGCTCAACACCCCTCGAAACGATAACGTACCCCCTAAACTCACGTTATTATGGATGCCCCCGAAAAAGCGATATTTTCTAGACAGCCTCTCATGAATTTGATTTCAGTTCTAGTTATTATTTCGTCTATAGCAGTATGAACGTTTAGGTAACCCTCACAAAAGTCACCGGTGTCAGTTCCCAGTGCATTAGAACCGGTCCGGGCCATGCCACGCCATAAGTACGTTTATTAAGCAGGCATAGTAACACAAGGAAAGGACTATTCAGACACGAGTTTATTTCATTTAGTTATCTAAACTATTATAAAGTTGTAAAAATTTAATGTTTGTACATTGAAGATATTACCAAAAAAATAAGTGCAACGCACTATTTTAAAGCTCAGTGAATTGTTTTTTATTTTTATTTTTTATTTGTACGTGTCGTTGTGGGTATGTCATTTGATTTCAACTATTTTTGGTATACGGGTAGCTTGGAATCTACATATGATTTTTTGTTTTTAACTTAGTCGGGTAAAAAGTATGATAAAAACTATCCGTGGATGTTAAGCGATAAGTACTTGTACCAAAAATGATTGTTTTGACGTAATGAGGCCGCAAAAAGAAGATATACAAACAAATAAATGTACAAAGCAACGATTCAGGGACCTTTAAATATTCTGTTTCGATAATTTTATTGGAAACGAACTGCCCGCCCCGGTTTCGCACAGTACGAGGAAGAAAAGGCTTAAAATTATCTTTACTGTATGGATGGACCATGTAATCCAATGTTTTTTTGAAGATCTCCCTTTTATCTTGTCTTTCACTTACTCACTTCTTATATGGCTGAAGCATTATAGCTGTAAGCGCCATGAAGATGTGCTCTTTTGCTGGTGCCCTTTACCACATAATATTCTTCTTATTTGTGTTTCTGGTGGTAACGGTAACGGAACCCTGTACTAAGCATGCACTACATACAATTTTCATTATAATTTAGTACACCTAAATGCTATTAAATCATCTCGTACATACTTTTTCAGTTTTCATCTCACGTCATTCATACTTCAAATGAAAAGGTTAAGGAAATCCTAATTTAGCAAAAAGCATAATAATAAAAATTTCTAAATAAAATAACACTTTTTCATATCTAGCAAATACGATGTGTTAATTTTGAGGCAAAACATGAAACGTGTAGCACAACATATACTTAAGTTGGGTAGTTCAGTAAATATGGCCGTTCAAAGTTTCAGAATCGGGCCGCGAGGCCGTGACTAAATACGGGCCCACGCGCGTCCGACCCATGATGAATAATTTCTGTCCCACTCCACGGAAGCCTCTCCGTGTAATTAAATTTATCACGCATTTTTATATGTACCTAATGTGATTATAATTCAGTTTTGATCGGACTTAGTCTAGTTTTTATAACATTCTATACCCAATCCAATCACATTTAGAAATCCATGAATAATTCCATTAAACATAACGAAACGTCTGTGATTTATTTTCTGAGAACCGAAGAAAACTCTTTCAATCTTTACGAACTATCAAAGCTGTGTTATCACGAAACTTAAGTTAGTTTAGACATTCATTACGTCTGTGAACGGACCTCTGGCGTCGTATAAAAAGTCGGCGAATAAATGCTCGTTAAAATCACTCGCTACTCGACCCTGAATAAAAAACTTTCGAACACCCTTTTTATGTCTAAAAAAACAGGAAGTGAACCGTATTTAATTTTAATCGTTACAAGCTCGGCAGGGTTTTTCATCTCCTGAATTAATTTTAATTCTACTTAACATAATAAAATAAAGAATTGAGACTCCGAGTGGAAGAGTAAGAAATTAATCTCAATCCAAGATAAGCGTAGAGTCAAGTGCTTCGTAACTGTAAATGGTTGAAAAGCTAACGCAGGCATGGGCTTGTAATATTTATAAATTACCCGTTATACAGGTTCCAATCGAGGAAAGATCGACATCTGCTACGGTTTAACATTGCCTTTGTTATCTATCGCTTGTAATATGTATATGCCTTACGAAGATTCCAACGACTACAACCCAACTACGACTCCAATCGCTTTCCATCACCTCCCGACAAAAAGCAATCGTTTCCCTACTTCTCTCGTAGGAACCGATGTATAACCAAAATTGTGCTACGCCGTTGATATCGTTGCCACAGTAACAATAACCACTGAGTTTTTGTGGGCGATCCAAGACAAAAACTAATAGTGTGGTTACCGAACAAAGGCTGACATGAAAACGATTGATGCTTTCCGACATTTAGTTTACGATAAAGTAATGAGACACTTTGATGTTAACAAAATGAATGTAACAACAGAGTAAGCAACTCCGAGCAGTTTATAGCACCTAATGGCGTAGCCGACAATATTTCTTCCATGCTCTATCTACATTACTTCTGCAAAAATAACAAAATAGTATTCACATAAGATGCCACGACTCGATAAGCCACGGCGGACTGCATAGAATGAGGCACTTTAGTCGCGTTGTACCTTTGTTATCTGCGTTTGAGGAAATGCAATCACACGGCACGGGGTTAAGATTGCTTTTGTGATTTTTTTAAGTGGCACCACAAAGGTTCTGATTTGTGGTCGCGATAAGCATGCGAATGATGCTCTCGCCAGCAAGGACACAGTGGAAATAAAACTACACATTACTTGTGAAGATAACAGCGGTCCGGTTACGGCGGCTAGTTATTTTGATAACTCCTGTACGTCTGCAACTACGCGTAATAATTTCTGTTTCGATCCTTATCTAAAATAATAATTTATTTTAAAAGGTGCTTTATCACAGGTGCAACCGCGCGAGAAACTGTTACATTATCTGCTTCTACGTTTTTATAAGATCTTTAACATATTTTATTTCACTAGCCATAACTTAGATAAGTTTAAGTATCTTATGAATCTTAATTATGTCTTCAATTTCGCCTTAAGTCAATAAATTAACAAACAAGACGAAAATCATCACTAAATCTTCGAAAATAGTAACGATATATTTTACAAATTTATATCTAGTACCGTCCATAAATCAGCATTATTCAAATATTATGATCGACAAACTTTTCAAAAAAATACCGCGTTATTTAATAAAGGTATCAAAGTGCATTTGATTTGGTTTAAAACGGCGTCAAGTCGAGGTTTCTGATTACATATTTATAAGTTCTTATATGGAGTTAAATCGATGTAAGAATTTTGTATTCAGGCGAGCCGCGGGGCGAACGTACCGGTAATCGTGTCACGTACCGCCATATTAGACAAGTTTTCAATGAATTTTAATGTTAGTCAAGAGTCAAGACGTCCAGCCGACTCGAATCGCAGCTATTGAATGCGTTTAGCCTGCGTTGATTGATTGTATGCACTCGCCATTTTGCCTTGTATGACTTCAATTGGTATCCAATCAATTCGAAATAACGTGCATTTATGAATTCTGATGAAGTATCAGAATTTAAATGAATTCCGAAATCGATGTTTAATGTAAGTTTTAGCTCTGTAATGGGATTAGATTCTCGTTGTTTTTCTACCCGTTTTCGAACGGATCTATATACTTATAGCTATAGTTTTGATAAAAATTATCGAGTCGTTAACACTACGTAATTGAACTAGACAAATTCAACGACAAAATAAAAGTTGATAAAAGAATCTGAAGTTCAATCGTTCCGAACTCGATTGAACTCAGCATGAACATCGAAAAGTCGGTGTTTTCACAAACTAAGAAACAAGACATCCAGTCTGCAGCGACAAAAGTAATACCTAAGTATGTTACAAACTTGGTAATTTTAGTTCGTTGAGTTTTCCAGAAGTTATAAGTTACCAGAGCTAGATGCTGCAGCTTATAGTTTTTGTAAGTTCAAAATGAAGTGTTTTGAACACTTAGCTCCGAAATTTATAAGTCCATTTATTTGTGTGTCTAGTCATATTGCGGGGTAAGTTTTAATGCTTGTTGAATATATGTATTTGTTAGACCCTTTGATGTTTTCCAGAACCGCGATAGTTGGAAATGTTTCGTCATATCGTACTTCCAATCTGAGCGCCGCAAAAAATATTTACAAAATGGGAACTCCTTCGAGGAACTGATCTTATTCTTTGAAATTTAAATAGTTGACAAATTAACATTTGCCAATTCATTGATACCGTGGGTATTTTATTTATGTTCTAACTGTTAGGGTTGACACGTCTACAATTAACAAATTTTATCTCATTTGGTAAAATAAATATTGATTTTAATGTATATCTCGCTAGCGTCAAAATAACTTTTAAACTGCCTTAATAAAATTGAAGAAGAGGGAAAGAGGGTAACCTATACTGACTTTTTTAATAAAATTGATTCAAATTATAAAAACATATGAATACTCAAGCAGATTAACTACTTCTCTAAATCTTAAGAGAAGTGAATGGAAGGATGTCTTCAGATTAATTCTTCTATGAAGCAATGTTTTTATTGGTTTCGTAGAAGACACATAATGAGAGAACAAAGCACGTTTATATTAAGTGGTATATTGTTCCGAGTGCGAGCCATTGTTCCGATGTAAACAGAAGGAAAGTTTACATGTGGGAAGTTCAGGGCTATCAAAACGATATACTTTTATAAATATCGTATATGAGGTTGCTTCTAGTCCGTTACATTTATTTTAACAATGTATTTATGTATGTTATTTGTTGACAGGTAAATTGAAACTGAGCCACGCAATCAGATGCCAAAAAGTAGTAAGTTTGGAGAAATCCTAATACATATTAAACGTTAATTAAAAGATAAACAAACGCAGTTATGACAGCAAGAGCGAATTGCATGAGCTACATTTATCGGTGCATTCACTGCCGAACTCTGCCTCAAGTCCGATATTAAACTCCGTTTTCCACTACAGGTCAAAAACTTGAGATGAGGCCTTCATGTTTGTAGTAGTGACGTGTCCGTACAGACACAGATTCATAACAGGAGACTGCATAAGTTATGTATAATATAATCACGTAAACTACTACAGGCAAAAGGGGCATAAGTTAAGTTTTTTTAGAACAAATTGGCTGTACTTAAAATATTCTACGACTTTGTGGCAGCCCTGCGCCCGCATACCCATGTGTGCGCACATACACGGCCGCTCATACTAATTTCGCTTTCGGCGACTCCAGCGTTTAACATTTCGGACGCGGCGAGTTTTAATTTGTGATCAATTATGCGCGAGCACTGTTATTTATACTTGTTTTATTTTATTTATTTTCTCACAGCGCTTGTGGGTGGTCCAGTCACGATTTTCGGGATGCCATGCTTACCGGCATGTTGAACCGAATCGTTTCGCCATTGAGTTCACCTCGGCATTATTTTTGCACGGCTATTTAGGGCCTGATCCGATTGAAAATGATTTATGTTCAATACAAATTTAAAAGTATGTAAGTTATGAAGCATACAATGTTTCATTATGATACAATGTGGTAAATAAACCTTACGTTTCTTAATTGTGATACAAAGAACAAAGCAAACAGAAAAATTACATTGTACGAGTATGTACTTAAACCATGGTCACACCAGGAAGTATTTATATTTAGTTATACTATATTGCACAAAAAATAGATAAAAATGGCGGACTTGATACCCAAAGGCATTATCTACCTTGGGACATTTATTTTTTACAAAAATCGCACTAGTCCCATAGTAAGTATCAATAAGGCTTGTGTTACGAGTACTTGACAACGATATATTTAATACGTATATTTACTTATATACAAACTCACGAACAAATATTTATTGCTCATCACACAAATATTTGCCCTTACCGGGATTTGAACCCTTCAGCTTCGCAGGCAACGTTACTCTCGCTGAGCTAAACTGGTCTTCAAAATGAATGTTCAATAAGAATAAATAGTTACTAACAAAGTAATCCTGCAGTTCTGTACTTTTAACCGGGAAAGCATTCCGAATTTAATAGAACTTTAACAAGTTGTTTGGGGTTACACGAGGGAGACTATTCAAGTTTTCGTCTCGAGGACCCTGTGCTGATTTGGGGGGGGACAAAACCTTAAATTTTTTTAACTTTTTCAGTTTTTGATTTATATTTCTTAAACTAAGAACGTTTCGGTTACCTTTTTGCATGATAGAAAGAACTTTAAAATCACCAACCAGAGAGAACCAGATTTTCAAGCCTAATATTAACGGAGAGCCGATCAAAGTTACTTAAAATGTGAATATGGCATAACTTTTTCTTAAGATCATTTCTATATTAATCATGTTGATGACTTGTCAGTATCAACGTATTGAAAAACCTATGAACCTATGACCTCCCTACCCTCCCCAAAACGTGACGATGGCTCCATTATAACTAGATAATATAGAAAAAGTAGCTTCTGCCTGCGACTGGTCGCCTTACTAATCGTTTATGTATATGTTAAAGCAGGGTTTCTTAAATTGGGGTTCACGGACTCCTCAGCGGTCCGTAGCATGTGAATTAAGAGGTCCGCAGTAGGTCAGTCTGCAAACTAAAAAAAACTTAAATTAATTAGGAACTAGCTACTGCCCTCGACTTCGTCCGCCTTAAATTCGTTTATCGTGGATAATGTTATTTTTCCGCGATAAAAAGCCTATGTCCTTCCCCGGGGTTCAAAATATATCCATACCAAATTTCATCCAAATTGGTTCAGCGGTTTAAGCGTAAAGAGGTAACAGACAGATAGCATTTATAATATTAGTATGAATAATAAAAAGGATTTGCGCAGTAAACTGGACGAGACGCATTGTCGTTTTCATTAACTTAGTTGTCTTAGTAGTAGGTAAGTGGAATGAAAATACCAATGAAAGTAACTTTAGTAAATATAAATAAGGCTATTTCTTTCAAATCCAAAAAAATGGAATTGTTTAGATTGTGAAATTGTTCCGTGACTGCAAAAAGTTTAAGAAACCCTGTGTTAAAGGATATGTCCTTCCCTAACCTTTAAGCTTTCTACATTCCAAATCTTATCTTAATCAGGTCTATAGGTTAGCAGTGAAAAAGTAACAGGCAGTGCTTAGTTTAAAAAGAGGTCGACAACTTAGGATATTCTTGCTAGTGTATCCCCAAATAACCTATTAAAGTTTGATCAAATGGATTAGTGGTGGGGTTTGGTGAAACAGTTTATCAAGTAAGAGTACCTATTACTAGTACGTATCAATTTAGATGACAACACCATTTGTGCAACTCGGTTTATTAGGATTAATGTAAAATCGACACATTTACGAGTATTAAAACTGAATATCCCGTCACGTACATAATTCATTTTATAATTTTATTTGTATAAACTTACAACTCCAAAACTGTTCAAAGCATGAAGTTAGATAAATAATATAGACTTTGACATAACTTTTTGGTAAGCACCTCTCAAGGGTAAGCCCTTTGTTTCTATCAGTTTCAAAACCTTGAATAAGTAACATCTTCATTTGTAGTCTCAAATATTCTTAACGGCCTAGTTCACCTGCGTCTCGGGACTCCAGCGAACTTATGCTAATGAAAATCTTTTAGTACAGGAAAATACAAAGTTTATGATTATATAATAAACAAATTGCTTTCTCAGCGATACAAAGAGGCTTTTGAGAGCTATCTACTCCTCTGTTAATGCCTTTCTCGTTTGCAAATTTGAAAAACTTCGAGATTTAAAATTTGTAGATGTGCGGTTACGTTTGAAAATGGGAGTATTTCATGTCCACTAACCGACGGAGGCTTCGTTTGCAAAGAAAATATAATAATCCTTATTGTGTTTCGAGGGACTCTCATGAAAAAAAAGGAAAGGTCGAGAGCATGTCGGACCATGCTCAGTGTAGGGTTTCGTAGCCGTTACTACAAAGAAATGCACTACATGAATTAAAAAAATCGATGTGAAAAAGTGCACCAACAAAACAGCGGATCTTAATGGCACTTACGTCCACTTTTTCGGCAGTGAATCAATAACGGTATATTTTCAAAGTCAAACATTATTTGCTTTAAGAACATGTAGATGCAAATACAATTTTAGAATTCACATTAAAACACTTAATCAATAGAAGTCAGAATCCTTAGTGTTTTTCAATAAAACCCTCGAAATAATGCCACTCCCCTCCCCCTTTTATTTTCTAAGCGGTGTGTCCAAAAAATATGAAAAAAATTATAAAGATATAGTTTAATAACTACTTTCTCCGATCATGTTGAAAACAATGTTCGTACCGTTTTTGAGTTATTGCCAAAAAACTGCGTTTCTCAGCAAAAGTACGTAAAACCCGTGGAGATTCGCTCTTTTGCTAGTGCACTTTTTCATATCGTAATTTTATCATTTGTAGTGCATTTTTTGTATGATCGGCTGCGGAACCCTTCATTGAGCCATGGTCCAACATGCTCTTGGCCAGTTTTTTGTTTTATTAAAATACGTATGATTAAGCTGAGCAAATAACCTGAACTACAAAAATGTCGAACTGGCAATGTAATAACAAAAGTTGTCAGTAGTCATATAAAGTCAGTTTGATTACACACGGCGTGTCTGTGATCTACGCTATGCTATAGAAGTAAAACTTGTCTTACCTTCATTGGAATAAACTGCAGTCGGACTCCTTAAATGTCATGGCTTACCAAGTCTGAAAATAACTACTAAAAAACATATATATGTAGATTTTTTTGTAAGCGCAAATCAATTGATGTCAAATTAACCACCATTTTAGCTGGAAGCCAGTATCATCAATGGGACCGACTCTAAGAACTCTACTACTACTTTGGTTAGACTGACAGAGTAAGGGCCCGGCCATGACAACGCGTGACCAGCGGCGCGGAAAGCGAATTCTTAATACATTGCGTGTGATGGTAACTAAACAAACTTAAGTGCGGTGAGCGCCTCGACCGCGCAATGTAGAGAAAATTAAAAAACTGACACCGTGTTTGTCACCTCTATTGCTACAGTGTCGGGTACTGGGGCATTTCCCTAACCATATTAGTAACACAAAAATACTGTTAAGAGTCCCCGGTAAGCTCGGTTCTCCATACAAACGTAGTTACGCTTTCATTTTAAAACGACTAGTTTGTTTGGTCTGAAACATTGTACTTAGAATAAGTTAAGGTATATGCAGGCCTGTAAATAGTTTATGTAGCTTCAGATACCATAGTAAAAAAAATACAGCGAATTTAAGTTTTTCATACAAAACTTGTTTTTGCTTTCGTTTGTTTTATTCACTGGATCCATATAAACTAATAATAGGCCTAGACATACCTCATGCCATTGTATATGCAAAGTTTCGTTACACTCGAATTCAGCGAATGCACTACATGCTTGGGGTTTTTTGGCGTAAGCATCAGATGTAAAAGTACAATAAAATCGAAGATATTATCATGTTTTACTAACATTTATGTACCGGATGACCCCACAATTATAATATTATAGTATTATATAGACTTAGAATAAGACTTGAAATGCCTACATAACTTATAAGCCAATAAAAATATAATTTGTTCAATAAATTCATTTCATACCTTTCTATCTAACCCCGATAGAAAGATATGAAATCATTGCTTTGACTAAACAGTCAAAGGAATAAAATTCGTATCTACGAATCAAATATCAATTATATAAAGCCCATAAGGCGATAAATTACATAGTAAACTGATGTATGTAAACTTTCCACAGGAATTGCACAACATTTGCAACTATACAATAACATTGGTAATTTTCCATGAAAACCCAATATGTTGCACAATAATTGTTAATTATAATTCTGAGAAATAATAAAATTACCCCCTCCCTAACCAATATACGGCTCGAGTATAAAAGCCGAAGCTAATTCTATTGGCGATAACTCCACTATGTGTGCCATACAAATGAACACACAAATATAGAAACAGTCCTCATACTGTTCAGTTATCGGTACTACATACCAGTCATCGGGAATACTTACAAGTCAAGGGAAAGTTATCATTCAGAAACAATCGTCAAGTGAATTCGCTTCAGTTAGATAGATATCATAGTTACAATAGAAAGCCAAAGTATTGGTTTAGGAACGGGATTTCGATACAAACTGTGACTTCTTATTCTCAACTTCACCTATACTGCTCTTAAAGCTATCGAAAGGGGTTCAGACTGCTTTTTACAGTCCTCAGTCTGCACAATTAAAGTGAGGGAAGAATGACATTTTTACATAATTTAGCCGTTTATTAATCTGTCGTTTTTAGTATAAACTAGGGAAAAAACGGAAAATGAAGACGCATTTTCGGATAACTTTTGTATTGAGGAAATTTTAAGTAAACATGTTTCCGCGGTAGGCGCTGAATAGTTTATATAGTCAAAAAACACATATCAGAAAATCAGCTTGTTTTATATACTAGATTTGACAAAAATCTCACATAAAAATTGCTTAAATTTTCGATGCACGCCCTAAAAGAGACACCAGTCTAGTTATGTTAATATACTGTAAGTGCCTGTAGGACCTGGGCAATGATGAAATGTATCCAGTGTCTACGTACATTAGAACACGTTAGAACCGTTTCTGACAAACCAATAGGGAATATGCATGAAGTTTTATTTTAACTTTATTAAAGCTCATTCATGTAAAAAAAAGTAGACAAAAATATTTTTTCGAATAACTATAAAAATAACAAAGATATTTACCATCAAACATTTCATTATATCTCTTTCTAGCAAAACATAATTTAATATGAAGTTGTTAAAAACAACAAGTATAAGCTTAGCCATACAGCGAGGTAATGCAGCCAGCATCTTTGGTACGATGCTACGGGGGCCCTTTTTAGATTTAGTTTAGTTTTATTTTTACCTTTTAGTTTTAATATATTTAGTTTTATGTATTTTTAAGCAGTGATTTATAATTGTTTTATTTGAAGTTGTAATTCTTGTCTATAATATAAAAACTGAATATGAAGTTTATATGGCCGGAGTGCACTATGACGTTACAGTTCATATCGGACCTCTCTGTCAAATCGCTGTCTAATTATTAGTTTAACATGCCCATATCATGCGTATTTCTTGGCCAATTTTAATTTCACTTTTTTAAATCGTTTGTACGGTATTTTGGTATCTCGTTAAGAAAAGTGATAAAAAAATCATTCATGTACCCTATTACGATAGCTCGTTTAGAATAATGAGTAAACTGACAGGAGAGACACAGTCTATCATCACGATGTCAAATAACGAACTCACAAATTGTGGATTTTTCATTTACGCCCAAACGATCAGTGCATTTCCACGCAGATAACAGAAATTACTCTAATTGGGTTCACGTTCGATCGCAGCCGGTTAGCGGTACACCGACAAACTTTCCCGACATCGTATCTCAAAACTGATTTGAAACGTATACTTTACTCCCTCGTGCAATAAAGTTTCTTTCTGTCAGTGTAATGGTGAGTATGAAAAGTCGATGTGTGCCCGGTAAGTTCGGTCTAATTGAGCAGCTAATTCGTACGGAGCACCGCCCATTAGGCATCACCACATTACCGCACTGGCCGTTTCCTGGCCTTTGGAGTTGAAGTTTTATTGTTACTTATTCGTTGGATTGATTGCTATGATTGAGATTTATGTGTGAGATGTGCGGTTGAAATTGTTTGTTTACACTCTTTATTTTCAATTGGTTTTGTATGTACAAACAGCGACATACTAAAGTGGCCATTTATTTATAGGCCTATGTCAATGGCAATAAGATTCATTAATGGTCACTTAGGTATTGCTGATCATAAGTGACATAAGACACAACCAAAGATATAAGTACTCATGTTTAAATCGCTTATGATATCAGAGACGAAACTTAACCTGATCTCTGCTAAGTGAACTGTCCCGATGAAGACCGCTTGAGAATTATTTTTGTAGAGCCCTACGTCCAGCTGTGGAAGTCCTTTGGCTAAAAAAAATACATAATTTATTATAACATAATTGAGAGCATTGACAATTACTTTATAACAAATAGTAACTACCGGCACATGAAGTAAATTTTCTAAAATACTCCAGACAATCAATCAAGTCAACTTATTAACGAAGGTAAATTAGATTTTTATGTAACGAGCAAGCACAGAATTGAGCCGTTTAATTGAAATCTAAATTGGTTCAGTTCACTTAAATTTTGCCTGTAAGAAAATCTTACAAACTCGTAATCGAGGACCTCGCCAATTGGCTGCTCAGCAATTACACTGGTTTCGTTAATAATAAGTTTAATAGCTCTCTAATAAGCCCCTTGTAAATATAAGAGCTGAATACGAAACAAAGCTCGTACAAACGAAGAGTTGTATCACAATATAATCCTTATAATAACGGGTAATTACCCTTTGTTTCTCTGGAGTCATACCTACGCACTCGCGACTTAAATGGAGCGTTTCTGCGAAATTATAATTTGTGGTCTTGTTTACAAGCATATTAGTAAAAACGAGCATTTAATGAGGCGATTAAACGAGGCTAATTTGCTAGAACAGCTCGGTTCACTTGATTATAGTTTTAAGATTATTTTGATATATTTTAATACTTTAGATTAACTACTCTTTTCAAATCATCTTTAATATGATTATATTATATATAGCTTTCATGCATTTATCTGTCTTCACTCCTTTAAAACGTTGATTGACCTCTTTTGATCTCTTTGATACAACCAACAAATGTGTTTATAGCGCGGACATCGTCGAACGTCTTCTTTTATTATTAAATTTGTATGTCATTCGAATGACATCGCCCACACTCTGGGTTCTAATTAGTACCGAAATAGCACTGGAAGATTTGTCAACTTCCGAGCCTGCACGGCATTCCATTGAGGTGTGCCCATCGACCTCTCACGTAAATAGATCGTTAAGCGACTGTGACATATCGTCCTGAACTTTGAGGGTGGTCGAACGGCACTAAAAAGAAAACTCTTAAATGACATGACAACCGAGGCATGAAGCTATTCATCTTTAGCGAATCGGAATAAAATATATGTTTCCTGAAATGAGCCGGATTCTACTAAAGCGATCGTATATATCGCAGCTATATTTCACCATCTTCGAATAACGAAATACGCGTATCACGGAGCTTCATTTATATGTGAAATAATAAAGTGAACGAAGCCAATATTACTAGGGGAAATTAATCTCGAGCTAAGAGACGCCCTCAGAAGTTATCTGCGCGGAAGCTGGAGCGGCATGACCTCACAATCAAATGTCAAACAAAGTTTTATCAGAACAAAGTTGACAAATAAATCCCTCGCTCTGAGGCAACTTTTCTCATAGTCTACGCGGTGCGACGTGATTCGGCCGGCTGTATTGCCCTCGTAATATGGGAATAAAGGCGGCAGACAGGCAACTATGTAATCTTTATGCACTAGTGCGTTAATATAAAAACAAAATATGAAAACAGGTTTTGAACAGAGCGTTCCAAATCCAACTTTATTAATATATCTTTAAACTGTCTCATTATTTGATATGAATAGAGTTACGTTAATTAATTACCCGTTATAACGATATCAATTATAAACAGTATAGGTTAAGAGTATTTACTCGATACACTACAGATAATTAATTGATTATTGCGATTACAGCCCTCGCGGTTCAGTAAATCATCATAATTTGTATATTTAAACGTTAATTAAGATTGAAAATATGTTTTTATATTCGGACTTTATTTTTAACGAGCGAAAAGAAAGAGACGAGGTTCTCAAGTCGACGTGAATATTCTTTTAAATTTTATGGTGAAATTGAATCAGCTTAAGGCCAAGGTAGGAATATGGAAAAAGTTGTATTTTTTTGCTTAGATTGCGTTTACAATATACCTTACAAGATCATAAAACATCCCTGTGATACCGAACTAAACTTTAATATTTGTTAGAATTGAAAATTCATTTCTATAATTGAATTAGAAGTTCCTTTTCTAACCATACCATTTTTTCTCCGAAATTTAAGGTTAGATTGAATATATTGCTCCTCTGTTGTAGTTATTCTTACTTATACTGTGTTTGCAAAATACCTTACGAGATCATAAAACATCCCCCTGATACCGAACTTAACTTCAAACTTTATATTTCGTGGTCCACGGACTTCCACCGCGTCCGCGAGTTTTCCAAGAGCTTTATTAAATATTTTTGTCTTATAATAAACGCACAAAAGACCTTCCGGCAAAATAAATATAAGATAATCTGACATTCAGTAGTGATTTATAAACATAAAACGTATTATTGTCGTCGATGAAAATATCTGTCGTTATTAATTTTGTCTGCTGTTTTCATACTGGCTGGATACTTTAATAGCATTTTTTGTAACAAAACACAACACACACAAACAAAAAGAAAGGACAAAAAAAAAGGTGAATAAATATTGCCGCCATTATCACTCTTCACTGTAACTCACATTACATACGTGCTATGTCAGTATAAGATAATCTTGGCATGTCTTCGCCTGGGGGTAAGCATATAAATTACCACGCTGGCGAAAAACACGTTTTAAGATGAACCCCTATTTTAGGACGACGTCTAAGGGTTTACCCCTAGACGTCGCCATCTTGGTATTTTACAAGCGTCGGGTCATGTTCGTCTGATATTATAAAACAGAATATTAGCTGGTAGGTACCTACAAGAAAATTCATTAAAAATAATTTGTCATCATAGTACTTCTGATCAAATATTTGACGAATAAACGATCAATATACTCGTTATTATTATAATCAATCCTTTATTTAAATAATTTAAGTACCAAGTTACTTAAATTATTACTTAGTTACTTGAATAAAATTTGAAAACTAAAGTCAATCAGAAAAGTATACAATGTGATTTGATTTGATTTATTTATTACATGAGAAAATAACAGTATAAATTTCCATTAGTCAAAGTTATAAGTATTTACATCATGATCGTCAATTACTTGGCGACTGGCGTATACGATGCATACATATAACAGTTTCTTATAAAGGCAAATCTATCAAGAAGTTTATATTTGTTTGTAATTTTTTTATATAATTATTATTATCAGTAATCTGTAGCAGCAATATTTTTAGTTATCATGTTCTTTTGGCATGATACATATTTTGCCACCCGAAGCAGTGGTGGTGCTGGAAGGCGCTCAAAATTATATCTCTTTTAATTTTAAATGCCTACAGAATACAGAATAACAGCATAATTTCCTGCGGTCCCGAAGGAAAGCCAGGCGTCTGAGACATTTCGGTACAATAGGATTGCGGTACAAACAGATGAGTTACATACATTTCTAAAACGCCGTAAGTGTGGTTGAAGTTGGAATATTTTACGACTGTTTGGTGTAGTAGCTTAGAATTATAGTCGGGTTGCATCGCATTATTCTCGAGATAAACTAGATTGACAGTCTGGGCCGTGTGTTGATCCCCGCCCTCCTGTGGACTGGATTTGCTTTGGAGTTATGAGCTGTCAGTGTTTACAATAGGTGCAGAAATTCTGGTCCACTAAACAGTTGACTAATAAGTAGGAGGAATAATTGTACTTGTCAATTTTTTTATAAAACAATTTAACGGATTATATCGCGCATACTATATCAGTTTAGTTCCCGACGTAACAAAATAAGATACTATACGCGATATAATCCGATAAATTGTTTTATTTCAATGAGTAATAGTCGCGGAAACAGAAGGTTTTTTTTTTTTAACTTATTTATAGTAGCAACGTGTTGTTAGAATCAATTAATCAAACATTTGCATGTTTACCGTAAGTCTATTTGAATTGTATAGGCTTAAAAGTTAATTATTTATTTTAGTATAAACAACAAACACCTATTATGTTTGTTAAAATACTTCATACTAAATACATAAAATATTCATCGTAACAAAGTCCTCAAGTCGCATTTTATTTCACACACGAGCCCTAAATTGTTTCAAGTAAATTACCAATGAATTGGTAACCGCAACAATAAACCCAGCTTCTGTTGCCACCTACGTCATAAATCTTCAACAATCCTGATTCAAGCCCCATAAAAAGTCTGGGCCATTTTCTGGACTATCTTCCTTTTAAACTGCCTTTTAACCGTCTGACGACAAGAGGGCACCGGCGGTCCCTAGTTTTATTGGCCAGGGTAGATTAGGAAAGATTCACGCACTGCCGTACCTTGTCTTCGGTTAGTTTCCATCGTAAACCGACTTTTTGTACGTAATTGATGTAACTTGGGAGATTAAATCACAAACGATCGATTTCCCAGGGATCCAATTACTAAAACAAACAGCGTTTATTGCAACATGGTTGCCACCGTAGTTGAATATTCTGTTTCATTTTTGTACTTATCACACAAACAAATTTAATAAGTTGTTAGAATTTAGATTGCATCAGTCGAGGAGTGCTTTGAGATTTATAATTATAGGCAGATGCGGGTAGGGGCTTTCCTTTATCGTATGTTAATCGTATTCATTAAGCAATATGTTAATAGTTCATATACTTAACAACAGCTCTTAAAACTTGTTCCACCAGCAAATTGTTTTTAGACTTTCGTCCTTAATATTGTAATTTATTTCTCAAGTAACTTCACTTAAACAAGTTATATTCTTTCAGTATTTTTGAGGCTCGCTCTGAAAAAGGAAAAGTAAACAGAGGGCTGAAAACTAGCACATTAAGTTATCCGTCAGGACTGGCCAAAAGTGATGGATGGGCGGGCGTTTCCGTTTTAAAACTGTCGACTTCGTGGGCATTGTTATTTCAGTCGTCGGAAACGTAACAAGAGGGAATGTTCAAAGTGACGGGGCACATATTTATAAGCGACCATTTGTCTGAGGCGCATGTGCGTCCAACGCTTGCGCTGAAATATTTACGAGCTATTAGTGCAACAAGAACAAATATGTGCTCGGAGCGCATTTCTCTTTCCCCGATCCCGGATCAAGCGTCCCCGGCAATGACTGATTTAATACCCGTATGGAATTAAATCAAGCCCTATAATTAACGTCGCATCTTCAATATATCTTCGAGCACTTTGATGTGTTAAGGCTATATGAATTGCTTGTCTAATTACGCATTCGGAAACCACATTTAGACATTCAATTAGAATAAAATGTAAATCTTACTCCACTATAAACTCATGAAATCGCGGGTGCTCGTAAATCAAGCGCTTTATAGTTTTAATTCCATTTCTAAATTGAAAATCGGTTAAATGAGTGCAGTTAACGACGGCTCCACCCAGATTCAACATGGGCGCAGCTACACTTGACAAATTGGTTCATTTTATTGAGTGGTCACATCGGCTTACCGGACTATTTATTCGCCGCGCCGCCGGGGGTGCAAGGACCGCGGTAGGTACTCGCCTACTCGGCTTAATTCACCGAACTGCCATTAACCGACTGCGACAAAGAAGCTGTAATGGGCACTCGTGTATATGCTAATACACTTTCCAAATGCGTGTTTTAAATTAAAATAATCCCAAATTTATATGTAAATTTTTGACCGCACTTTGTCCTTCGCGGCTCCTCGTTTCGACATCGATTACGTTACACAGATTCGGGCTTAGATCCGGCGCAGATAAGTTTAATGAAGGGTTTTACTAAAATGGGGTACCTTTTGTATAATCTACCGGATTGTTCTACTGCCTATTCTATTAGAGATGCGGTTGGAGAGGTTATTGAAATTTTAATGTACGTAAACTACTACAAGATGCCATTTTTAATGGCCGAGATGTCTCTTTATCTCTCGGTTTTATTGGACGGCTTTAATGTTTAAGTTCGATAAAATTGCGTTTTTATGAGGTTCTCAACATTTGTCCCATCACTATTATCTTAATTTTTATTTGGTTCCCTTTAGCCGGCGTATTATCTGACATTGTAAAAGCCCAAGTGGCAGCTCGAGAGACCACCCGGGCGCTCGTACTAGTCGAGCCAATCGATGTGTGTGCTTCCCTTTATGTCACTTCAATTAGTCATGATTAAGTGTAATTTATAGGTTCGTTTAATGGTCCATTAACCAGCTCCCTGGTGTCTAATGACTTCTTATTGTGAAACGCTCGAGTTACATAAAACACTTTCGCCCAATTAAACTAAATGTTCACCAATAATTTATTCCAAAACAATCGCTTTGAGTTTCTAACTCAGAAGATTAAGCTCACACAAACTTATTTAAATTCAACTCATAAATATACCCTACTCCGAGAGCTAAAATCAATGCTCTACTGCAGACGCCGGGAAAGAAGGCTTGCCGGGTGAGTAGGTATAGACGGATAGTAATACGAAGCCGGCAAGCACTTTTCACGGCCAGAGGCATGTATAGTGTTTTTCTCAAACATATGCAATAAAATAAAAAATACACCACTCAAAAAACTACACGACAAAAGTTTTTTTCAATTTTCGCTTCAATCCCTCCATAATGTTTCTTTTTACGGAAGTCGTCTGTATTTCGCGTGTGTAGTGTTCGACTAGACCTTTATAAGGGGCCGTTATACACAACCTCATAATAAGAATTTTATTTTCCATACTAAATAAAATAGATGCAGAGGATTTTAAATATTGTCTATGGTCTCTGGTTACGAACGTATAGACAATATTTTAAATTTATTTATCAACATATGGACCATACAGATTTGTGTTCTTAATGTCAGTTCGTGTGTAATAGGCATTAACACGGATATTTTTGATCCGATAACCATTCAGCCACAAGGAAAAAAAAACAGCTGTTTAGTCTGTTCATGAACACAGGCGCCATGTTTAGGCCTAGGCCTTCAATTTTGCATGAAATTCCTTTACAGTTCTCTCAAGTTGTTCCGCCCGAAACGTGATACTTTGAAGCCTGTTTTACCGCACGTAATGACGACATTTCATTGAATGCTTGAGAAAAAATATTTATGGCTGTCATTTCAGCGAATATCGTGTACGAAAAAATATAATACCTAATATTTAAAGAGATTCCAATTGATAATCAAAATAATCCAATGAAGAGATGCGAAATAACAAACTGCTTCTTTTATATAAAGAAACTTTTATGATTCGGTTATTTTCAAACAATCTTTTTCTAACCCACTTGGCATACTACTTTTATGCCTCACTTCGTGGAATCTTAATTCTCAAATCAAGAGTGAAAGACTACATCATTGTAACTCGATCCAAGCAGCGGACGCATTTAGAAAATTATACGGTAGACGAGTGAGCTGTTGTGTAAGAAAAGAGGTATATTTGCTCTATATTATGGCAATAAGTAACTCAAAGATATAGTAACGGTAATTTCGCCTCTTTTGATGACTCTATCGATTTTATATCGATAATAGAAAGTGCCTGCAATTTCGTTCGCGGAGGGGAAAAAGTCATAACCCCTCTTTTTTTATTTCAGCGTAGTCCGGTAAAAAGTGTACTATAAGGCTATAACCACCTGTGTATGCCCAGCTACCCGTGTACCAAAAATAGTTAAAATCTGTTACGACGTTTTGGTGTGGTGAAGCGTCAACGACACATACAAACATGTAAAAATAAAAAATAAATCGATTCAGTGACCTACAAATTATCCGTATCACTTTTTTTATGTCTTCAATGTCATTGAATTTTTTACACCTGTATTATAGTAGGTATAGATTAGACCTAGTATCAGCATGGTAATGTAATGACGTAACTTATGCCATTAATTAAAATGAAGGCAGTTAAAAATAACAAAGAATAGAACAGGAGAGTAAAGAGAGGGAGACTCAAAACAATGTGGCGAAAATATCAACGATCTAAGTGCGACGTACGAATTACAGATCCACCACTCTCATTACAGTGGCAAAAAATGAAAAAGATTTTTAACATTCCTTACGAGAATTACTATAAAAGAAGCAGGACATTATAACCTCTTTTTAGGGTTTCGTAGCCAAAATGGCATAAACGTACCCTTATAGTTCGACATGTCCGTCCGTATGTCAATGTCACAGGCATTTTACTCAAACACTACAAGATGTATATTCATAAAATTTGGAGTATAGGTGTCTAGTATAAGCCGCCACTTAGTTTGATATTTAAATAACAAATAAAAAAAAATGGGAGGATCTCCATACATGTAACCAAAACTGATATTTTTTCACAGCAAACATCAATGTGTGGCACGTATTTCGACAGATCTTTTAAAATCACTTCGAGGTTTCAAAGAATTTTTTTCGAAAATAATCGCTCCGAAAGTAGCATCAGTTGTGTCCCCCACTCTATTTTCTAAAGCTTAAGTCCAAAAAATATGGTAAGTGAATTTTTTGTACTAACGGCCGCGGAACCCTACACTGAGCGTTTTCCGACATGCTCTGGCTGGTTTTTATATTATTCCGCCCTCTAGCAATGAATAGAGATACATATGAAAACTTCACCAATAACTGCAGGCAGACGTTCTAACTCATCACAGGTTTATGTATTCGTATATTTTTCTCAGAGAGCTCCATTTACTTGGTTTATGCTGGCAGCCATTCAACGAAGAATTTTTGCAGATGACACCGTAAATTACTGTTTCTCGTTTGAAATATTGCACATTTTAACACATTTGGTTTATGCTCTTGTGACGTATTGGTCTGATACCGCTATATTTTATATGAAAGCCTATTTCGAGCATTGTTTTATGAGCATGTATCCTTTTCCAATTCGTCTTAGTCCTCCCACTGTTATCACTCCACTCCATTATTTCCCGTCGCTTTTAAACTTAGCTAACCACGTGGTAAAGCAATAGGCATGATGACTGGATATGAAAATCAATATTGTAATTAGTCCGTCAGTTAGAAAAAAAGGACACGTTTTTTGGTTTTTTAAAATAATAAAATAAAAACTCAGATAAATCGCATTAAAGTTTAGGAGTGGGTTGATCATGGCGTTACGCTACATTACATTTTGATTTAATGTATATCGCCTTTATTTTTATAATTGCGTAAAAAAAAAAAACGTAACCAATGTTTTTTTATTTATCTACATGATTATTAAAATTTAGTCATCATCCCCATTGCAGCAATATTTAAAAGAACAGCTTCGGAATACCTTAAGCTAAGCCGTGATTATAAAATACTTTGCCAAAATATAAGGCCATTATAGTTTGTTAGTGAATTCCTGCTAGTGTAACATTAAAGTTCACTGTTGCGACGCGCTTGGTTTGCGGTAATTATTAAAAAAATATATTAGACAGATGAAGCTGTAACGCAATACGCCTTTCGACCTAAGAAATTGTAAAACTGCGGATAAGCATTGATCAGTGTCTGCCGTTACTATTGCGATTCGATACTCGAAGGCTGGCAATTAGCGACCTCAGTATCTCCACTCCTTAGAGCCGCGGCAGGTTCATCGCGGTCTGGAGTGGGGGTATACAGGCCGTTGCGTTGAGGAGCAGAACGCCGTATGTGACACAGCTGCGGTCGTAGCGACGAACTGCTTATCGGAGAATGGACAATAATGTAGATTAAGGCTTGATTGAAAACACTGGTGATGGCTTGAAGGCTTCTATAAGGTAATGAAAGTTCTGGTGAGAAGAGGCCGGCACCTGGATTCTTGATTATAGTAGTAGGCGAAGTGATAAGAGAGAGAGAGATACCAGCATTTTTTTTTTTTTTGAGTGTTCATTCTTCTCTTCTGGCCGATGACGACCACTGTAGAGGTGTGAAATGGCGGCTCGGCTAGAGTCGCCGTTGAACTTGGGTTGTGCCTGGCATGCCGTAGCTAAGAATGAACTTGAAGGTTTCTGGTAAACGAGCCTCTTCCAGTTTCGCCACTACGTGTAAAGGGGAGCTGCAGCTGAATGCGTATAGGCCCCTCCTACAAGGGGACCACGATCCTGGAGGTCGCTACACGAAGGGAGCCGGAGGAAACGCGGATCGCTGGAACTCTTCGCTGTTTGCATGATGAGGTTTTCACTTGGATGGTGTTTAGTGTTGAGTCTAGTCAGGTTGTTGAGGTCAGGTCCATGATGAAGACGGAAGTAAAGCGAGTCTCCCCCAGATTCGTCTCGCCGTGTAAAGGAGAGCCGCAGCTGAGTGCGTATAGGCCCCCTACAATGGCGACCCTGGAGGTCGCTACACGACGGGAGCCGGAAGAAACGCGAATTAAAACAGTCTTCAAGTTGATTTGAGGTCGTACACTTTACCGCCGCGAGCTAAACTCAACCGGCGGCTCGCGGATGTTGGTGCGATCGCGCGTCCGTGCCTACAGAAACACGGGAAGAATGAGAGATACCAGCATTTTTTTTTTCACAGACACCGTTGAACACAGGTTTGTGCCTGATAGCCAGAGGGACTACCGGGGCTTTGAGTAAACCAAATGAATTGCAAAATATAGACGATATTATGAAGGTGAAAAAAGTTAAATGGTTTTGAGTGGTTTTAAAACTGGCTTTAACGTTTATGATGAGCAAATTAAAGGAGATGATGATAGATGCTATGTGGGAGGTGGGGGCCGAGAAAGGCCATTTTGCCCCTTCTCGCGTTTTGAAGGACTGAAGCGTTCCTCATACACTAAGGTCTCGTAAAGTTTTAAAACCTCTGAGTAAGGGTCTGTATGGAAGGCGGGGCCCAGGAGCCAGAGAAACTGAGGAGTGCTTGGGCCTAAAGGAGATTTTATCAACATCCTCCAAAACGTCAGGTTGATGTCTGTTAAATGAGCTGTGGAGTCTTAGTCTGTCTCTAAGTCCTTGGTTAATTTGTTGTTCACGTTTTTGTCTAGTGGTGAAATTGTCATCAGGGTCCAACATGATATGTCGAGGTCTACGGATACCTTTCCTCGGCAGTACCTCAGGCAAGTTGTCAACTGTTGCTCTTATGAGCGGATTTGGACTCCGTTCGGAACGTTCAATAAAGTTTTTGGCCAACATTTTAAAATGTTGCGCTACTGAGTTGATGTTCAGATCTGCATGGATGTCCACGTTCCGAACAAAGCCAGGGGAGTTGACCACCTGCCTGAGGAAACGGTTTTGAACTATTTGCAAGGATTGCATTTTTCTGCTTTTAGACTTGGCCTGCCCAAAAACAATACTGGCGTAGCTGAACTCTGGTCTGATGCAGATTCTATGTATGGTTTATTTGTTATCTCTAGACAGTTTGGATTTGTTGGACAGGAAGGGATGCATTCTTTTGAGGAAAAATTTTGCCTTGTTCCTGACAGTGTCAATGTGCTTTTTAAAATTGAGCGTCCTGTCTAAAGTGACACCAAGATATTTTACCTCATCCCTCCATGGGATGGTATCACCTAGAAGAGTGAGGCTGGTGTCTGGTCTAAATTTCTTTTTATCCGAGGTGCGCGTGAATAAAATGGCAGCACTCTTCTGGGGGTTTAACTCCATTCTCCAGGTTCTGCACCACTGTCCAAAGGCAGTAGATGCAGTTTGGAGGCGTTTTAGGATGATTTTGAGGTGGAGGAATGAGGCAAAAAGCGCGGTGTCATCTGCATACAGGGCGTAGGATACTCCTGGGACTTTGGGCAGGTCATTTATGTAGAGTGAGAAGAGGGTCGGTGCTAGCACCGAACGCTGGGGGACGCCAGATGGGGACGTGTTTTGAAGAGATAGCACCCGTGACCTTGTAGCTGAAGGAACGGTTTTTTAAATAATCCGCAATTGAAAGAACTAGACGGTCATGAATTTTGAGGTTTGTTAATTTGTAAATCAGACCTTCGTGCCATACCTTATCGAATGCCTTTGAGACATCGAAAAATATGGCGCCAGTAGGAATGGAGCGCCCCCAGGAGGTCCACCAAAAGTAAATGTGCTCTACAATTCTAAGCACCTGCTGAACGCACGAGTGCTCAGCCCTGAAGCCAAGCTGCTCGTCAGCCAGCAAGTGCATAGAGGTGATTTGTTTATTTAGACGGCTGAGAATGATCTTTTCATATATTTTCTTTTCTACCAGCATATTGCCTGACCCTTCTAATATTCGAGATAACGTTACCATAAAGTAACCCGCTTTTATTTTTTCAAAAATACAACATTTTAATTACATTTTCATTATCACAAATAATTAAATTGCACATTATTTACTTATGTTATCTTATTTTAATTTATGTGTGTAGATGCAGAATGACGAGCTTTATAATACAAAAATAGGTATGTATATTTTAAACAAAAAACAAACTAGATGTGGGTGTTTTGGTGAACATTTTTACGTTAAGCTACATTTTCTATAAAAAGATATCAGTTGTAAGTATTTAATCAAACATCGTCTGATAATGATTTTATACAAAACAGCGAGCGTAGTAAAACAGAATTACGGAACAGGTTATGATATTTACGTTAATTACATTTAAGTTATACAAAAAAGCGTGAAAGTATGGACTATAACCTGTTTAGTCAAATATGTGTTAAAGAGCTGTTACATGGCAATTTACGCATGTAAGAGCTCTAAACTCACGACTTATTTGTTTCACGCGTTTTAGAGATCCTATTCCAGAATAACATTGATATAAGGCCTTTGACCATATAAGGCAATACAAGCATCCCTTTCCGATCGTAGCCGCAGAAACAAACGAACTCAATAAATCGGACGATAAAAGATATTCATATATTTCCTTGTCACAAAAACCCCGTTAAGACCGGTGTCGATAGTCACTTAGTTATCTTTAGTTGTACCTAGACGTACGTAAATAGTAAGCATGACAAATTGTATTCAATTTGCCGGGTGACAGCCACCGAGGAAAGCATTTGGGTAACAAATGCTTATGCTTTGAATACACGCGATATAAATGTATGGATGCGGCACGGCTGGGCAGGATTCCAAGCTGAGTGGCGAATAACTTGCCGTTTGCGATTTTGTATGTATATGTAATCGTTTTATTGTTTGTATATGCATTACAGCAATTTAATACAAATTCTTACTTTTTTTTCAATTTCATCCTCGTTGTTCCTTTTTATCCAACTGCGTCAGAAAGAGGGTTATGTTTTTCTACTGTTCGTATTTATCTCAGATTAGTATTTTTTCAAGCGTATCATCATAAGATTTTCTTTTCAAACTTATGATCATACGCGTACTATTGTATGTATAGCAGAGTTACTTCCTCCTATATCATATTACTCGATATCGCCTGGTCTAAGAAAATATGAAATTAATACTATAACGTTTAGATACGATAGTAACACTAATTAATTTAATCTTGTTGCAGTACTATAAAGTTTTTTACGAATTGCGTACAGTTTCAAAGACATTCAACATAATTTAGTTCGCCAAGTTAATTAAGTTATTTAGTTTCAAAGAGAATTTAATGCAAAAACTGCTTTAAAAAAATACAAGCTCATTTTATTGCAATTATTTTTATGCTAAGCACGTACTTACTGAATTCCTTAGCTTAAAAATAGTTTTACAAAACCCCTCTTAAGTCTTATTTATGCACGAAAAAGGGGCAGACGTTGCTAGCACCCAAGATACAGGGTGGTTCATTAATCATTGCCCCTAACCCCGGGGGCTAAACGAATATGTTTAAGCAAAACACAGCTAAGAAGGTAACGACTTGTTGTTGATACCCTGTCCCTTAGAATCTTCACGTAAAACTGATTTAACGTGTAAGTACCTTATACCGGGATTTACCGGCGAAGACAATGGCGGATATTTTCACGTCTAAAGTTCAGAGGTTCAAAGGATAGATACCAACACTGCGCTAGTATATAAGCATTGACGATAATTTATGTTTTTTTTATGTGTTTATGCTAAATTCATTTTTTTAAATAAATCGCCTAATTGTCCGTTGTGCCAATGACATTTATTACTAATTAGTTAAGGTGACACATGTTAAATATAACATTTGTTATGGTTAATTTTAATTTTAACTTCGTTGGCGGAGGATAAAAAGTTATGACCACATATTTAACTTCAGCGTAGTCGG
Source organism: Hedya salicella (assembly GCA_905404275.2). Classification (NCBI taxonomy): domain Eukaryota; kingdom Metazoa; phylum Arthropoda; class Insecta; order Lepidoptera; family Tortricidae; genus Hedya; species Hedya salicella. The sequence continues at coordinate 10,757,787 of FR990108.1, forward strand.
GTAAAAAGTATCCTATAACCATCTGTGTCTACCCAGCTGCCCGGGTACCATAAAAGCTGAAATCCGTTTAACCGATTTGGCGTAATGAAGGCACAACGACACATACGAACGTACAAACATACAAATAATCCAATAACAATATTTTTCGTTTCAGTGAACTTTAAATAGTCCGTATCAGTATTTTTTTTGAAAATATCTTCAATGTACAGACATTTCAATTTAACAACTTTATAATAGTATAGATGTACATGCTTCATATTATCTAACGAAATCTATCTCTATAAATAATTATGAATTCTGATTACTTGATCGAATTTAAATATAACACAATACACAGAATTTAAACTAATTAACCTTAGTGATGAAAACATGCGAAATAGTAATAAAATAAGAAACTTTGTTGGACCATCAAATATAAATAAATAGTTAACTAACCTCGTTCCGGTCACGGTTGCGCAATGACTCTACAAAATATCATTAAAACCCATTTGTAAAGTGTACCTAATATAATAAAAAACCACGAAACTTCAGGATATATCAAAGACCTTATGACATTTACAGAACGTCTCTTATCGTTCGATTCACGCATCGTAGATTCGTGGTTTTGCTATGTCCATTAACATAAGAACAAACCTCCATTCAGTATCACCCAAACCAACAGCGGGTAGTTAATCAAACCTAATCTGCTTTCAATCTAACTTTACGTTGTGGATCATAATTATGTTGTGCACTGAGTTGCGGGCAGGAAGCTTGTTCATATCGCAGCCATCGCATGTAACTCAACCCTATTTAGATTAAAACTACTCGACAACAAATCTCCCAGGTCACCTCTCCTTTACTATCATGCGGCAATAAATCAAAGCGAAAAGAGGGCAGGACATGTTCCAAGCAACACGGGATTCCTAAATGCGTATGAAAAGGGAATTCGCTAGTGCCACCCCAATTTGAGAATTACGGTTATTTGAATATTTAAATGCAACGGTGTTCAAATACTGAATTGGACAGAATACAGCCAATCAAGCTGCAACTCACAGAGTTAATTGGTTATTAAATTTGGTCGTTTTAATTTAATTCAGCTACTGTTTCCTGGCTTGCATATTTTACAATATGTCTACATGTAATACTAGACTAGACTTCGTCCGTGTGGGTTTTTATTTATGCTCAAAATCGGCTTTTAATTGCCTGAGCATCGTTATCCTAGTATCGAGAGTGCTTTCTATGTAGATTAAATATCGTAACCCAACCTCGGAAAATATGCTAAGCGCATGATATTTTTGGACCTAGACTTATGTTTTGTGCTTCACTTGAACTCACTCATTCAGTCTATGGCTTTGCTCAAATACCTACCAATACTGAGCTTTCATTATGGTGTGTCTATTCCTTTCCAGCCGCTCTTGACGGCTCTGGTCTTGCCTTTTGTCGTCTCGGTCATATTACGAGTATCTTATCCCAAGATTAGTTGTGGTTTCCACAAATTCTGAATGTCTAATGTCTAACTTACACGTTATCATTGATATGAAAGTTTCTGCTAGTATAGTTTTTTATTGTATGATCGTGTTACTTATACTAGTTAGTTTTGGGTTAACACATACGGCTAATAAAATAACAGGCAATTACTTTAGTAAGATATTATGAAGTTCTAATCTTTGTATATTCCCTTGTCATTTTTTTTTTGTGGATTTGTATGTTAGTTGTATCTTCATCACGTCAAAACGGATTTCAACCATATTCGGTACTCGTTTGGTGTACACGTTTGGTATGGTTCTGGGCATCCACAGATGGTTATTTGACTACGCTGTAGAAAAAAGAGGGTTATGATTTTTCCTCCTTCGCTAACGAAGTTGTGGGCACTTTCTAGTTTTTTATAAATGTGAATATCTGTTAAGATGCCTTTATGTCAGTGGCTTAATCAAGCGTAAATCTCCGCAAATAGATCAAGTTCTGTGTTAAAGCATAGTTACTTTAGGTGTACGGGTATTGCAGGAAAAGTCGCAAGTGAAAGCTACTAGATTTGTAACTTCTGAGTCGTGCATATAAATGTACGTATATTTAATACACTGGCAGTGCACAGTAATATTTGCACGAAAAACACAGTTGACCCATCTTGTCTGATTTAGCGGCGTCCCAGTAACCCTTCTTGACTCTTGGGGAAACAAATCATAATTTTGTTTTAGGCACGGTAAAGAAAAAGTAAAAAAAACTTCCTGATAAGATAAATTGTTTTGCCTTTCACATTTATAAGAAAAAATAAAGTAATTTCACGAGTAAATAAAGGCTTAAATGAAATGAAGAACATATTTTGCTGAGTTAATTAAAAACCTATCATTTTTTTATAAGCGGTACACTGACTCAAAGATTCTATTGCTGGACAATACAAATAAATTAAAACCGTATACGTATATTTGTTTTTATTTTGTATTTTATAGCCCTTGAGCAAAGTACGACCTATAGCAGCATTTCGAACAGCTGTTAATAGTAATAAATTGTAATATACCGGAAAAATGTGTTCTTTAAATTATAGACTTTATTCAGTACTAAAAGGTGCAACTTCGTACGTGGAGCAGGAAAAAGTCATAACCCCTATTTTTTGGTCAGCGTTGTCGAGTAAAAACTATTTTATAACCTCTTCGGATGTTTGGCTATCCTTTTACCAAGATTATTCTGACCAAGAGATCGCGCTGATATCAATGTTCATTCTATTTGACTCATATCATATTTGACGTTTTTTTTGGATTTTTCTTGGATTCATGACTTCAGTAAGGCATCTGAATATTATAATTTTATAATAGTTTAAATATTTTGTTACAACACTAAAAAACTTGTAGATGTGCGTTTAATTTAGTATAATGTCAAATATTATCATGTGGGATCAGGGTTGCTACCTGTACTATATTATATAGTATCGTACTATATTGCAATCAATTGTACTATATATTATAGAAAAATAATACGAAAAATACTATATTTTCATTCCTAAATCCACTGTTGTACTTTTTTGTATAAACATCGACTTAATCACTCAAACGGTGTGCAATAAAGTGATATAGGATTGTAATTTGTACATAATGTTTAAACATGATGAATGAATGAACGTGTACTATTATTTTTTCTAAATTTCCCAAAAGTACTATATTTTGGCAAGGTTTTGAGAAAAATACTATATTTCTTCAAAATAAAGGTGGCAACCCTATGTGGGATCCTGTAATTCACTTATATCTCTATTTAAGATACAACTTGGGTACATAGCTAAATCTAAAGCTTCCCCATTTAATAAATAAAGTGAAACACGTACCTTTATGTCAATAGAAATTATGCATGAGATTGTAGCTTCGCGTATCTCTTTAAACATTACTGAATATGAGGTGGAGACAAATTGAATAAACATTTTTCTCAAGAATCGATTGCTTAGGGAATACCTGTTATTATGTAATTCATAAGAAATTTTGCGGCATGAGGAAAGAGAGAAATAAATAAATATTACGGGATAATCTCACACAAATCGAACTAGTCCCATGTTTAATGTCAATATTTCAGACTCGAAGATGTCCGCAACTTTGTTCGACGAGAACGACAGAGAAATCATTAAATTTTTGCTTTACCGTAGTTACATAAAAATGCCATAAGCTTTAGGTGCTCTTATTATCCCTATATCAAAATTGATAAAATCTGTCCTATTGATTTGACGTGATGACCACATTTCGACCGAGAGAGATTTAAAAATACAAAAGACATATCACCGCACTGTTGTGATTTATAAGCTTTATAACTTTATACATAATATGTACTACAAGCATAAAAAAAAGAAAAAAAAATCGTTTCAGTGACCTCCAAATAGTCCATTACAATCTTTTTTTTTAATATCTTCAATGTACAGATATTTTATTTTTACAATTTTATTAGTATAGATATTCATGATCAAATTGTCACTGAGATTGAAGACGTTCGTAATCGGGATCCCAGAAAAATACCCTCTCTAATTAAGGTACTTTAATTTACGTAGGGATACTCTACTGATTTAATTTAGCTGTCCTAAGAATCCAATATCGACGTGAATGGTCTTATCATAAAGCGTAGTCCGAGCCTTACAAATTGCGAGCCTATCTGATTTGTACTTCAAAGACTAAATGAACAAAGGTGATTTCAGAAATACCCTATTTGTTTTTTCTTGTAACAAAGGTCGGTGGGGTGGTTTTTGAATGTCCTCCAATTCGAGGTTATTGTAGTGAGAAATAAGAGTAATTTGCTTTTCATTCTGTCTTCGAAGCAGCTCAAAGGTTGAAGTACCATCGATGGTGAAGTGGCTCAGACTTTATTATTGGCTCTGAATTCGCGGAGGGGATCGTGAAATGAGGTCACTGTATTATGTACATTGGCTGTACTTAACAACCCTGCGGGCCTATTAATTTAGGAACGTGCCTGTGTTATTTTTTGCTCCAAATTTGAGTTTTCTGCGCATCTATTTGTGGCTTGTTACTAGCAAATGTGTTGCGTTTGTACTTTATAATTTTCTGTGTAATATTCTTTGATAAAGAAAAAGAAAAGTCTATGTAACGGCCGACAACATTAAGATAATATCATGCGTTGCCGATATGTTAACATTATGCTACTTTAGCAAATCGATGGCGGCAATTTCGGATACATTTAATACTTTTCCTAAGCTGTGAAACATTTCACATGCAGATATTTTCGTAATGTTTCGGAGAGAAACGTTATAATGTAAAATTTGACTTAGTTTCTGAAATGTTTCCGCGATATTTATTACTCTGATTGAACCAAGTATAACGGCTGTCTAAATTCAAAAGTTTCATGCCAGTTAGCACTAAAAATAAATAATAATAATGACTTAAAGTAAGCGACTACTTAAAAATGTATCAGAAATATAGCAACCCATGTAAGTGAAAATCAAATGAAACGTACTTTGGAAAATTGCAATCTGCCAATCGCTACTTCACATACTCCTAACTCCTTCACATGACTACCTTACCTAGTGTTAACTACTTGTTTTAATTTTATCCAAGATCATTTTTAAACACTTATGTACCTATACAGACTGCGTCATCTTGACTGTTTTAGAAAAATGGTAAATCATATTAAGCTCAAGTTTGCAATCCTACTATTCCTGCTTTTGAATACCTACATTGTAAAGTTAGCATCAAATAGTCTGTAACATGCAAAGCGCCAATTATATTGCAATATAACTTTATTACTTTAGGCACAACAATGTGTGACGATATATTTGGCACTTTGGACCTTACAGACTATTTGATGCTGAATTGCTGACTGTACATTACACGTTCGCGTGAGTGGAGACAAAAACAAGATACATAGCCATCTTTAAATACTAAAAGGATTGCAACTTTTATTACAAAAAACGTCAATGTATCTCGGTCTCCGCTCGCGCGAACGTGTAGTGCTAAAAGCGTACTTTGCCTTTGACAATTTACGTTAAACCAGATTGCGGGCCAGAATAATTGAAATAAAACGGGTGACATTTACTTTCTCGTCACGCAATATGCTGAGATTAGAGTAGCTTTTATGCTTCATCTTATGAGAAAGTTGATGTAAGAACACGTCGAAATTGAATGGGACTGCTTTTATTACCTGGTATAAAGAATTTCAATTGATAAATGTAATCTGGGAGTAACGAGCTGACGTGAGACTCGTACACCAATGTATATAACTTGGACGACTTTCTGCTAATAAAGTTCTTAATTAATGTTTTACAGAGAAAGAGTATGTACATAACAGTATGAGTAAAAATAGACGGAGTTTAGAGACTGGCTATTTAGTCTAGTTTTATGTCTATAAATTAGTGTAGTTGTAGTTTTCTCTTAGATCTCCTACGACATAGTACTTTTATACATATCATAGCCAGCTTTAATATATCTTTAACTTTGCTCCCACGGAAATCCGTCATTTTCATCATTGCATATTCAACTATCACACTAAGAATGGTAAAAAATCGTTTAGTCACTTTGATCGGATTTGGATAATATACTAACATATAAATAATCTAGAAAATAGACGCTTTGCCTTAAAAATTCGAATGACCTATTTAATTTTTTAACCGACTTCCAAAAAAGGAGGGGGTTATGTGTTCGATGATTTGTAGTTATTTTATTTATGTATGTTCACCGATTAATCCTGCAATTGTGGACCAATTTAAAAAAATCGTTTTTTATTTGAGAGGATATACTCCCGTGGTGGTCCCATTGCCACCAAGTTGGGATCTGATGATGGGATCCCAGGGAAATCGAGGACAATCCTCAAATTTTATAGGCACTTATAAAGTTTTTCATATATTTTTTAAGCTATTTAAGTATTTGCATATGGTAGTCATCATCTCATCATGCTGAGCTGATGACGGAAGGTACAAATCCTTAATAGTTAAGAAATCATCTATTATAGGTAGATACGTTAAAACTGTTAGTCATATTCTTTTTAGTGTGTCCCTGAAGTAGTCTCCTTATCACCAAGTCAGGATTAGATGATGGAATACCAGGGAAATCGAGAGAAACTCTCAAATATTATAGGCACTAACAATGTTTTGTATATCTTTTTCTAAAGTTATCAGTTGTTTTCCTCTGGTTGTCATCATTTCATGCTGAGCTGATGATGGAAGGTACAATGTAATAACCAACTTTTACATTTCTTACTTCCAAAGACTCGAGATGCGTGCAAAGTGCCTCCTCAATCTTCCCATTCTGGGCTCTAAAAATACTTTATATCAATACTAAAAACCATCACTAAAAAGCAAAAAATATAAAATTTTAAATAAAAAAGAACCGACTTCAAAATAAACTAAAAAGCCATAAATAATCTTTTATGTACGGTACGGATCCCATTTGAATCACCTTTTGAAGTCTGTGCCAAACCTGAAGTAAATAAAGTTCTTTATTCAACAAAAATACGAATTACTATGACTAAATATATATGTAGGTAGATAATAACTAAAGGCTCGCCGCCGCAGTTCTTAATAGTAATAAATGAATGATTTGGCACCGACTTCAAAAGGTGATTCAAATGTGTTCCGTACCGTACATAAAAGATTATTTATGGCTTCTTAGTTTATTTTGAAGTCGGTCCTTTTTTTATTTATATGAAGATATCATCGATGTACATATGTATACCTAGACGTTTAATTTTTACAACTTTATAATAGTATGGATGTCTTGTACGCAATACATCTCATAAGCGTCCAATGGACGACTAACAGTATGAACATTATAAACCTGTATGTAGTACACAAATGATACACGACTCGTAACTTGTATGCTTACTTAATCCGACATGTTTAATGTACAATACCATCAATGGTTAAACGTTCATTGAACTCATTTCCCACCGGTTTGCTTTGAACAAAGAAATTGGGACAACACTTCAAGTTAATGTGAACGAATTCCATGGGACATTTTAATGTCGCCAATTGAGCTATCATGGTCCTATTACGGACATATTATGCCCGATATATTTCCCGAGCTGGATTAAGCGACTTGTTCTTGAAGGCGATATGCCTCTCAAAAATGTTATTCGAGTGACAAATCATGACCTTTCATAAAGCAAACGTAGCGGTATATTAGTGATAAATAAGGCTCTAGGCTAACAAATGTCAACAGTTACTTATGATAAATAATATGGCTAAAAAAGTGGACACATCATGATAATTATCTCGGTCATATCCATATCACGTCAATTTCTTATTTAGTACATCGAATTTGACTCTGCCTGTTTCAGCTTTACTTGAGCTCGCTGATGAATTTGCCAAGTACTTGTTACGTTTTTAGTGCATTTCTAAAAAAGTTTGCCATAAAAAGATATTATTTAGAATAGGTACAAAAGACTGACGGTGCTGTTAATACAATGTATCTCTTATACATTTTCTTAACAGTAACTCTTGACAATTGCGTGACACTAAGGGTTCAACTGACATAATTATTTGGTACCCGATGCAATACATCAGCGGTGCGTGACACCTGGCAGTAACGCCACCTACTTTATTTCAATTATTGCCGAAAGCCGAGAAGGCTAAACACTCTTACGTGACGGAGAGGTTTGGATTCCGCCGGACGAGGGATTAAGGTGTAAATTCGTGCTCTGTTCGTGTACTCACAAATTTTGCCCGTGTTTAGGGTTTCTAGAATAACTGACGTAAAGGTGCGTCCACATTTGTATCATTTGCCCGTATCAGATCATCGTCGCGTAGCATGATCGCGTGTCACGATCACGCGTTTGGACGTTGCGCCGATCCGATCACTCGAAATCCATTTGCTACGCGTATCACACATCTGTATCGGAAGAGTGCGGCATTATCGGCGCGCCGACAGTAAGCGTCCAAGCAGCGCGATACGCAGTCATGCTACGGCACGGTGATCGGATACGAGCAAATGATACAAGTGTGGACGCACCTTAAGATGAAGGTTTTTTTAATCAGTGTGTGTAGCCAGAAATGCCACAATGGGCATCATAAGAAGGCACAAAGTAATTCAAAGGGCAATGGAGCGAGTTATGCTCGGAGTCTTCTTGCATGATCGAATTATAAATAAGAAGAAGAACTACAGTCAACGACATAGCTCAGAGTTGAATGGCAGTAAGCAGGACATATTGCTCATACGCTCATAGTACTGATAGCTGCTGAGGCAGAAAGGTTCTCGAGTGGCGATCGCTTACCGGACGACGCAGCGTGGGAAGGCCCCCAACAAGATAATTATCTATTTATTCTCTAATAATAATAAATCTATACACTGTTTTTGTCTCTCATACCTAAATTTAGGATAAAACTGTAATCTAAACGTTGTAATTTTTATTCCTTATTTACTTTATTCAAATAGGTCATTACTTTCTTAAGACTGAATTATTTACAGGAGTAAAATGTTAGGACCCTATTACCTACATTACCACATGTTCTATTATCAAATAAAGTTACGATGACGTGTTACTTAAAAACTGCCTCGGCAATTAAGCCCTTCGTTTCTGGTAATGGAGACGATTCATTACCCATCTCCGCATGAAACACGGTGAAATTTTAGAAGTCTTTTTGTTAGGCCTTCGGGCCTATTGTTGGGGCCCTCGAGCTCTCACATGTACCCCCTTTGTCCCCGGGCCTGCTTCTGACGTTGCCCTGTTAAGATAAATGACGATGAACAATTATATTCAATCCTCCGAAATGAACTCACGACGCACAGTTATTTAATAAGCTCGGTTACCGTAAGTAACGGTGTCAGATAAGCGGTAACTAAATTATTTTGAGTGGTTATTAAAATGTCAAAAGTTACTTTAGGTGAATAAGCCTATAAAACGTCAACTGATTAGTTGATAACCAACGAATGAGTTCAGCTGAACACGAGTTTGATACCGTGAAAAGAGTTTTCCGAACTTTTCAAATATAAACGAGCCCGATTTATTGGGGTGACCCTTTAACTCGGGCACTTCCAATCAGCTGTTGCAATACCAATCGATAATTGTCGAATCGTTGTATACGGCGATGGTAAAACTTGTTTTCTTAGTTCCAGACCCATAAATTATTGGTAACCCAATTGGAAAATGTTCCATCTGAAAAACATGTTGCGCAACTAGACGAAATCCAGCCGGGAGACGTTTCTAACGGGCCGACGTAGTTTCTCTCGTCAGTTAATCCCATTTAAAATCAATGGAGCGATAACGGCCGCCATGCATATTCGTCCACATAATCGTAATCTAAATGAGCGATTACCGTCTCGTGCGGGCGTGGGCGAGCCCAGCGCGAGTTCTAAATTTAAGAGACTTACCTAGCACGCCCGACCAAATTAAAAAGCCTTTATCTGGCAGCGCCGTAATTATAATGCCTCTGGTCAGGTGACGGCCATTTTGCCAAGGATTAGCGCTAACCAACCGCATTTTGTTGATCATTATCATCTAATTTTTCACTTGTTGGATTATGTATATTTCATTTCATTACTCTGCTGATGCACAGCAAGTACTGTCTTTAATAAAATTTAAGATTTTTACACATTGAACAAATATGTATGTAAATTCACGACAGTCAGCATCAATTCGTTTGTAGAATCTAAACAGTCATCTTCACGTATCTTAAGCATATCGTCACATATATTTGGGCCATTATTATTGAGTTGGCGATATCTTTGCCATTTTATATGTTACAAACTTTTTGATTCCGATTGTACGTAAGAATGTCCTCCATGACTGGCAGTTGAAAACGAAAACTGGAGTTTTGGTGTTAAAACAGTTCTCAAGTGCAGTAAACAGTTCTAAATTGCATGAAACAACTTATTCAAATAAATGTATATTAAAGATTTATTCAACCCTAGTCATCTCGGCAAATTCACGGGGTGCGGTACCCAAGTGGATTGGATTTTCAAATATAAATAAACCAGAGAGTGCTGAAAAGAATTTCCCTGCGCTTCTATGCTGCAATAAGAAAAACATTGCAGCGGTTTTTATTCATTTTTTACAGCAGAAGTTAGTTATCATCAGTCGATAATTAGGTTCGCCTTGAGGAGAAAACTTTAAAGTACTAATAAGACTGGCTTAATCTTAAAGTTGAGTCAAGATAATCGCAGTAACAAGCAAAAAGACGGTAATCTATTGCTTATAAAAGCTACAGACACGCAAAATTTCAATTTATAATAGAGTAATGCCAGTTTATATTAAAGATTGGAAGTTGGTCGTGGAGCGGTTCGATGCTGGCCGACCAAATCGTATCAATAAATCTACATCGTATGTTTTCAAGCAATTAGATTCGTGTTTTTCCGTTTATGGTTGTATCGACCCATCGTCTAGTAAATTCATTACGTAATTTAAAATGCTAATGGTCTGTCGTCTGGGAGGCATGGAGCGGATGAATAATGAAACATCCGATACAAATCTGGTATTCCGCAGTGATTGAAGACTTATTTATAAACAAGGTGAATTAAGTTCTACATTCCTGTTTGCATAGGAATGAACCTGGAAGAGAAACTTGGAATTGCAAAAGTGTAAAACAAATTTATTGAAGTTGCAACTGCGCCGTGAAACTCTTTTCAGTTCGGTTACGGATATTGTTATAAATTCATCTTGCTTGATTTCATCGAATCTCGAGTAAGATTTTACTTCAAAACTTTTACTTTTGGTATAAATATACGAAATGGCCTCCAGTAAGGGTTTATATTAAATTATGTTATACATTATTGTAACAGGAGCTTCTCAATTAATTACAAATGAAATGACTCTACTCACTATACAAGTTCGCTTTTTCTTCCTTCTTCAAATTTGGAAATTAAATTTCCGCGCATCTCTTTTTTATATATTTATTCAAATTGTGATTGATTTCTTGCAAGCATCTTTCTTTGCCCATAGATAAATACCTTACTAACTATGTCAATATTATACTAGGACGAAATAAGACCAGCAGACATTTTTATACATCGTCATTTTTCCTTATAGTCTCAAGTGGCATAAATCTAAATACCTATTAAATATAAAAGAAAACATGATCAATAACACGGCTTAAAAACCATGTGCCACGACTTCTGGGTGTCATTGTCAACTAACTGGCCGGATATGTTTATTTTCATCATAGCTATATAAGTAAAACATACAGCTGCGGTCGTATGTATTATTAATTTCTGGTAAGAAACAATGTTTAAATAAATAAGTAAAAAAATATTTTCACGTCAAAATCGAGCACACATCTCTAAAACCTTATATACTGAGGTTCATAAGTACAAAATATTAGAAGCGGGCTAAAGTAGCAAAACAAAAGCAAACTCAACTCCTCAAACCACAATATCGTCTTAAGCACCATTTGGAGCTTTCATGTTTCGTACACATAGGACCGAAATACAAGTAAGGTATACAGCAGTATTTCGTTGGTAATCTCTCAATTTGGTCCAATTCGGCAGCGAAGTGTTATTCCGGATCCGTTGCTTCGGGCGTCGGTCCCCTCAGTCGTATGCCCTTTAATCCTCCTGCCAACGTCAATACTCGAGTACCAGGCTTCAAATCAAAAATATTTCATAACGATAAAGACTCTCTGTCCAATCAATATGTCATCTATTAAACACACATTCGAGGCCTTAACAGGTATTTATTGATCGGGCGTCCGCTGTACTTCCAATTCACTCACAAAAGGGCCCATTGGCATTATGTAGGTTTGTATTGAGATGTGACTTTTGGCTTGGGGTGCGAGCACTTGAATTGACGAGTCGCTTAGAGGTGTTTGTTTATTAAGAGTTATGTGGCATTTATTGTCAGTCAATAATCCCGCATGTGGGCGCTAGCCCGCTTATCGGACAATTGGCTAGTGACCGATGTTGGTCAAGCGCTCACGCGACGTTGACTCATTCTGTGCCAGTTTATATTTGAAATAACACTTCGTAGGTTCCAAAATATCTACACTGTTTATTTCACGATACACATTCATTTTGAAGGCAACAGTTTGTTAATATTTTCTTCTGTTTCCGCGATTATTACTCATTGAAATAAAACAAGTTAACGGATTATATCGCGTATAGTATCTCATTTGAGTTCCCGACGTTTCGGAAGCTTTTCAGCTTTTGATTGAAAAAGCTTGCTTCAATAGTTTGTTAGTTTACCTAGTCGAGAATTCACGAAATATTTGTTACTTATTAATTGAGACGCCAATATTATTTTCTTTTGGAACGGATCAAAAGCTAATTAAGGGCATTTCTACGAGCAGTTTTATCGCTGTGACCGACCGCGGATATATTATTATTATCTCAGAGTTCTGCGAGATTCTAATAGTTTCCTCTTAAAAATCAGTGCCCATTCAAATAAAAAAATAGCAACGCATCCATACTAATGTTATAAATGCGAAAGTGTGTCTGTCTGTCGGTCTGTCTGTCTGTTAACTCTTCACGCTTAAACCGCTGAACCGATTTGGATGAAATTTGATATGAAGTTTGAATCCCAGGGAAGGGCATATGCTACTTTTTATCCCGGAAAAATACCCTTATCTGCGATAAACGAATTTAAGGCGGACGAAGTCGCGGGCAGAAGCTAGTACGTGCATATCTCGCGAAATATTACCTAATTTCACATATGGCTCAATCGTTTGCACAACGGCCTACAAAGCTGGCAGTCCCGGGTTCGAATCCCGGCCAGGTATGTGGGTCTTGGATTTTTTCTATATATTTCATTATTATAATTGATGTATAATATAAATATTATGTGTATCGAAGCAACAAGCAACGTACAAGCTTAGATAGATCGAATTATGTATAAAAGTCCCTTATATTTATTTATTTTATTTACTTATTTAATACTGTACCATAGAAGTTAGAATACCTACTTGAAAAGCTTGTAAAAATGCCCTTAAACGCAAAGCGAAAATTTCATTCATAAGCTGTCATACCGACGTACTTGTTGGTTAAGTTGCTGCTCACATAGGGCCACATCATAGGTGCACCTCGATCATTTACGCATTAAATTTATTTGACACATAACACTTTGTCATCGTTTCGTTCACTCGTTATTTTTATTTGCTTTTTATTGACATTGTATTTTACTCAAATAGGTTTTCCGCCCGCTGGGACTCCTCACTTGATTATCATTCACACATAACTTTTACCGAAGTCCACTGTGTAATGAATGTTTTATATTGTCTCGTAACGTAAAAAATAATATAACTACCTCTTATAGAAGAATCAGTTAACAACGCACCATGTACCTAATGCACCACATAGCGTTAGCTTAAATAAGTAAGGTCCAAAACCAAATAATGTCATTATTGCAATGGCAATGCATAGATAATGAATATGTACTTACTTTTTTACGGTGTGCGATGATACAAAATTTTGATGCATACACCAAACTTAAATTATAAATTCACTAGCTTTTGCCCGCGACTTCGTCAGCGTATAGCTCAAATTCAAAAAAATCTTCTTTAGTGCGCCCCTACATACATTTCTAACGGAATATGTGTTTCAATTCTCGTATTCCTACCGTCGACAGTTTAGGCTATGCATTGGGTGTCAATAGTTATAAGTCACGTTACTTTGTTATATACACCTGTAACTTGAAATAAATAAAACAGTTGTAATTGGACAATGAGATTGAACTATTGATAATATTGAACATGAGGTAGGTTTTGCGGTATTTATTTATATATCACATTAACAGACCCGACCAAGCTTCGTGAAGAGCTTGCTTTCGAGCATGCCACGTAAAACTGGCCGTGCGAGAAGCAGTCCCTCCTAGGATTTATTCCTGCTATATTCAGTGACTAACTTTGAGACTTAAGGGGGAACTGCAGCCTTTTAAATTCGAATGGGTATTCCGAGGGTACAAATGGTATCCGGGGTACGCACACAGATTCACCTTGAGCACAGCCAGTAATTACGATGGCTTCTATAACGTTTTTATGTGAGGCTTTCACATGCAGCCTGTTCCATTGCACAACTTCGGCTGTTTCTCATTTCGCAGCAACATTGCTCGAGCACCCACTTTTAAGATAAGTATGTGATAAGGTAGGCCGGGTGGGTTAAGTGCATTTAAAAACTCTACGCGATAGTTTATGGCATCATCCGTGTTCACTACAGATCGAGTCTACAGACTTTTATTCGTATTCTGAACCTTCGAACGACTTCAATAAAATGTTATTAATAACGGAAGCCTGGTCGTTCTTAGGTGTCAGAATCACTCATTCACACAACCACTCTATGGGTGAATTTGAAATATTGTAACAGTTACTCAAATTATTACAGGTTTTTCATACCAACTTTCAACCCAATTTAACCCCGTTAAGGGCTGAATTTCCAAAAATGCTGAAATCGGTTTTCTAAGTTATTTATAAAGAGTCTATATGCGAAATATCATAACAGTTACTCAAATAATTACAGATTTTCCATACAAACTTGCAACCCCAATTCAACAACGTTAAGGGATGAATTTCCGTAAATGCTGAAATTAATTGTCTTAGTTTGAAATGAAGAGTTTATATCCGAAATATAATAACAGTTACTCAAACAATTACAGTTTTCAATACGAACTTTAAACACCAATTTAATCCCGTTAGGTGATGAATTTCCAAAAATCCGTTCTTGTTTCTTGCCTACGTTATAAATTGTGTCTACTGTGAAAATTTCAAGTCTCTAAGTTCAGTAGTTTCGGCTCTGCGTTGATATGTCAGTCAGGACCTGTCCTTTTATATATATCGATACCTTAGAGTCAGACAATCGTACTAACCGTTTGAAAAAAATGCTTGTAATTAGTACGTGAGTGCACAAATACGTAAAGTTGAAATTCCATGGGCAAAAAAAATTGTAATTAGTTCGAGTATGAACTAAGGTATCGATATATAGATAAAGAACGAAAAAGCTTTACAATTTTTTATATGATTCTTCGGAATAAAAATTTCAGATTTAACAAAAAGTGATGATTTTCCATTTTTTGTTAAAAAGAACTCGTTTTATGTATTTATCTTATTTATAAACCATATTTTTGTAACAAAATGTTTATTATTCAGAGATGATCGCAAGTCCAAAATGTACACTGGGCTTTATTAAGATTCGGCTATATTAAGATATAGTCTTATTTGTATGATATGTCATATACGGAAGATGTGCTTTTTGCTTAATCGTTTAGGTAGTATTACTGTTGCTAGGCTACTAATTGTTTATTCAAGATATAGAAATGAAATTGTCACAATACAGGAATAAACGCTAAATGTCACAATAAAAAAAGGTCATATTTTTCCATTTATTGTAAAAAAAAAATACCCTTTTATGAATGAATACCCTCTAAGGTTGTAGCCTATTTTCTTCTCTGATATCTAACCTGTATTACTGCAGAATTTTACACAAATCTGTTTTGTAGTTTTTGCATACCAGCGTAACGTATGATTTGTTCGCCTTAAATTCATTTATCGCGGATAAGGGTATTTTTCCGGGATAAAAAGTAGCCTATGTCCTTTCCCTGGACTCAAACTATCTCCATACCAATGTTGATTCCAATCGGTTCAGCGGTTTAAGCGTGAAGAGGTAACAGACAGACAGACAGACATACACACAGACAGACAGACAGACAGACGGACAGACAGACAGATAGATAGACAGACAGACAGACAGACCGACACACTTTCACATTTATAATATTAGTATGGATATACCTGTATGTTTATGTTTTTATTGATGCCAATCAATAAAAACATAAAAGTTATGAGACCTGATAACCTTCCTGCTTTTCTAGCCTGAATTATCGATATAAGTAATGCATAATATTTTCTTTACATCTTATATTAAATCGATTATCTTTCTTTTCAGACTCGAGAGCCGCCCAGCTTAAACATGTCATAAGGTACGTTAATCTCATTGGAACCATTTGAGAGAAAAAATAAATATTAAAATGTTCAATACGATGGTTTTCATAGAGAGAGCTTAGGATTGTAACATCGTGACAGTTATTGGCATAACGAAGCCCTTTCGCGCAGTCAATAAGCCGACCATTTTTATTTCAGAGCAACTTTTGAAGTACTACTTTTACTTTCATACTGGAAATTTTTAAACGCACTGATCACCAATCTGTACTAACCATCTTGTGCATAAAAAATGTTACGAAAGTGATACGCAAAACATGGGCTTTTGTCGAATTTGACAACAGTTACAATCACAACATGCTCGATGCTTTTACGTGTATTGAAAAGAAACGATCGCGAGACGCAGCGTAAAATCTGCAGTGTGAAAAGGCCTTAGATAAAACAGTTTTAGGTTCCGTGTGTACGAGTAAGTGTGGCTAAACTGCCAATTAAATAAAAAATGCGTACTAAATATAGTTATAATTACTCCTGTGTACTTGAACACAGTCTAAATTGACAATTAATTAAAAAGAATCTCGTCTATACGCTGAAAAAACTCGACAAAGCAAAGGGCAACCTTGTGACGATACTTCTCTTTTATTACATTGAGGTTTTATTACGTCTTTATCTAACATCTCTATTGATGTTTATGTTAATAATTTGAACTACATGCACTAGATAATTATATCATCATTTGTCAAACGTCGAATAGCACCAAATCAAAACTTTTGCGTCATAAACCGAACTAGACCGATATATTTTCGAAATAGATTATCGTTTTAACATTCCAATTAACACAATTCATCGCATTATCACGATGCACGATATCAATCAGACATACCAAGCCTTGCCAGTGTGAAACGAGTGCCCAGGTGTGAACGATACTGATAAAAGCAGTGTTGCGGTCTCATTTCAGTATCCTAATGCTAGCTGGTTTAATACGCACAGTGCAACCGTATTTACCGAGAGCAAACCCGGCTCGCCAGTCTCCCATGTTAATCAATACGGACGCATGAACGGTTGAAACTCTAATGCGTTTACGTCGTTTCGACTTTGATGTGCCAGTACGCTCGGGGCGTATGTCAACCGCTCCGTTCCAGATTATGGCGTAATCCCCTTTCTCTGGGCTAAGCCGCTTTCATAGCTTTGTGCTGAGGATGTAACGCTGATGCCTGTCAAGTGTGCTCTAAATCTGTTTTAGTCTGACGCATATAAAAAGGATTCGCAAATTTTAAATTAAATTTGGCAAAGCCAAGTCGAGAAGAAGTGAGTTTTTTTTTTGCATAAGCTAACACCGGTACTATAATATTTTCTTCTGTTTCCGCGATTATTACTCATTTAAATAAAACAATTTAATGGATTATATCCCGGTACTATGTTCAGTCGGGAATACCTACCTAAATTGTATTTAGAAACTACGAAAATCCTAACTTATACATCTAGGTTTTCTAAGCTATACATTGTCTGCCAGTTGTAGTACAACATTTTTATTATTTTACAGACAGAAATAATGCTAAGACCTGCTTGTTTTAGGCTGCATGCGATTTTGATACCTACATATTATTTTAAGGTAATCTGTAAATTTACCGATTAGTATATCGCAGCAATGAAGGCAATAGAGGAGCTAAATGTGGCTTTAATGTGGCCGAGGCAGCGCGTGTCGAGACATCGCGCGGCGAGATTACCGGGTAATCCAGCTTCTTCCCTACGGTCGGCCAAGCACTTTTAACTTTATTTGTCAATTTGTTAATGTACTTGACTGGTAACTATTATCGACTAATAGGCACTAGACTAATGTAACTGAGTCATCGTTTGCGGTAAAAGAGAGGCTCAGGAGTATGGCAACAAAGGAATTGGACGAGTAGCAAAGAGAAAGCTTCCTACCAAACGCTAGCCTTCCAACTCCTTTATCGTTGCACTACGTACTTTGCATTATTTCTTTGGGTAAAAGTATAAGTCTAAAGTGATTTCACAATATAACCTGTACATTTAACCGTTAGTATATCGCAACAGTGGGTTTAATAGAGAAGCTAGTGTGTCTTTAATGTGTGCGGGCGGCGCGTGTCGAGGCATAGAGCGGCGAGATTACCGGGTAATCCTGCTTCTTTTCTACGGTCGGGGCAGCGCTGCGCTTTAAACTGTATTTGTCAATTTGTTAATGTGCTTGACTACCAACTACTGATTACAAAATTTCTACTACACTTATAACTACCTATAAGAAATAATTGTTAGATTTACATAGATCTACTGTTTGACAGAGTCGTCGCCTGTCGCCTATTGAGAGTCGAATGGGTATTGCGACTATACTGAATGCAAATTGAATTAGCGATCGAGATCAAACAGTTATCTCTTTCGTACCTGTTAAAACCAAGCAAGTGTGAACGAGATAGTATTATGATCTCGGTTACCAGTTCGTTTTGCGTTGAGTATAGGGGGTCTGATAGGTGGCCAGCAGAAGCCTGTCACGAACTCGCCTTTCAAGCCTTTGGCGGCATACTCCACGCTCTTTGTTAGCGATAAGGTCTAGGTAAAAGTATATAAGTCTTTAGAGAATCCACAAATTAACCAGTAAATTTACCGGTTAGTATATCCATACAAAGGGGGCAGTAGAGGTGCTAATGTGACTTTAAAGTGGCCGGGTCGGCGCGTGTCGGGCCATCGCGCCACGAGAGTACCGGGTAATCCTGCTTCTTTCTCCTACGGTCGGCCAAGCACTTTTAACTTTTTTTGTCAATTTCTTAATGTACTCGTTTAAATATTAATAAATAAATAAAAAAATTAAGATACGACTATGAATTAAAAATAATATATCTAAAGGAACCTTAGTTCACACTTGTATTAATAAAACTTTTTTCCAATGAAATTTTAACTACATTTGGGCACATAAATATTAAGTTATGTATTTGTCTCGTAACCGAAAATAACACAATTTTTCAGGTTTAAATTTCTATGGGACAAATTATCTGGCGAAGGTTACCGCTGGATGTAGGCAGCGCACGACCAGCTAAGGTCTAAGCCAACGTCTTACGGCTGATGAACAAACCTCTATGAATTTTAGATTTTAGAAGATGTTTAGGAGACCTTTTCCACATATTTACTGCCAGGTACTCACTTAGTAGCGAGCGCTCTAGCCGCGCGTAGCCGATACCATATGCATTTTTCCGTATGTACTTAGATGAAAGTGCGTGGCGCTACGAAAAGCTGAGCAGCGAAAGTGTCAATCCATTAAAAGAAAAAAATATACTTAATTATGAAAAAAATCATACAAAAACTTTTCAGGCAAAAATGTTCACGCTGCAGACTCTACATAAGTGACTTTTCTTCTCAATAATACCTATAAGCTGACAGCGCAATTCGCCAAATCAATCGCGATGAAAGACTCAGGGCATATTTGTAACATAAACATACAAATAACTTATTTAATTTCTCCATAATAATGCTATGAATTGAGAGAGCTCATTGAACAGATATCGAAATAATTTAGAATTACGAGTTGAAGCGTACTTCAAAAGTTTGAAAACAATAATTAAGTACTTTGTTATTTTGCCGTCACAAAACCATGACAGGTAGATCAAAGAGAATGTTGGCTTGTAGGTATCTACTTGTGATAATCAATTAATTCCTGCCAGCAAAAGCTTTATTTTATGACGCATTTTTCTAGAAAAATATGATTTTTTTGTTAATGACATACTAGTAATTTTTTTAGCTTACATATCTTGTTAACTCTCAACCCCACTTCCTTTATGTATGTCTGTCTTCCATATCATTATCTCCTATACATTTTTTTCTTTTTCCCTTGAAAACTTTGCTAAAAATAATAAGTTTAATGTTTAGTGCCATAACACCCTTTTACACATCCGTTAGTATAGTTAATTATGGCAGAATCATATCATCACAGTTAAATTGTAGAACGAACCGACGACTACCGAGCAACAGAATATCCACACACGTCATGTCATGGCGTCACTACAGTCAATATTACTCATATTGTAAAGTGAACGTTGCCAAAGATGTTTCGATGTTTATTATTAAGTAAATCACACGTCCTTCCTTCCACTGAAAATCCTTGAACTGAAAAAAATGAAGTTTAGTTGACTGACAAATCAAGGTGATGGATGCGAACAGAATAGCCGACAAACGCTTTAAATCCTTACTAATATTATAAGTTGTGTTGGATTGTCCTTCATTCACGCGTGACACAACGAATTGACGTGATTTAGCGTATTGATATTGATAGAGTGGAGGAAAACGTTTTTTTTGTCTGTTAGTATGTGTCGCTGTGGCTTCATCACGCCAAATCGGCTAAACGGATTCCCCCGGAAGATCCACACTATCCACAGATGGTTATAGGATACTTTTTACCCAAATACGCTTTCAAAAAAGAGGGGTTATGACGTTTTTTCCTCCGCGAACGAAGTTGCACACTAGCCTCTAGAAAGAGGCTAGTGTACCCATAAA
Source organism: Hedya salicella (assembly GCA_905404275.2). Taxonomy (NCBI): domain Eukaryota; kingdom Metazoa; phylum Arthropoda; class Insecta; order Lepidoptera; family Tortricidae; genus Hedya; species Hedya salicella. The sequence continues at coordinate 10,778,533 of FR990108.1, forward strand.
TTAAATATATTTTTCTTTCATGACCCGAAGCCTTGCAACAGCCGAAATCACTTTGACAAACCAACCGTTAAATCCAATAACTTTCCAAATCCTTCCTTAATGCGAGTCATGTTCGGAAACTTAATCGCCGTTTTATCTAATTGAAGAGACAGGGAAACCTACAATTAAAATCCTGTTAGCGGGACCCTACTTAACGATTAATTTTAATATTAGAAACGTTGACGTGTATTATTTTAGAGTGATTTCCTTATCTATGAATATCCAGTGATACCAGAGCCGTACTCTTAAGTAAAATGTATATTGATTCGATCATTTTATATTGGTTACTGACATAGACAGATAGACATAATATTATACAGTTTTTAGATTTGTTGTTATAGTGGCAGCAGAAATATATCATCTGTGAAAATTTCAACTGTCTATCACGGTTCTTGACAGACATAAAGACAGACAGCGAAGTCTTAGTGCCTAATAGGGTCCCGTTTTACCTTTTGGGTACGAAACCCCAAAAACGTAATTTGCTTAATATTTTTATTTAAAACCGCGATGAATATTATCGTGTAAGATTCAGCCATATTTGCACCCATTTATTGCAATTTGACGCTGTTTCTTGCAGAATGTAAATTACGTTATATTCGCCGAGACCCCCCCCCCCCCCCTTCTCCCCAAAGTAAGATTAGATGTGATTTAGCATGGACCCCCTTTAAACGGCTCACTTAATTAATAGTCGCCCCCTGATGGATAAATGACAAAGCACCCATCAATTTCTTGACAGTGCTTGACTGTGATAAGACACTTTATTATTTATCTATCGCGTGATATACTCAAACATTAAAGATCCGCTGGTTGCGGTAACTAAATATAATAAACGCGTTAAGTTTACACTACGAGTACTACCCATAATTTCAATATTAGAAACCGGATAGTGCATAAAATTTAATACAGATGTGAATAACACCAGACGTTTTACGATGCTGACGAAAGCTCATTCCGATATTCATACGATAATACTTCTACTGATACCCAGCACACAAGATGTTGACTCTCGTGACTTTATACTTTTCATGTAATTTTCATATCACCTATTTCATTATATTATTCTTTTAATATGTAGAGAAGTGTAAAATTTACACAAAGTTCAATCATAAATGGTATACCTGGTTTGGTGACCTGGCGATTCGGTAAAAAAATAATCGAAGTAAAATTCTTGCCCATCTAACATAAACAAAAAACTAATTAAAACAGATTTATCTGCATGCATATGCAGATCGTAGTTATATAACAGGCCAGTATGTATAAGATTGATCCACTGGGTATCGTACTGGGCAAATATCGTATTTGTCGTCACATTCATTATGTATCGTATCAGCCCTACACGCACACGATATCTTTCTGAAATGAAGGTGTTAAAGTAGCAAATGATTGACAAGACTATAATCTCAACCATGATATGAGTGCCGATGGTATTTTATTGAAAGGTTATATCGGTAATTTGTATTGACTTGGTACAGAAATGTTAAATAATTATCGTTTCCCCCGAGAAGTGCAACGAAAATTCTTAATAGTTAATGAAACGAGATTAAACTCAAGATAGGCGACTAGTAGTCGCGCCTTTGCCAATTCGCTTCGTCATCCTCTAAACCTCGTATCTCCCATGATAGTTTTGTGATGTGATCTTTATTTTGCACAAGCGAGGGTTGAGTTGATAATAATTGAATCGTTTTATAGGAGTTTGTGAAAATTTTGTGTTAAATTGTTATGGAATCAGCGCCCGTTCTGAAACATTATTGTGCCACAGCTTGCGCCAGATCGCAGTTCATGCTCTTACTTACTGGAAATAATTCGCAAAGTGATATTCTTACAAGATAAGAGTCATTGAGTTTTTCGCGCTTGACCTTTTCAGGTCACTGGGCGGGACACGCTTCTCAACTTCATAATGTATTTTCAGGCTTTTTCTTACGATTTACTCATCCAAATTATCCGGTTACGCACTGAGCATTAGCCTCTTCAATTATTCAATTGGCTTGATATTTATCTAATAAGTAGAAATAATAAGTAAGTTCAATGAGAAGTATAATGAGCTATTTTTAAAATGATGTTTCTTCGATTTTGTCTCACAAAATTCCAACATAACCACTTTTGCTTCGTGCATTCCAAAACTTCACCATGTCTATGTATCTATGTAATTTACTTGTGAAACTAAATACATTAGGTATTTCGAAAATCTTGATGGTCTCCTTTAGTCAAAAGGTTTATCATTAACATCGACCATGGCATAAGTTCATTTCAAATACGATGGCCCGATTCCACTTGAGACTGCACAATGAGAACCATAATGTATCTCAATTGTTTACTAATTGCTTTACGATCTCAGTTCTTCAAATTGGCACTTGGCAGTATTAACGTCAGTGAAGTTAAGTGCCGGGTATCTGATTATCACTAATCCACGTTATAAAAGTTCACGCTTAATGACCGTCTCAAGTGAAATCGGGCCATGGTATTTGAAATGAACTATAATTATGATATCCACAGGCTCGCAGAATGTTATAACAAAATATGTCATCTACTGCCGCGTTAACAATGGATCCAGCCATATGTCTACCGTCAACACGACTTCCAACTAAAGTCATAACCCGTGTTTATAAACCGTTTTCATTGAAACCGCCTCACACCATGTGTTAACTATTTCTACACAAAGTTTACTTTATGTTTCGTACCACATAATAGAAATAACACCAGATGTGGGTCGTAGATCATCAACAATTTGTTTGTCTTGGCCCCTGTGATAACAACTCAATTTTCTGCTTCGGTTGTATTAGGGGTTTTGTGAATGATTGTTAAAAACACATAAACCCAAACTGTGTGTGTTTTCGTTGAAGCCCGGCGACTGTTAAATAAATATACAGCCCGTTGTAGGTAGGTAATTATTTTTCCCTATTAAACGTGGTTAATTATAGGAGATACACTTTATATTTTTATTATAAAATATTTTAACTATATTATAATATCTTAATCGACTTAGAAATAACATATAAATTAATTTTAAAATATTATAATACCTATAAACAAAGATCAGAAACAAATGAAAAAAATTTTCGACGATACTGGACTTGAACCAGTGCCTTGAGCCAGACCGGGGCAGCACGCTCGTCCACGTGGACGATTAGCTCAGATGGTAGAGCGTGCTGCCCCGGTCTGGCTCAAGGCACTGGTTCAAGTCCAGTATCGTCGAAAAATTTTTCATTTGTTTCTGATCTTTGTTTATAATAATAACGCTAGTAGAGTGATCCACTAATAAATTGCAAAAATTGTGATTATTATCATGATATTTGTAAAACAAAAAGTATTATAATACCTTTTCGTCAATGAAGGAATGTAGGTAAATAATTGTACTAAATAATTCAAATAAGATTTAGGTATATTTATTACTTTTTGTTCACGAATGCACAAAACGTATTACAGTAATCTAACTACCCGTGGGACACAAATATCAAAGGCGAATATACAACAAATCGCGGTATCAGACCTTTAACTCAATATTGCCGTAACATTTGGCGGTTCTTACACACGGCAACATAAATATTTTTCTCAGAATATCTCATCGGAATAAAAAAGTGTCTGCGATAGAATCCATCAAACAAACCGGCATTCAAAATGTATCCTGATTGATAAGGTAAGTAAACTGCCACCCTAACGTATTTTCAATATCAAAGCGTAACGTGGGAAGTAAATAAAGAATTGGAAGTGTCCATAATGACGGCGTGTCCGGCGCGCGCGCCCTCTGGCGGCGGAACTTCAATTTCCGCCCTAAAGTTGATTTTCCCTTTAGAGTGGAAACACTGCTTATATTTTAAAAAGATTATCTATGGAGAGGTAGCACCGATAATTAGTTTTGTGGTTAACTAGAAATTTTGTTAAGCCGTCTCATCGAAGTAGATCCATAATACGATCGAACTTATTTTTTTTATTTTAGGAGAAGATTAAATATTCAATGAATATTTAGTTTTTATCAAAAGCTTTTTCGACAGTCAATTTTAATTCAAACTCTGAGAAATATGTATATGGACCACCATATACCAGTATATAGGTACTAGCGTATAATATATATTTGATCTATTACTGATACAAAAATGTTGCCGAAGTATAAGTAATAATAATATTTTAGTGGTAATCAGGAGCATTTACTACAGGCATGTAGGTAGGTAAAAATTAGGGTGCCTAGATTCCAACACTCATCTAAAATTGTGGAGAACCTGCTAAATTCGAAAGCCTTTACATTTTCGATAAACATTTCCTGGTTTGTTAAGAATAAGTACCGGTGGACACAATATTGCCTGAATCTAAATTACAATACTGCTGTCAATGCTATGACAGGCGATAAGATAACACAATATAATATTGTTTCCGTAGTCTACATTACGGAGCCACGCATGAATCACTTAATTCTCACCGGAAAGCACACAATTATTGGACCTTTATCTGCCGGATGGGACCCGTAATCGCTGCATTGTTTGTCAAAACATCAAGATATAATTACTTTCAGGGAAAACGAAATTAATTTCAAGAGATTAGCAGAAATACTTTTTAATTATGAGAAAACCGGAAGCCTTGAGATTTTCCAGGGATTCTACCCGGCCCTTACACCTTCCCATCTTATAATATAATTACTTTTCAGGGCCCTCTTAATGAGAATTCTATAGGGGGAAAATCAAGCTTTACTTTTGTGATTATTTTTGTTACATTGCGCCCAAAGCGAGAGGTTGTTTAACAATTTTAAAAATAATGAAATTCTACGAGTACAAGATTGATAGCAGTATTCTTATATTGTTAGCGTTTTTATTTTCTACCACCCCTGTTTTGTCTTTGAAGGAGACTAAGTTTTAGGTAGGTACTTCTAATTAAATATTCTCGTTGAAAGTTTTGACAAAATTAATGAGTAAAAAGTTACAACTAAGTTTAATTGGTTGCAGTTTAACATTGAATAAAACTTTTTATTAATCTATATAAATGAAAATCAATTGTAGAAATTTAAATTTGAGCATCAGTTCCGAACGGATGCACCTATTTGGCTTATTATTTTTTTGATGTACCTATGTGTATCTAATAAAAAATATACTAAAAATTGCAAGGCAAAGAGAAAATTTTGGGTTTGAAAAATCTCCATATAAGAAGTGAGTGAGTTAGACAAAAGAGATAAGGATGATGATGATGAAGGAGTATTTGAGTAAAATATTTTATTACATGGACCATACAGTATTGGGAAGTTTAGATCTTATCTTAAATCTTAGGGCTTTGTCTCACTTAGCGATTTCCTAGAGAATTTTGTATAATGTGACCACGCTGCGAGTTTGCCGCGACTGATATCGGTATAGGTAACAAGGTCGCAACTCGCTAGTGTGATAGCGCACTTAGTTATGCCGGTAGCACACCTCCAACGCGAAACCGCGAAACGCCAATACAGAGCGCGCGAAACTAAAGCGGAACTTCCTTGGGTTTTACGTTTCGCGGCGGAGGTGTGCTACCGGCATAAACCCGTGCGAAACCGGAGCGGGCAGCTAGTTATCAATAGAATACAATAACATATTTGAACATGATACATAACAACACGAAAGGCGCATGTTTATTTCCTGTCTTATGTTACATACTGCGTTCATCCATATACATAATTGACGTTCTCTCTTCGCGTTTCTATAATATTATCCACAGGAAAACTTCTTTATTACAGAAGGAAACTTTCCCACAATACGAAAACTTGTTGCTTCATTTTGGTATATTCAACTCAAGAATAGACATTGATCTATCTTTAGGGTGTTTATGTGGCATCGTACCATTCGTACTTAATAAAGCCTTTGAATGGCGTGTAGGATTTTTTTTAATTAAATAGTTTCTTGCCAGGATGTTCCTTTTGTTGTCGATAAACAGCACTAAAATGACCAAGGCCAAGAAATGATGGTAAATATGCTAGAATCAGATTTTGTATTACCACATTTCGATTTATCTTTACCACTTATAATAAATCTATTTGTTTAACAATACATTAACTTCTACCTCTAACGTCTGAAAGGCAGTCAATGCCCAAGTTATATTTTATAATGTAATGTATGTATGAGCCATCGACGCTTGAAATAAATGATTTTATTATTATTTTATATAGCACAAAAATCTTGGCAGGAAAGTATTTCTAGAGACGGCTTTTTTGCTAAATATTTGAAATTTGGCTAAACCAGGATAGACAAAACCTGTCCTGGTTCGTTCTATTATTAGGGATTCTATTAGGGCTACTTCTGAAGGCGCCCTTTAAGGAAGGAAGGATCTCTTAAATTACCAAAGTGGCACGTAAGTACCTAATAAGCTTGTAGTTATTAACGTCTTCTAGGATTAGAACAGGGTTTTCATCCTTTAAACTTTGTACCTAGCCCATCATTAATTTCAAACTATTTGCAGCGTATCCAGCTAGTGATATCACTGAAAATGGAGTGACAATGTGCTTACATGAAGTAAACTCGAAACGTAGACTAAAGCTTGCCTACTCCCCAACTCCCACTAGCCTCCGGGAAATATAAATCTGTCCAGAGATCGTGTATTAATCGTCGTATTTGGTGAATAAATTTACTTTTGTTTGAGTTTGCCTTTGCTACAGCGTTATTTATTCAGTAGAACGACCCGGGGCAGGAGATACTCTGTTTACATAACATTTTCACTGTTTACTTTCGTAGCATCGTATCTTCAGCCGTAGTATAACAGCGAGATCATTTCTGTTATGAGTGGAATAAAGTTCACATTTAAAAACTGCGTAGAAGCGAGTCGAGACTTCAAAAAGGAATACAATAGATTTTCGTCCTACTGTTGCCGCGTTGACTTGCGTACTTCCACAAACCTAACAGAATTTATTAGGTAAGTAAGGTATCATCTCCCCTGATTTTCATATTGGGGGAATTACGGCGAGACGACCGAATGTTCTCTCGAAGGCGTTTGAATTATAATTTAATTAAGTAACATCGTTGCACATTTCATTTAGCAAACATTCTCGCAAAGCTGAATAAGCTATAAAAATGTGCTACACGCTTGATAAAGATGGTACTGCTGCTTACTAAGTTAGAAAAAGCGAGCCATGGTTTTTGAAGAGACGTCTTCTTTTCTGATCGAAGATTCTAGTCTCTTCCGCGAGGAAAAACGTAGGTATGTATACCCATTCATAAATTTTGCGTGTAAAATAATGAAAAGTAGTATTGCATGTCGGATTATTTCATTTATAATACAAAAAAGAATCTATGTATGGATAGACGCTGACTTAGTTTTTAGACATGACAACTCTTTGTTGTTTAGGTGTCAGACGTGCAGACTTCCATAAAAAAAGTATAAAGAAAAATTGAACTCGTAATGTCAAATACCTCCAAAAAGTAAATAACCACATTGCACACATAAATAAGCATAGATTAAATTTAATTCTTTCTCACATAGAAAAGGCTTCAAGTTTACAGACTATTAAACAACACCACTGTTATTATTTGTAAGCAAGTGTTTTTGTTTTATATTGTTTTTAAAAAATCCTCTGATAAATTGCTGAAAATATTTCAAACCCTATAAAACCTTTTCCAGTCAGATTGAGTCTGTAACACGCTACACGTCACCGATATCTCGTTGTTTTATGGCCGCAAATCTACTCCATCTAAAATAGACACTATTCAAATGACAAGTTTACTAGGGCTCCCGGTAAATCTCGATATCTATCACACGCTTCAAGCTGTCTGCTTGTTTTATTTTATTACTCTTGACGCCCGCACAGTGGATCGGGCCGGTCTGAAATCAGACATCGACTTATGCAAAATGTATAGCAAAAAAGCGTCTAGCGCAGCAAATTACCAACTTAAATCTAGACTCTCTGAAGCATGCGATACAGTTTCAACTAGCACCAGTTAGTATATCAACTTATGATGTTTTGTTTTCGAATGTGACATGTTTATAATAGTGCGCTAGTGATGGGACATGCGTAGGCGATTGATTTACGCCACAAGCGGCAATACATGGATTCAATTGCGTAGGTCAGGTACAATTGGCGTGTTTTAGAATTATTGCTTTATGCAGGAGCTTGTTAAGCCATGTTATGCTAGACAGCAAAAGCTGAAATGTTTAGGGAGGTCGGTATAGAATGTTAAATAGAAATGACAGTGCAGTTCTGCTTCTGGTGGCAATGTGAATACAAAGTAGAAAAAATTAATATATATACCTATCTGGTATTGTATAAAATAATGTACATTGAAAATTATTAAAAAAAAAGTTTACTATTTGAAGGTCGTTCATTTATTCGAAAACAAAAGAGGTGTTTTGCATGTTTGTATGCAAGTGTGTTTGTGGTTTCATGACGTGAAAACGGCTAAACAAATTACAACTTTTTTTGGTACATGGGAAGCTTTACCCAGCTATGCTGAAACAAAAGGAAGGGTTCTGATTATGACTTTTTTCTTCTCCGCGAACAAAGTTGCAGTAGGGATCTTCATAGAATAAACAAAATTTGAAGTTTGAGTTTAAAGTAAAAATCAGTAAATATTCACATAAGAAAATAATTCAGAAAAAAGACATCCTTAATGCTTAATATGTATCTTCTTCAAATTCTTGCGAGTATATCAGTAAAAACACCTGGAATTCGTTTCACATTATTCGTTACCTTCATAAATTTGGGGTTATCCGTGCAAATCCCTGCGTGACTACATTATAAACCCTACATTTGCACCAAAAGGACAGCGCACCTGAGACTGACGTGCCTCATTGTTATTTTTGTCGTCTTCCGAGCATCTGATTGAAACACAAAACACGTAGCAAGAAAATAAAAACGGATATGAGCATAGCGTATACGGCCTAACCTACGAGAACTTAAACGTAATACCAAAAGCAGATCAGTGACGCCCGATTTAAGCGATCGAAATTAAGAAACACTCTTAAGGGTGTAATGAAAGAACGGGGACACCATTAAAATAACGAATCATAAATAATTCAGCTGCGGGTTTGGCGTCGTTTCAAGACATTTCCACATTAAATTTCATGAGAGGTTCATTTTTCTGGGGAACGGCTCAGTCGTGCGGCGGGCCGGCTCGACTCTGCTATGTAATTGACCGTTTTGTCCGTTTACCAGACTCACTGGCTGTGCAGCAGACCCATCCGACAAATTATAAAGCACCGAAGTCTTGGAAAATGGCATTTCAACGGTCCGCGCGGAATCAATTTAATGGTTGTTTGCGTTTGAAAATTCACCATATATTACTTGGCATATGACGATGACAGCAGATTTTAGACTCGGCTTAGTACCTACGGAACTATAACTGCGTTTTACGACTGTGATTTTAAATTACTGGCTAGTGACTGTAACTTAATTTAGAGCGTTGCTCCTTCAACATTATATTCCGCGTTTGAAATATAAGTAGATGAACATATTTTCTCAACGGAATTACCGACCGCCGAGTTAACATAACCAAGTATTCGCCACCTTTAGCAGAAATGTGCGTCTGTTCGTTTTCCCGCTAGCCGCTGGGGGACGCTAACGGGAGCAGTTTGTTCATTTTATTTTTCCCTCGTAAAGCAAACTCCGCGACTTATGAACGCTGATTTATATGTTAATGCGGGCCCGCAGACTTTCTGAATTGCGTTTACTCTGAGCAATGATTTCCGAGACATTAAACTCTAGAGTCGACTAATTCACTAGATTCAAGGGTTCTCCAGCGCAACGACGTGAAAACGGTCATCTATCATCCGTATCAAATTTTGTATTTGACATAAAGTAGATGAGTAAAATGATTGATGCGTCGGCCGCATCCTAAAAGCCATTGGAAATAACCATTACTAGGATAGTAATTGAATATCTCGTACGTTCGTCGCGGTTTCCAATTAATTTCCACATGTAATTAATAAATTGCTCAGTAAATACAGGTAGACTCGCACCTAACGGTACGGAAATGACTTGTTAACGACTTGGTGATTAAATTGGAACATTATTTGAGTTGAACATCGTTGACTATGTCATGTGATTAAAATTTGATATGCACAACGGACGGCGGGTACTAAAGCGGCGGCCATATTTTTAAGCCATAGCGGTAATTTTACAGTGTAAAACGACTTTGTCATGGTCACGTAGGAAAATAATTAAACTCTGTGCTTATTAACTTTATTATCGTATGGGGAGCGCTGTCTGATATTACCGACCGGCTTTATGTCTGCCATTACCTATACAATACATAATTTACTAGAATAATTTTAACATTAAAAACTTAATGCAGACGTTTCCCATATCGGCAGTCATCTTTTTACAAGCTTTTGATTAGCTTTAGTGTAATAAAACGTAAACTATCTGACTAAGATAAAATCTAGCACTGCAAGTTTCATGATTATTGGATTCATAATAACATTATATGCCAGAAAAGATTTGCTCGTGTGCGCTCAGTACTGAATGATTTTTTACACTGCACCATTTTCATGCAATTCTGTTTGGCCCTATAGTTGACAGGTAGAAAATGCATTGGTCATTAAGTCCGTCATTTGTAGTTACTTTTCTTTTATGCAATAACGTTTAAATAAACAAAATAAATAGGAGCCCCGCTTAGTCTACATGTATTTAATTTGCTCCGAAGAGAAAAAGCAAAATTAACATACGTAAGTCAATATTCAAATACCTACGTCTGTGATACAGGGAATCATAACAGTAATCATATGTTGCAACTGAAACAGCACTTTCAGTCTTGGCTTAAATTTCCTATATCAAGTTGAACTTCACTTCTGGTAAAAGTCTTAAGTATTCTTAAACATCTCACAGCCCAGCTCAACAAAATGTAAATGTGCTTAAACATTGCGCGTATCTGGCACCCTCAATCCATATTCTTAAACACAGTCTCGGTCGCAAGCTCGGTTAGCTGTGTAACGTCCATTAGGGATACGTGTTTCGTGTGTAGCCTGCAAGTCACCTAACTAATGAACTACTTTTTCTTCAACAAATTTGCAACACCCTACGTTACTCTGAATAAATGGCCTCATGGTAATGCATTCCTGCTAATGAAACTGTTCCGTGTACGAGTTTGGAGTAAGCGTAGGTTGCTTTTAGTTATAAGTCACTAATTTGTATTCAAAGGACGTGTGAAGGTAGCGAAAATGATGCTGCTGTGGTATTAGTCTAGACGCAGTCAAAGGTCCATGAATTATAAGTATGTATGTATTTTAGTCGTTATAGTGTAGTGTCCTTAAGGACAGATACAATAAACAAAGTAGATATGTGAGTCAGAAGGTATATGTAACACATGCTTCAAGATGTTCAAGATACCGGAGAAAAATTATTCAAAAGTCAAATTGAGCGCTATGAACCTGATCGAATTTAGTCGGCCTCGCTAGATAGAGCATTCCACACTTGGTTACGAGGAGCCCCGAATATAAATAAATAAAATAAAAATAAACAAATATTACGTACAATTTTTACACAAATCGAACTAGTCCCATGGTAAGCTCAATAAGGCTTGTGTTATGGGTACGAGACGACGATATATTTAATAGATATATGAGTTAAATACATAGAAAACATCCAAGACTCAGGAACAAATATTTATGCTCATCACACAAATATTTACCCTTACCGTGATTTGAACCCAGGATCTCAGCTTCGCAGGCAACGTTACTCCCACTGAGCCAAACCGGTCGTCAAAACTCATTTTATTAGTTTTTCAAGTCAAGCTGAACAGAAAAACCTATGAAAATCTAAACCTTTTCAGGTTTATTATGTACTTTAGTTCAGCGGACATGATGGTCGCGTTCGTTTATAGTGACGAGCACAGGGTTTTCGGCTCGTATATGGAGCCATGGTCGTTCAGGGGCTTCAGGGTAGGCAGTGCCTTTGTGCCTGTATAGGCACAAAGGCACTGCCTATCCTGAAGCAATACATTAGTAATGTGCGGTCTATATGTATATATAGACCGCACATTACTAATGTATTGCTCAACAAATTTTTGTTTCGTTGTGACCTGATTCTTATGTCAAACATTTAGTATATATATGCTTCGAAATCTGTCAGCAAAAGTCGATAGTTACTACGATCTCTAGACTAAACGTTGCAATTTGTTCGAAACTTCAACAGACGGATAACAGTACCTAACTAGCCATTGTCGCACTCCAATACCTTAAGAGGCAGATACGAGCCAAACAACTTGCTCAGAACTTTAATTAGACATTGTGAAACCCTAGCTGACAACATCTGAGCATTATCAGAAGACTGTTTAAGTGTTTACGTGCAATTTGTAATAATTATAATAATAAATCATTCTTTATTTAGGTATGAACCCATTGATAGAATACATTAACACACACTATCAAACATCATTTTATTATAAATAGAATTAAATTAAATTAAATTGAGCCGGATTGAGAATTGCACCGGATTGCAATCCTTAATGACAATGATAATGGATCAACGTTTTAGCTCATACAAAGCTCACGGGGGTAACCCAGCAATTAGGTGTCTTCGTTTTCCCGTAACTGATAAATATTAAACGACATAGAAATAATTATCATTCTCTTGTTTTTGTCATATATATTTGGGGTCGGCGGGTCGGCGCAGTAATGTATCGGATATTCGAAATTTTGATCCCAGTCAAAACTACATGAGAAGACTTAAATTCACGAAGTTGGCAGGTATTCCGCACTTGTAAAATTGGTAGATTGATTGTGTACTTAGTCTTGTTTCATAGTTTTATTATAACTGAGGAAGTTATCCTGTATCACGCTGCACAAACTTAACAACTCGTAACTATCTTAACTACTTTTGATTTTATGCTTGAAGTTTCGTTATAAGATAATTGCATGTGATGATATTAAAGAGCTCAACATCTGAATTATGCAACAAATTTAAAAAGAATTGATAGACTGGCTGATTCATCAACACCCAGTCTTGGCCTAAGCTGAACTTTTTAAGATTCTTTATTATGTTATCCAAGAAAAAGGACGGGCGATTTGATAATCCTACTGAAACACAGCCAACTGCAAAATATTGTTTGGTACTCTTCTCGTTATCATCAGTCAGAAGACGGCCTCACCTGGACGTACCTCATCTTCTCCAAGATTCAAAGATTCAAAGATTTTATTTGCATACAATGCAGAATATATGTACAGATGTTTCACAGTAGGTAAGAGTCCGGTGCATTCAGCCTGTATGCAGGCGTGCAAACATTGACGTACGCCACTCCTGCAACCTTACCACTATATCATATCCAGTGAAGGGCAATATCGGTGCAAAACTTTAACAAAACTTGCCAAGCGGACATAAAAGAGTGCTTACAGCCATGAAAATATTAATATCCTTATACTCAAGTATTTCAAATTAGAGATTCCGATATAGATTCACATTGAAAACTAATTTGTCAATAACATTCTTATTTTCGTTGTAAGTTGTGCTTTAATGTCAGCTTTACAAGTTTTGCACCGATAGTGTCAATTACTGATCGTATCATCAGTTCCCTTTACGGGGAGCTTCTTTTTATAAGTATCAGATAATTCTATTTCTGTGACTCGTAAGGATACTACCTTCTAAAGCTATTACTCTAAATTCGGTCCCCTTTCAGCATTATGTAGATATTTTATGTACATTTTGTTACAAAATTCTATTTAAACTGTCAACCTGTATAAATATTGGGAGAGGTAACTTGATTAAAAAGTCGATAGAGTAGCCCTTTAGCGTTTGAAGTCTCGTTTACCGTGGAGCGTGAGGCAAACAAATTGATTAAGTTATTTACAGAGGTCCAGCGTAACGTTAAGGTGAGTGGATTCATTAGTACACGTGACTTGCAATGTAAAGTCGTATGTCACTGGACACTCCCGTTGCACGTGGTGCACGGGACAAGCGAGGAGCGAATTGGAACACATTTTGGATGTAGACGAAATTATGGGGAATAGATAAAAAGCTGAAACGATTTTCATTAAACAAATAAATGAATAACGCAGGAATTTTTTTACGCAAATCGACCTAGTCCCAAACTAAGCAAAGCTTGTAGTATGGGTACTAGGCGACGATATCTGTACTATTATAAAGTTTTAAAAATAAAATATGTGTATGTTTGTATGTGTCATTGTGGCTTCATAACGCTAAATCATTTCAACTATTTTTGGTACACAAGTAGCTGGGTGGTCCAAATGGCTGTAGGATACTTTTTACCCGACTATGCTAAGGAACAAAGAGAGGTTATGACTTTTTTTCCTCCGCGAACGAAGTTACGCAGCGCCTTCCTTCTTGTGCATAATAATAAAGCTAAATTATAATACTAAAATACATAGAAAACATCTAAGACCAAGGAACAAACATTCGTGCTCATCACCCAAACACTTGCCCTGGCTGGGATTCGAACGCAGGAACACTAGCTTCGTAGGCCTACTAAACCGAATCTGTCGTCATTGACCAACAACTAGAAGATTTTCGATGAAATCGCCTTTCAAACATAAAAAATAAGTGAAACTCCGTCCATTTACCTGTGCTTATAACTCATAACACCCTTTCTTTTCGTCGGGGGTGTCAAACATGGTTGGAAACAAATAGGAGTAAACCGTTTGATTCACACAATTTTTTGAGTCGTAGCGCAACTTTATAGCGACCAAAGTAAATGTTGACCTCCGACACTAGGCGGCGCCACCGCGCCCTACTTTGAGCGATCTTTCTTCACCCTATTTTACTTTTATAGAGCGCCTCAGGAAAGGAAATATAATCTTGTATGTCTTTCAAACTAGTCGAAGTGTTGTAAAATGAATATTTATCATTTTATAATTTGCACTACCTACTCATAATCTTCTGACGAGAATGAAACCCAACATATTTTGCAAATGTGATGTGTAATAAATAATTTTTGAATCGTATTGTATTATATTTTGGCACAGTTCTGCATCTTCAATAAAATACTTTCTTCTTAAACGGCTCGTCCGTCCATTCAATCGAAGAACACATATAAAAGCAAAGCGAATAAGATGACATAAACTTTTTCTTTATTTGATTTATTTATTTAAATTTGATTGCACAACCGAAAAGTGTGTATTTTTTCCCTTGTAACAATTGGGTTAAACAGGATTAATTATATGATGTGAGAGGTCCTACAACTAAATTAAGAAAATTGAGAAATAAAATTTTCAGAAAAATCATCAACGTCACACGTCAAATCAATAGCGGCCGCATTAAAATAAATTTAAAAAAATATTAGAAGAAATAATTAGCTGCGGAACCCTGTCAACATATTCCTATATCGGCAATTTAGCCCTGCAAGTGAAGGCAGCGTGTGACTGACTAGCAAACAGCTGTTTTGCGTCAATATAAAACCCATATGAAAACGCCGACATTCCCAAGTTGTCAAACACCAGTCAAACACTTGAAGTTTCCTAGGGCAACAAGCCCTTATTGGTGAGCTACTACGTCGCCCACGGCAACGAACAGGGCACATGCGCACATCCCACATACAACTGTCTACGTGTCGACCAACGCCATCATTTTGAGAGCTGTGTCAAATATTAATAAGTGTCAAATATTTATTTTTACTTTACTTTATATCTAGTTACTTTATCCAGCTACTTATACCTACAAGATTTAGTGTTTTTAAATATGCACATCTTCCGGTGACCCGCATGCAGTGCTGTGTGGTGTGTCAAAAGGTTTTCACATCCACAAGAGGCCTCCACATACACCAATCCCGTGTGCACCAGGTTCGTGTTCTTTCAGTATCCTCTCACACCAATTCCCAAAACCCTAGCACCTCACATACTATTTTCCAAAACCACAGCTCCTCACAAGCATCAAACTATGCCATTCCGCTACATACTCTTCTCGGTCAACTAAAACAAACCACACCACTATTAAAGCGCATACCTCGCGGCGCCAGGGCTACAGCAGCCGAAGCTTTGGCCGAGACTATAATAGGGTGCGCCCGGAATAACAATATAACATCGTGGTATGATCTTTTAACATTCGCTTACAAAATTTTCCATGTTCCTGAAAACAATGCAAGTAATATTTCGCTAACACAAAAGATAAAAAACAACACATTGACCCCGACAATTCCCGTCCCCACCCCTCTTAAACCCCACTCCAAAAAATATGATCTGTTTGGAAAGGTTGAAGAAAAAATTCACGACGGGGACCTTAGAGGCGCTACGCGGCTTCTATTTTCTAACGACACTGTAGCCCCCAACACACCGGAGACCGTAGCCGCACTACAGAGCAAACAACCCCAGGCCCTTCTATCCCTATTTTTGTCGACCCTCCGTCTGACCCCACTACTTGTCTCCGCGCCACAGAACGAGACATAGTAGCCGCTCTGACTTCTTTCCCAAAAGGATCGGCGCCAGGTCTGGACGGCATCTCCCCACAGCACCTTATAGACCTCACCAGCCATGGTACAGGGGTAGCTGGCGAGCACCTCATTGCCAGCTTAACGAAATTAGTGAATCTTATGTTGTTGGGAGATGTTTGTCAGGATGTGACGCCGGTGCTCTATGGGGCTAATTTAATCGCCTTCACCAAGAAAGATGGCGGCGTGCGCCCAATTGCTGTAGGTTCAACATTGCGCCGCTTAGCAGCCAAAGTGTGTGTCCGACTTACTCGTTCCAAATTACAGGCCCTTTTTGAACCCGTACAGGTCGGCTTCGGAACCCGCGGAGGCTGCGAGGCGGCAGTCCACGCCGTGCGCACGTTTGCCCATGACAACTTGTGTGAGGTAGTTCTTAAATTAGACGTCAAAAATGCTTTCAATTCGATCAACAGGGACACCTTGCTGAACGAAATTAAAATGCATATTCCGGAAATATATAATTTTCTTTTACAATGCTACCATTGCCCGTCTAAATTAGTACACAAAAACATTGAAATCCTTTCGGCTGTGGGATGTCAGCAAGGTGACCCTCTCGGCCCAGCAATATTTAGTTTGGCAATAAATTCGGCAATTCGCAGCTTAAATTCTAAATTAAACGTGTGGTATCTTGATGATGGGACCCTAGGCGGAGACTTTCAGACTGTCCTGGCAGACCTAACAGAAATTAAAAATAAATTTGAGTCAATCGGTCTAGAAATAAATTATAACAAGTGCGAATTGTTTATATCTAACAAAGTTAATGCCTCTTTGGCTTCACAAATCCTTCAAAATTTTAATAACATAGCCCCAAACATCAAAATTGTTCCAAAGGAAAGTCTGTATTTACTCGGCTCACCAATTTTCGACGATGCCATACCCTCCCTACTAAACAATTCAGTTTCAAAATTTAGTGAACATTCCGACCGCTTAACCAAAATTAGTAGTCATTCGGCTTTATTTATCTTAAAATTTTGTTTGCTTGTTCCAAAATTCACTTACCTGCTCCGCTGTTGCCCCATTTGGAAATTCCCTAACCTAGTTAAACCCATTGATACCCTCTTAAAATCCCAAATTGAGTCAATAATAAATATCAGAATAAGCGAGCAGGCATGGACCCAAGCCACCTTACCAATAAGATATGGTGGTCTGGGAATTCGCAAAATTTCGAGTGTCGCATTGCCAGCGTTTCTGTCTTCAATCCACAGCACTTCGGATCTCGCAGGTAAAATCCTCAAAACCCCAACGGGAACAAACTGCGAGATCTCGTGCTTGATTGCAGCCACAAACGCCTGGCTAGCTGGACCGAGTCCAAATTTACCCGCCAAACCAAAAATTCAAAGGGCTTGGGACACCATATCATCGTTACACAGTCTCACGGTCCTAACAAATGACAGCTCAGGCAGGGATCGCTCGAGACTCCTGGCAGTCTCCAGATCTGAATCTGGACAGTGGCTTCACGCCTACCCCTCCCCGAATACCGGGACGTTCATCGACCCGAGCACCCTACGGATCGCCATTGGTCTCCGCTTGGGCGCCGACATTTGTGCGGACCACTGCTGCGCCTCTTGTGGAGCCCACGTTGACCGACTGGGACACCACGGCCTCGCCTGCTCTTCGGGCGCCGGCCGCCGCCCTCGCCACGCCGCACTCAACGACATCCTGAGAAGGGCACTTGTCAGCGCCAACGTCCCGGCGGTCCTGGAACCACAGATCATCCGGGACGATGGGAAACGCCCTGACGGGATGTCCTTGATCCCGTGGAGAATGGGCCGAGCGCTGGTTTGGGATGCCACCTGCGCGGACACGCTAGCGGCGTCCTACCTCCCAGCGACCAGCAAAAGAGCTGGTGCGGCGGCGGACGCCCGTGAAAATTCGAAGGTGGGCAAATACAGTTGTCTCGGCGCCCAATACGAGTTTGTGGCGTTTGGCGTCGAGACACTCGGCCCGTGGGGCCAGGGAGCACGCCGGCTGCTGAAGTGCCTCAGCAAGCGCCTGCGGGAGGCGACAGGCGACCCAAGAGCGGGCAGCTTTCTCGCGCAACGATTAGCAATTGCTATTCAGCGCGGGAATGCTGCCTGTGTCTTGGGTACCCTACCTCGGGGTCCCGACCTTTCTGTGCATTTTTAATTTATAGGTTAGTTTTGAATTTAATTTTAAGTTTTTGTTTATATTATTTAGCTATTAGTTATATATATTATTTGTTAAAATTGTATGAATAACTGAAATATTTTATACTTATTTTAATTAAATTTTCAGATATACTTATCGTAAATACGTACATAACGTTACAGAAATAAATACATACTATAATATATCTACATCCTACATACATATTACTTTATATAAGAAGTGCACTCCAAACACCATACCGAGAGCTAATCTTGGAACTTACTAAAGAGGTGCTTGCGCAACATGTGCTTGTAGGTGAGGTTGCTTTGTGCTTGCCTGATAGTGAGTGGCAGTTCGTTCCAGGGTCGAATTGCCTGATTCAATATTGTTAGCAACTCTCTCCTATTCTCTCTTTTTCACTTGCATATCTCGTCTATTTATTACTTAATAAATTAATTACATGTACCATTACCATTTACCCTTACCTTACCTATTTTGGTTTCACCGCTGCCCACTCATGACATGATCCTGCGGCCGGCACCCCTCTTCACTGCCAAAGCCACGTCTTAAATATGTATACATTTCAGAACTTATGTCTGAGTATTAAGATCCAAAGTTGTATGCATATTTTTAGACCTGCCGCACCCATGCCGGATTGACAGTACTTACCTGCATTAGACTAATTAAATTTCAAATGCTCATTTGTTTAAGGTTTCACTTTTTGTGTGTTTGCTTGCTCGGGTTACGTGGAAACGGGGTGTTATGAGATTATGTCAGCTACCTGCTAATGTAAATACTGTTTGATATGATACTAAGTTTCAAGTGCTGCTGTATTGTCGAGTGATATTTTTAAAATATAAGGTATCATATCAGATATCAAAATATTGATCTACAGTTTAAGCGTAATTCCCATATCAGATTTGAATATAAATGTTTTTCAAGTACCTATTCAATCTTTTCAGAACCGAATTCGGCAAATCACTAACAGAATGATGTGCCTTAAAAGCCATTCCGTTGATGCCGTTGCCGTTTTCAGACTTGCGCATTTGCTTAGAATCTAGATTACCTTTTCAAAGGGTGCTCAATAGGACTTGGGGAATGACCGAATTAATGTTCGAAGATCCTTTATTTGTACCTTCGTTACGTCGCAAAATGACATCTTTCATGACCCACCGCTTTAAATTGCGCGTTGTCTCTCATTCTATAAAAGAAGCTGCATAAAGACTGACTTATACAGTGCATCAAGTTCTATCATTTAGATTTTTCATCTTAACTAATATTCCAAAGGAAATGTAGACGCCTAAATACGAATATATTTCAATGTTTATGTGTCCTACGAATATGGGATTATTGTGTTAACATGTAGTGAGTTATGATAATGGTTCGAGCTGAAGCCATATGAGCTGGTAAAGTAAGGTTAAGCCCCGTAATGTATCTTAGCAACAACATAAACAAACTACAACATTTACAATACACAGATACAAAAATAGTTTCAAACATTTGAAGCGACATTTCAAACAACGAAGGTTAGAATTAATTAATTTCAACTGTCCATTTTAATCAACCAGATGGTATGTTCACAAAAATTTACATTTATTTACTATTTATTTAGTAAATAAATGCAAATTTTTCATTTTACATTCCGGGGGGCTATTCTAATAATGAAAGTATCGTCCAGCGATAACGATGATATCACCACCGTTGTAAAGATGACCCTTTGTCACACCATTTCGTAATTGGGTCGTAAACTTTCTTAAAACATTACTCGACTTTTATAAGGTTGCTTTGTGGGTGTCTTAACTTTTCATGAGAACATCGTGTCACCCGAGGCTTTTAGGGCGTATTTCTTTATTATCTTGATGTTATGATACCCTAATAATATGGGATGACCTATCTGGCTCCGTACATTTTCTTTCCGGTTTATGATATTTTTAACGACAGGAAACCTGATGATGACCTTATCTTGATGACAAAACTCAAACATGCGTCATAATTTAATGAGAGAAAAAGTCACAAGCGTTTTACCGGTCGTTTTCATTTCAGTTTTGCCCCATTTTGTTAGAGTCGTTTATTGTACAGTATGAAATGAAGCTTTTATTCGCCTCATAAGGGTGGCAGACAAACATTGCGATCGATCATATCTATCGAGTGTTATATTATCATATTGCAGGACTGATTGATGTCAAAGGTCGCCGGGTGACATAATGTGAACCCGGGATATCTGGCGAGCGATATTTCTCTTATCTACAAATAAATACCATTACTGTCCCGCGCATATCGGCCGTTGAATGAATTTGCTTACATTTTTCGGTCGTTTTACATATCGCTGTCATAACGTCTGTAAGTTACGGGTATCGGTTGACAGATAGTAACTATTTTACTTTAAACATTGATATTTAGAATAGAAAACAACTAACTAAAAATGTAAACTTTGTTGACGTAACTGCGCTGTAATTTTGTTCTTAATGAGATTTGGAACATGTTTTCGGAGACAAAAATATTAAAACGAAATGCGTAGAGAATGTCCGGGCAATCTAAGCGGCGTGATGGTTTCAGTGTCTTGTTATTTCGCAGTTTAATTTAAATATGTAAATTTTATTAGGCATAATACTGGCTGAGGACTCTTGAATTGCAAATGAATGTGACATTACGTTTTATAGGCTGGTAGCCAATTCGTCGGCCCGTTTCCTTCTAGCTGACGGCAAATTTTCACTTATAAATGGGCTGAATATTGGTGTTACTCCGGGTATACCGTACAAAGTTAACGTATTTTTCCTTTTATCTGAGACAAACATTGAACTGTTAAATAAAATAATGATTTATGAGTTGTAATATAAGAGTTTGGAGATGAAAGGCGGCTTCTAAAGCCTAATTCCCTTCACCGCCGAAAACATTTTCTCGTGGATAAAACGATCCCACAGAAATCTTTAAAATGTGTTATTGGAGGCAGGGAGCCGATATTACGGCTGCGCATCCACCAAGGCACCTAACTCTCAAAATAAACGGATGACTTTATCGTAACATAACTTTATTTTTCCGTTTCATGGGAAGATACGAGCAACAAGGAACTTCGTATTTATATAAGGCATATTTAATTGAAAAGTATTGCCATTCGCAAAGGCGGGGGGAGATATTTTTATAAGTGAGTTGTATAGGTACGATAGAAATAAATAGGGATATAATTTTATGAAGTAGGTATTACTGATTATAGAATCAGCACACCAGTTTCAAATGTTTTCTAATAACTCAATTTCAGCAAATTGTACTTTAAACTGATTTGCAACGCGAATATCGAGAAGAAAGAGAATCTTTTCATAAATTTGTTGATTCCTATCAAGGAAATTTTCAATAGGAAATTATTCATTATCCACTTACCTTTTCGTGAAATACTGTTTTTTCCAGATGACGATGAGTCCGAAGCGGACATCACAACCAAGCCCATTGCCTCTCGTTTCGTTTGAGACGGTTTCTCTCAATTTCTGTAAAATGTACCAAAAGAGTTTTTAATCTCTGTACTACTCATTAGACTTTATCCTTCCAGCTTTGATTTAGCATTTGCACCATCACGTTAACCTACTTTTGTGAATTAGAAGAGTCTAAATACTTGTACTTAAACTGTTCAAGTCAGGTAAGTAGCCTGTAGTACATAGCACATAGGTATAACAAAGATTCGGTGTGAAGTGTATGCTGTTAGATTCGGTCAGCACAGCAGCCTATCGTAGGTCGTAGCATAGAATACAATTTGATAGAACCAGAGTATAGCATAGAAGAGGAAATAATAGGTAGTATGTAGTTTAGTAACAGCGCTCATCGAAGTATGCCTGTTCTAGTTTCTATTATAAGGAAGTAATGATTTTTAAATCGGAACCGCTGACTGGAAGATGTAGCGGGGGTCAACTCCCGTAAGAAAAATATGGGACCTGGTTAAGGTTACACACAGTGAGTGGATTCAAAAATATGAGATCTTGTTGAGTTTATATGTGGTTAGTGGATACAAAAATATGAGATCTGGTCAAGGTTATATGCGATTATTGGATACAAAAATATGAGACCAGGTTAAGGTTAGGTTAGGAAGTCTACAACTCGCTACACTCATCGTAATTGCGGTGTTCTTTAGGAAAACCTATGCCTAGCTTTGGCAGTGGATGTGTCGATATTGAAATTATGATAGCAGTTACTTATGCATTGAAATTAACGTCGTCACGTTGTATTGGTTTAATGGAACACGAAAATCTGCGTTTTGCTCTGGTTTCCTCATCCCATTGGATTACACTGCTTATGTTTTAAACTCATTAATTCATTTGTAGCGTATTTTGTTTGGTCGCCAAACTCGAAATAAGCCTCATTTAAATAATTCAACAGGACTCTAAGTTAAGAGAGAATTGGATATAACGACCTGATGGTGGATTAAAGAAACGCTTCTGTTCACAGCTCTTAAAATTCAAGTCATCCCTAATGCCTGTCATCCAGGGAGTCGTAAAGCTACACGATGCGATAAAGGTTTTTGGTAATTGAATTGTGGGGCTTTATTGACGGTCACGCATTAGTTCGGTGCGTTGATCCACTTGTTTTATTGTTCTTTTATGGCGCGATGCTATCAAAGTTTATTATAATTTTGAGGTTGTGTGAGGACTCGGCTACAATATTTGTAAAACTTCGCAATTGACTGGCACTTGTGTGAACAAAAATAATAAAATAAGAAATTCTATCCGCCTCAGCATTAAAAATAGTAAACCTAAATAATTTCAGCGTGCTGTATTTCTAATAATTGTAAACAATTGTTACAATAGTTTATAACTAAATTGTCATTTAGTTATAAACTATTGTATCTATCTATGTAGAAGTAATTGTAACGTATAGTAAGTTACGTTTTTGCTTATCATTAAAAATGGCGCCAAGAAATGCCGTCCCATAGACAAACGTCTTATTTTCCATACTACATTATAAATTATAGTGATCAAAGCGGCAAATCAGATACTACAAAATATACTGTTGGCATTCTTAATATTATTTGTCTATAGTAGGTACGTACCTTGCAACGCTATGCCATCGAACGCAATGTACTAAAGTGAATTTATTCCATATTAAATCACAGTTATTTAGTATGCAAATGTTTGGTCAATCGAAAACAACTGAATGTCAAATGTAAAACGCGTTCGCGTGCTGGTCACTAACGATGTGCAAAACAATTGAATTAATGTGCATACTGTACCAATGCAGGCCCGTTTGGGGTCAGTTATTCAATTGTCCGTGAAAATGACACCACACTAATGCAGTATGTATTTATTAGTTGTTGATTAATGGGTTTAGATGATGCCGGCTTATGAGTAGTATTTGTTAACTGGTATGGGGATTTATTATCTCTATAGGTGTAAGAATCGATGCTCTATGTGATGATTTTAAGGGTAGAAACTGCGAACTGAATGATGCAGTGTCGTTTAATCGCTCACAAGAAGAACAATATCAAAGATACAAAATCAATAATTTATTGTACAAGTATTTGCCCAGTTATCTTTTTGTAAGTTTGTTTTTTACACGGTTTTATATAATTTTAGCGATACTTAATACTAATATTTGATGATAAAGCAAATAAACAATTACTTTTTTTCCTGTTCCGTTTTGACATTTCAATCTCAACGGAAAAGGTAAACGTGAACTAAATTGGTAATTTTCAAGCTCTATAACTTTTATTCCAAGAGCGCAAAAAACAGCAAAACCGTCCCAAGTACCTAAACAATGGTAGTTAGAACATTTATAGACCCTGAGGGAAAATGCTAATGTTTTAAACACCCCCGCTAGGAGTGGAGAGAGGACTTAAGTCGTTAAAATTCAGTAAAGCTAAGAACACATTAGAAACGATAGGCTCACTCTGTCGTAACAATTATTCCCGCTTCATACTCGTTTTATGGCTGTATTTACTCGGCACTCCGAAATTAGAGATGTGCTTAACAGCGGTGTAGCCTCACTCCAGATAAGTTATTTGTACAGATGGAGAAATAATTTTCAACGACAAATGTTTAAACCTATTTCGATGACATTTCTGATACCACGTTGTTCAGTTATCATATTAATATGTAGGTAATTGCAGGAAATATAAAATATGTGGCATCCTTTGGTAGATTGTCTAGCCAGTATTTTAGCGTCTGAAAACAATAAAGGGTATAAACGGTTTAATTTATTCAATTTATAAAATAAAATAAAATATATAATAGTCTTATTTTTTAGCAGAGGTGGCTTCCTTTTTTGTCACTTGTTGGTATAAAAATGCATTACTATACGAATATCAAAGGATAATAGTTTAATAATATGACGTACTAACGTTATACCCTATGTACGTGAAGAAATGCTACACACACACACACATATCCCCACACGTAGGCATTCGTTCCGCAATTATTCTTCACTTACCATGTCTACGGATATCTACTCACATGGTAACCTCGAGTGAGCTCGCGTGTTTGGTTTACGAAATTGAGTATGTAATTGTTGTCATAACAAACTCTCAATTCCATTGTTTACTGTGTTCTGTTTGATTTGCCTTTTCTTTAATGATCTGTTAACAATGTTGGGGGCTCTCCTATTGTCGGTATTGTTTTGTTTTTCGGTATACAGAAACCGATATGGGTTAACTTACGACAATACATACCTACAGTTTATCTATCTATTCTTCATACTAATTAATATATAACTGTAATTATGAAAGGTTTGTAAATATGAAATATTGAAGATGTTGTTGTAAAAAAAATATTTTAATTTTGAGTGTATGCAATTGTGCATGTAAGTATGTTTTATTGTGCTTTCATCACTTCAAATCGGCTAAACGGTCTCCGACCATTTTTGGTACAAGTATAGTTAGGCTGTGGACTGGACTTCCGCTCCGCCCCGCTGCCCGCTGGCAGCCAGTCCACGACCTTATATGATTTTTTTATCCGACGAAAAAAGACGGTTGTGACTTATTCGCCTCCGCGAAAGAAGTGAAACGATGGGGTCAGCCGGGTTAGGTGGGGTAAGTGCCCCTAGTATCAGGTGGAGAAAGCTTACACTAAAAGCAACAAAAGTTCAAACGAGTTGGCTAAAACATTTTATATCTTCGCAAACTACAACAAACTTCAAGTTCGCACAATCATGTTTCATATTCAAGAAGTTTTATTTTTTAGTAATATAATCACTTTCTGGCGTACTTGCTCCCCTTGGTCTTATAACCAGTAGCTTTAGAATTCTTAAAGAAGCATAGAATTTAAAAGAATATCTAATTGATTAAGCCTAATTTCGAAAACCATCACCTATTTTACCACAAGGAGGAACTAAAACTGCTGGAGGGAAACTCTTTTAAACGCAGTCTAACAAACTAGCTCTTGGATCGTTGTTTTTACAGCGTTTAGGCGTATCTCGAACACCAGAATTAGTATTATTTAGTTATTTGTTATTGGGACATGCCTATTACATTAACTTTTTTATTATTTTAATTAGACATTATATCTTTATTTGAATTTATTAATGTATTTTTTTGAAATTTTTTTTTTTTTCATTTTTATTGTTTAATATATATTAGCACGCTCGCTCGCAAGCTAGATACAACGAACCATAATGTACTTAAACATCCATATACCTACTGTATCTGTGCGATTCTGATTTCTGACAAGAAACGCAAATTTACTTTCTAATGATGTGTATTAAAAAACGAATATTGATTCAGAAAGTAATATCAACAGGTTGTATTTACCTCATTGATATTCAAACCCACTCTGTAATCAATTAAACTTTGATATAGAAACTTGTGAGCCGTTTAAAGTTAAAACTTTTCCCTAAAATATTTATTAGAAATTTAGTTAGGTAGTTTAGTCTAATGTACATGCTCGAAAATCTAAACTGTCACAAACAAAGCTTTAACACTTTCACTGCCAAGCTTTTCGTAGCGCTACGCAATTTCCTGTAAGTACATGCAGGGCGTATGCTATCGGCTAGGCGTCTACTAGCACAGCGCCCGCTAGGCGGGTTCCGGGCGGTAAATGTTTTAATTTTAGCATTGCGTTAATTTGCATATAAAAAAAAAAAATATAGCGACACAGAGCCCTGTTTGTGGCAACAATATCTGAAATCTAACACAGTAAATAATATTACACAGACTAGTTATGTATACTGATTTGTTTCTCCAAAGCAAAATTTGCAACAGATTAATTAGCCTAACTGACATATACCAATTACAAAAAGATATACGTGGCACAAAATTAAGCTTCCATTACATATTTAATCTCACATACGATTTGAAAACAGTTTCTGGGATATGTTTGCACGTTTTATTAACTCCTTTCTGTAATAAAACGTAGTAATCTTCACAAATCTACTGCTTAATTTCTAAACGTTGTATCTTATTAAACCTTCTGGCTGCATATGAGACCTAGTCTTCTTACCATTAAGATTCACATTTCGATTTGAGTATAGAGTGAAATAGGAAGCGATGGAAATACCAGTTAATGGTCTATGGTTGAAGTGCCGTTAAAATAGCCCTTCAACTCCGGGTAACAGCTTTTACGTATTTTATGCCTTGTTTCCGAAAATGTCATGGTTTAAACAAAACAGCTATATTATTATAAAATTACATAGATTTTGACGCGGCTACACCCGCGTGGCCTTATACTATGTCCTTTTTAATGAATCGTGGATTTTACTAGGATAAAAGGTAGCCTATAGATACGTAGATCCTATCTCATCATTCTCCTGCCCTTATTCCATTAATTTGGGATGGGGACAGCATGTTTTTTCCCCCCATACTTTTCTATCACCCGTGATCTAGTCGCTTAATTTCATTTTATTCATGTCATATTTATTTTCTTCCAGAACCTTCCATATCCATACTCAACGCTTGTCTCGCCACGTGGCTCTTGTCTCTTCGCATCACGTGCTCGTACCACGCTAGTCGGCTAGCTCGCAACTTATCTTTCACTGGTGCTACTTTCAGACTTTCTAGTATATACTCATTCCTTCTTCTATCTATTCTTGTTACCACTACACCTCAATTGTAACCTTCTCATGTACTACATGCATTCTTATTTCATCTTTTACAGTTCAACACTCTGATCCATACATGACGACAGGTTTTAAGTCCCCTGTAAAATCATCTGAATTTCATCTTCCCATACAAACGGAGTTTCGTTCTCATTTTAAATCTACGTATTGTATTGTAACGAAACTTTGCATATACAATGACATGAGGTATATCTAGGTCTGTAATTAATCTTTATGGCTCCAGTTTATAAAACAAACGAAATTCAGCAAAAACTTGATTTTTTTTTACCATCGTATTTGAAGCTACATAAACTTATTACAGGCCTGCATATACTTTAATTTTAACAACAACTTTAAGTACAATATTCAGAGCAAACTAGCTAGTCGTTTTAAAATGAGAGCGTAACTTAGTCTGTATGGAGAACCGAGCTTACTGGGGACTCTTAACATGCTTTTTTATAGATTTTGCCCTTGAGCTGAAGTGCTGCCGCCATTTTGGATAAATTCTATGTATACATATAGGGCTCGGCCCCATGTCCACGGCACGGCGCCGTCGCCGTGAAACGGCGCGGCGCGCGCCATACGATTTATATGGAGCGCGCCGCGCCGTCTCACGGCGACGGCGACGTGCCGTGGACATGGGGCCGAGCCCATAAAATCACGTTAATCTTTTGCTCCTTTTGAAGACAGATAGAAACAAACCAAAAAACCTTTTCTATAATATTAAGTTATGAAGTAAGAATAAAATCAAGTTGCCGTATAAAGGTTCATGATTCCAAGGAAAATCATAACAGTACGATCTACGAATTTCATAAAAAGTATGAACAGTTAAGGCCTTCATCCCTCTGTTGGAATAATTCTGCGGCTTCATCACGTCAAAACCGCTGGACAGATCGCCACAATCCGAAGATGATTATAGGATACTTCTTACTTGTCTAAAAAATAAGTTATGTCTTCTTCCTTTTGTGCGAAATAAGTTGCACCAAAACACCTTATTTATTTGCAGCAGCTTTTCATTATTACACGATTAAAATATATTAATAAAAGAACATGTATATAGTATTGAATTCTTAAAATAAAATACCTCTAGATATTTTTGGAATTCGCGAATTACGACTTATTATACTAAGCATACTATTTTCATTTTTAAGCTATAAGGTATAGCATTTCATAATAGAATATCGAGGGACAATTTTAATGATATATCAGGAATTAAAAAAAATAGAGCCACGCGACATTTGACACCCATAAAAAATTAATAGTAGAGAAATACACAATCACAATAGCTTTTCGAAACGAACAATACACAATGACCGAAAGGTTCACGCTTGCTTAAAACTAGATGGCCTGTGACAAATTCAATCATGTCGAACGCATGAAGTGGATGAGTCATCCCGCTTCGTACTTGTGTCGAATTGTCGTGCTCTCTCTTAAGGGATACTTAGCTAAGAATGTATCCCATGTATGAGGTCACTTTCCCTTTTCATTTTCCATCGTCCCTAAGTATTCTTTAACATTGACCTCGGCTTCTATATCGGATGAAGCTGAAATGTTGAAGTAGCCGCTGCAGAATTAGCAGTTCATAGGTTAATTATTAAGGTATTTCTTATTGGAAGTGATAAGTTTGCTGGCTGTTATTATAAGACACGGTCGATCAGCGAAAAAGTAGTTTAAATAAATTTAATAAAGCTATACCTCTAAAATTTAAGCACTTTTCTCGATTCCTAGGAACTCGCTTTAAAGCATTATCTCAGATTTGTTGGGTAAAGTTTTGGCATTGCCTTGAAACAATCATCTGCCAATCGGAGACCAAACCAGTAATAATGGTACTAGACTGGCTTGAGTACAGTTCTTTACTTCTCTTCTCTAATATTATCTGTTCTCGATATCGCCGTCGGATATCTGATTCTGATTCTATCACAATAATTGACATTAAAAATTTAATTGTTGGAAGGATTATGATATTGATGTGTCCGCAAATTATCAGAGAAACGGTACTTGAAGGTGAAATTTAATGAAAATAGGAAGATCACGAACAGCATTTGTACAATAATCTAGGGAAAATTAAATTAATTATATAGCAGGCAGACTCTTCGACAAGGAGTGAAGCTATTAAATTATGATGATGATGATGATGATGATGATGATGATATTTTCGTTGGTTAAATAGGGAATACCCATGAATTTTATTTTTTGCTTTATTCAAAGCTCATTCATGTACCAAACAGTAGACAAAAATGTTTTTCGAATAACTAGAAAATAAACCAAGATTTCATTCTATCTCTTTCTTGCAAAACAGAATTTAAAATGCATTTTTATATGGCCGGAGTGCACTATGACGTAACAGTGCATATCGGACCTTTCTGTCTTATTAGTAGTTTAAAATGCCTGTATCTTGCGTATTTCATGGCCAATTTGAATTTTAATTTCACATTTTGAAATCGTTTTTAAGGTATTTTGGATATTTAGTTAAGAAAAGCAATAAAAAAAAATCAAACATGTACCCTATTGTCGCGTCCTTACAAATTTAACGAATTATCTTTCGATGTAAAGGGCAGGAGCTGTCTATAGTCGTAGGTATTAATTTTACCCTTTGTATAGCCAATATGGGTTCAAACATTCTAAGTAGCTGAAGTGCTGTAGCCTAACTTTGTGACGTTACGTCCATGAGCCGATGTATTCCAAAGTTTGAAGAGTTTCGAGAGCACAAACGGTCTCAAACTGTTCCAACGTAATACAGAACTATTTATCATATTCTATATATGATTTTTCGAAAAGATGAGACTTGTAAAACTTCTGTCGGACGAGTATTTGTTTTACTCTTTAATAACTAACAACGTTTCTGCACACTAGCTTCTCTTTTTATCACAAGATTCTGACCATCATAAAGTGTTGGTACAGTAATTTGTTTCTTGTATGGCGTGGTACTTCTTCAGTTTTGTTTAAACACAGACCATAGCTGGTATACATATAAGAATAACATAAAACATTTCAACTGGAACACGCTTGTAAAACGAAGGTATTCAAATCCATCTTGCCGTTTGGATTTGATATCGGCATAAACATACAAAATCATGGATACTTATTACAAAGATGTCATCGTTTCTATACGTATATTATATTTAATCAGATCTATTTCACTATTCAACTTTTTTTTTGAAACATGGCCCCTATACGGAAAGTTGCATTTCTACTGCATAAATTGTATGTATTATAATTTCATGAAAAACTTTCATGAAAGGAGCCGTGAACAGCGAATCTGTTCTACGTTGTACCTACTAAGCATCTCACTAATGACCTAACGGTGACACTCGTCTGATCAACTGGGCTGTTGCCAAAACTGAATTTACAAATTCCCTTTTCTGTTCAAATATCAGAGCTGGCGTATCCACTACGTTGGTTCGGATAAGCGGATATAATTAGAAGATAGCAGAGTCAAAATCCTTTCTTTTCAAAATATATCTTTGCTTGACAGAAAATCTTTGGAAATCTTTGCGCGAACTCTTTGTTAGCAGAACTGCAAACTCTTAGCTTCTCTGATTAGCTTGTTTCGTCTGAATTTATTTATATATATAGGTATATATTATATGAATATGTAAGTATCTAAGTATTTATCTTCCTAAATTATGTCTGTAAATTAGTTGCACCGCCCAAAATATATCTGCTTTGCCTCAAGGTTGACTGGTAGAGAATGTTCTATGGCATTAAGTCCGCCTTTTGTACGAAAAGTTTTTTCTTTTGTTCAATAAAGATTAAATAAATAATTAAATCGCGGGACCAGCTTGATTGGTTCCAGAAGTACTTAAATAATACTTGCTCCTGAATTTGCTATAAGAACAAATATCCCGAAAGTTTAGAGACTTAAAGTGACGGGGAAATAAAAGTCCTTTTTTAGAAAGGGCTTATTGTAATCAGTTGTAGTATCTAGTGAGATAGTATTACTTGCAGAGAAAGTCACACTAGTTTAGTCACCTACTTTGGCATAACTAATTATTTCCCATTTTTCTCAACTATCTGTTGTAAATATGTGTGGTGACGCACTTTTTTGTTGTAAATGCAGTGACTCCCTGCCCCATAATGCTCTTACAATTTTTGGTATATTTAAACCACAAGTCAAGAAACAAAAAATATTCTAAAATATACGTCAAAAAGTAGCTGAGTTGTAAACCCTCTTTTTGCTTAAGCTTACGAGTAAGCACATTTATTATCACCCCGATAATGTGCACCGGTATTAGAAATTAGAAATACCGACATTAAGAATACGAAATGACTTGGCTGCTGCAATAAAGATGTATAAAACGGTGAGAGTCGCAATGGGGTGCCATTTTACTATTGATCATATATTTGATCGGTTTCCTTAGCAAATGATGTAGTAAATAATAATTGTGCTTAAAAATAAGAGGCACAGCAAGAAAACATCACAGCTAACTTTTTATGTTAATACATTTAGGTGATTTAGTTGCCTACTTAGTCTCAGTGTTGTTAAAATCACTACTATATATCTTTATACACTTTCAAAATCGTTTAGTGCTCAATCGGAGAATTACTTTCTAAATCAAACTGAAACTATGAAAAAACTACAACACAAGGAATAAAATATCCAGCAAAAAGCCAGTACCCTAACTATTTGTTTTAATAATGACCGTGAACGAAGCGAAATGCGAATCAACTGTAACCATTCATTTTGTTGCAATTACGCCGCGATTATGAGGCGTCGCTACTTTTTTTATCGTTAGTTATGCCATAGGGGAATCGATGGGGGAACACAAACATCCCCGCTGCACAATATATCACATCATTGGAATAAATTGGGGGAATTTGTCAATAATGAATTGGAATTTTGCAATATTTTTACGAAAGATACTGTGATAGATTTAGCTATGCGGTTGTATTTGAATACGGATATTCGGCACTAAACGGGCAGTCACTGAACGAAATGGTGACACAAGTATACGAGTCCACATAGATAGGACGTCTTTACGGCCCATACGCAATTGTAGCGAGAAATCCCTGGGCGACGATACGATGGTGGGCATAACGAATTATACTGCCCTCGGAATACGGAAGGCTGTGACAATGTATACATTTCACATACGTTTAGTACCTTTCTCTTTTAGTCGGGATATAGCCGGACGGTCAACGGGCGCTTTACGAGGCGTTTCCCAGTGCTGATGATGATTTAGATGCAAGGAATATCGGACGGAAGCCCGACGATAAACCGCGGGCCTAACCGAGGCGTTGCCATAGCAACGCGACGACGAGGGTGCCCGCCCTGCGTGCGTTCTCTGAGTAGTTCACGGACACTTATCGTTATCGTAATAAATTGGAACGCGCAATAACGCAGGGATCGCAATAAAATAGCGACGTTATGAAAGATTGTGTGTATTTTCAAAAAAGTTATATTAAGTATTTCATGTTTGGACGTACATTTTGCAGGTCTGACTTATGTGATGTAGGGTAGATATGTAACGCGACTTGACGTAAAAGACAAAGTGAAAATAAAAGGTTCCTTTTGTATGTAATGAGTGTCATTCAGTTTTATTACAACTCTTGTGCATTTTATTTTATATATGTAAACTGAAACACGTACCTTTTTAGTCCTTATTGTCATTGTGAGAAGAGCGAAAAAGGCATGTCTTATTTAACGCATTTCTTAACATAAAATGGAAATACCGTTAATAAGATGCCAAAAAGTGAAATTAAAATTGAAATCCAAAAATGACGGACGAATATAGGCATATAATATTAAAGTACTAATTAAACAGCGATTAAACTGCATGTTATATTCTGTTTTGCTATAAAGAGACAGAATCAAATGTTTGATGGCATTTGTTTAATATCTGTCTGACGGGCTATTTTTAAAGTTAGGTATTCGAAAAATATTCATCTACTTTTTGTTTTATGAATGAGCTTATAAGAAAGCCAACATAAAAATTCATGCATATGTATTTCCTATTCCAGGTATGAATGCTTTGTTATTTTAGATGAAAAAACTTTTCAAGTAGACTTGTTTTATTTTTTTTCTATCTTTTTATGAGAAAAAAAAATGTGTATAGTTTATAAGTAACTTCATTTCAATTTATCATTATACTTAGTTACAAGTAACGAGAACCTTTCCAGTTTGTTTACTTAATATATACAGCGATGGTCTCATTACTGCCTTATTATGTTTCGCAAGTTCGCCCGAGTTTATATTACTGGCTAAGTTATTTCATTTTGGTGCCGTATAATGGTGTTTGATATACAAACATAACAGTAAAATCTTGATATGAAACGTAAACACAATGTGGAATCCCTTTTATGACCCGTCGGCTGATGATGATATATCGACGTCGGCCGCGGTGTTGATCGTCACTTACCCTACCCTTATCACGGAGCACGTAATTTCGAATTCATTGACCTTAGTTCAACGCGGTTCGGGACGCAGAATTCCGTTAAAAGCTATTCCGTGTCCTTTATGTCTTCAGCATTCGTAAACAAATAAACATCGACTGATGTATAATTATTTTCTTTACAGACACCAATTGGATATGAGAGGATGAGCCATGGAATCACAAAGCGCGCCGCCAAGCCCCGACGAGTCGGGGGAGGCGGTGTTCGACCCCAGGCGCGGCCGCTATCAGCTGCAGCACCCGCCCTCGCTCCAGAGGACCTTCGCCAGCTGTCGGGAGACCACGCGACCCAGGCCCCACCACCGCCACGCCGTTTCCGAGCCCGCGCGCCCCGACGACCGCGTCCTCACCACCGCAGAAGTTCACGACTACCCCTCCTCCGAGTCAGGCATCGCCGCCGACTGCCCTCACCCCCATACAAGCAATGAGGACAGCCCCTCTTACGATCGATCTGACTATGAAGGCAATTCCAGTTATAGTCTCAGGCACACCCCTGATTACCATCACACGTTAGACTGTAAACATAGGCCGGTCGATTATAATCGCAGTCACACGCCTGATTACAATCATGGGCATGGATCGGACTGTGAGCGTGTCCATGCGCGAACTCAAGGTCGCCGTCCTCACAGAAAGCACAGGCGGGAAGAGGATGACGGAGCGCAGTCGCTTGACGAACGTTGTGCAAGGGACTTGGATGAGATTCTCCCAGCCCGGTTAGCGGCGGTCAACTTGTCACGGGATCCACCCCCACAAACCTGGAATAGAAGCAACATCGCTGCTACCATGGAACGGTTTGAACCCGTTGACTACTCTTACGCCTATTACGACCACCATTTATCGATGCCGTCGTCTTCAAGGAAAACCAACAGGCATCGAGGACGCGGTGGAATACCACGCGATCGTACCGCTCGCCACAATTACGTGACTCGATACGGAACTGAGGAGAACATCTACGAGGAAATCACAGACGGTACTAGAACCTGTCCGAAACACCGATATGCCCCACGGCAGTCACTTGTCTCTCTGGACAGAAGCGTCGTCGAAGAAGAGGTCCGTCGGGTAGAGTCACGGCATAAACGAATTTTAGGGGAGCTTAATCTAAGCGTCGAAGCGATGTTGATGCCAGAATGTGAATCGCCTGATTCTGAGCGAGCAGAAGATAGGGATAATATAGAGGAGTTGCTGAGAGTCGGGCCGACAGATGAGTTGCTTTCCCCCGCGAGTTGTAACCCTCCGGATTTGGATAGCGGGTTCAGCGGTAGCAGCAGTGGAGCAAGTTATGTGGGCAGTTTGAGAAAGAAGCCTACGGGATCGGTACCACACCTGCCGGCGGTGGCGTATGGAACGCGTGGCGCCGGCGTCCGCATCCTAGGTGCGGACGAGTGTAGCGTTCGTTGCCCCAGGGACCCGACCTCGCCCCGCAGCTCTAGCTGTGGCGATGCTAAGACCACGGGGTTTTGGAATAAAAAGTCCTGGAAGAAAATATCAGGTTTCTCTAGCTCAAACAGCATCAATAAAGCCGGTCTTACTGGTGAGTTACCCGAAATCTTATTTTCATATACCTAGCATATTATTACTTAAATAATTATTCATGAAATATAAATTTAGATTTTCAAATCACTTTAAACGTATAAATAATACCAAGCACTTTCTAGATAGTTGACAAATATCACACACGATTACCAATATAAACATTCACTACAAAATTGTACAGCATACGCGTTTCCGTTCTCACGTAAAACACGAATGATTCCGCGATATCGAGTCATAAAACCCCCGAGAGTATCGCTCCCGTTTTGTTTTCGCCCGCTTTCGTCCGCCCATGGGCGTTTTCAGATGGACGCGCGCGCGTGGCTCTGTTTGTTGTTTTTGTTTGTTTTGTTAACGGTGCGGCATTTTGCATTGCAGGTCTGCTCGTTAGGTACACTTTCCGGCGTAAGTCCGGACCGCAGGGCTCTCAGAGCAAGCGGCGTGCCGAGCCGGTCACATGCGATGCGTGCCTCTCACAACGATGTTAGCCGCACCATGGTAAGGGTCCCCACACTAACCAGCCGCCAATTAGCCAGACACACTTATTTCACTAACGATGCATCTCATCCCAATCTCATACTCGGAAAGCTTTTCACTAATGAATTTTATTATTTAATACCCCAATTGGCTAAGCCGCGTCCATTTAAAATTATATTTTTACCTCATGGAGGACTTCACAAAACCCTACTAAAACATCCACTACATAACACTTTTAGTATTTTTTTTTCGCTGAATAACAAGACACACATAATGTTAAAATATTAAGCATTAACAATAATAACGAGCGCGCGGCTGGGTCAGGAACGATTAACAAAGTCGATACAAAGTTCCCTCGTTAAGGTATCGGAGATATTACTTCTACCGACTTCGACTTAAGATAAGTATTGTTCCGCAAGAACCGAGACAATAGCATGCGCTACCACTTAATTAAGCCCCGGCGATACGATGTAACTTAGAGCGGGAGCAAAGTTTCCGATTAGTCCGCCAAGACAAATGTAAAAACAACACGTGTGGTCTTGGTTGCAGATGATGCCTGTAGGCCAAGCCGAGCTAAGTCCAGAACCGCCACTATACCATACAGGTTAATATTTCCATTACAAACTTTCATAACATTTAATGAAACTGTCTTAGAAAACAGTACGTGAGAGAGTTCCAAGTATTTTCTTACTTTTACTTACGTAAACTTTGAAAGTTTTGTTAAATAAGACCTGTGAGAATACCGCCGTCGTGACCGTTTTGTTTTTATATTTTAATGTTTTCTCATTGTTGCAGCTACTCCAACGGAAAATTGGTGGTGCCGTTGGATTCCCTAGCGCAGAGCTGAGGGGCCGAGGCCCCTCGTGCTCCCCGCCTCCAACTCTTCTGAGGGGCTCCTCAACACGATCGGGCAGCGATAAGCGCCCGCCTCTCCGCCCCGCCAGCTAGTACATCAAAAATTCACAACACAAACATTCCAATACGCAAAATCTTGTAGCACGTCTCAAAGACAGCCTGCATTGCGAATCATGTATTAAAATGTAAAGAAGAAACAAGTGTAAATAGAAAAAAGAGACTTCGGGAAAGGACGCGGCGAGTATACGTTGAAGTGATAGAAAAGCCTAATTAAATATTTGCGTTGTTTTGACAACCGTTTCATAGAAACATAAGGACTACGTTGTTACTACTTATCAATTTTTAGTAGTTACTAGGTACCTACTTGAAAAGGCTGACACAGTTAAATCGCATTTTGTACATGGTAATTGAAAAAAGTTGGCATTAGATGGTACTTTTATGACTACATATTTGATGTTTGTCTGTAACTTTTGCTATACCTAATTATCACAAGTAGATATGTGTATAAAGTATTGTTGTCTGCTGTTTTAGTACATGTTCATGGTGCCTAATAATGCCTGAAGAATATCATCTATGTATGAGAGTAAAGCTAAGAACACCTTTATATATTATAACAAGCACTAGTATGTTTTAAAAGAGGATTAAATGGGTTATCACTTAATTAATAACACTACACCTACATTTGAATTTCTTTCAAAACATATTCAACAGGCTATTTGCACCTAAATTAATCAAATATTGCTAAATTAAATCACTTTTATAACTACCGAACTGAATTTCACCATTAAAATGTAAAAACCATTTTGCAAGTCAAGAAGAAAAAAGCAATGGTCCAACCTATTTATGTATTAAAACTAAGAATTTGTGTAAAGATATCGTTTTGTAAACGAAAAATGTTGTTCTCGAGTCCATTGTTAATAGTTGTTAGCATGTAATTGTACATTTTGTAAATAAATACGCATTTAGTGCACTGTTCTTTTGTTATGAAAACCTCTTTTGCATTGTTACTTCAAATGCTTTAGTAAAAAACACTACTCAAGACGATATGTATTAGACAAAAAAATAAGAATATGTATTATATCTATTATATCAGATTTTTGTCACAATCCAAAAAAATACATAAAGAAATGAATGTAGACATTCGTTTTTCTCTGAGGTACAAATATATAAACAAAGAAGCACAATTTACCATCTCATTGTATTATTTATTTATAAATCACATTTTCTAGAATCTTGTATTTTACCATTTACTTACCTAACACTTAGGATCATTAAATGTGAAAGATATGAATATCGGTAAATGTATTAGACACCTGTCACAGTAAATGTTATACAGATACAAAATATCTTAGATATCCTAATTTTTCTTCTTAACACATTATTTTCTTCATTATGTACAATAATCC
The DNA here is from genome assembly GCA_905404275.2 of Hedya salicella. Taxonomy (NCBI): domain Eukaryota; kingdom Metazoa; phylum Arthropoda; class Insecta; order Lepidoptera; family Tortricidae; genus Hedya; species Hedya salicella. Next base: position 10,816,654 of record FR990108.1, read on the forward strand.
ATCTAATTTGGCTTTAAGTAGTGATGTTTTTAAAATGGAGAAAGAAAAATATTAGTAAGACTGTACCGGTCTCATCCAAAAGACATTTTTTAGCTATTTTAGTAATTTTTGTACAGTTTGTTACCCGCTTATATTTATATTCAAAACGCCCCATTACAGCTTGTATCATCTAATGCTACTAAAAAATAGGATTTCGAGCAAAACTGCCAATATCATAGCTGATGTTACAAGTGTCTAATAAATTACCTTTTATTCATACATATTTATAATTAATGTACATAATAATTAATTTAAATACATATTTGAATCAGTCAGTGAGACTTAAGTAATAGGTATGTAACTATCGTGCTAAGCTGGACTGATAAGAGGTAAACACTCTCAATGTTATATTTCTTTTACTGTCTGTAAGAATTTAGCGACCGTGTTCAAGTCAAAAGAGATTTTTATTAAATAAATCATAAAAGTCACTATATATTTTATTTTACCCCACCCCTGACACAATAATTCTGTTAATTCTAAAAGAGTTTTAAGTACCTACATTCATTTTGTTACCAACATTATTAATTATTATTGATTTATTGTTTTAGTTTTCTCTCATAATTAAAAGTTATATACTCTACAGAATCTTAATTAGTGATTTTTATAAATAGTATTGTGTCATTAAAAAAACAGTAACGAAAAAGAAAAGTTAACAGCTTTTGGAAAGTTATACGTTATAATTAATTATAGTATTCTAGAAGGCGCCCGCATTTACCCGGGTCGGGTCAAATGTATCCTATAACCATCTGTGGATGGCTATCCACAGATGGTTATAGGATACTTTTGCTGGCTAGCTACCTGTGTATCAAAAATAGTTGAGATCTGTTTAGCCGATTTGGCATGATGAAGCCACTACGATACATACGAACGATACTTTTTACCCGACTATCCCAAAGGAAAAAAGAGGGGTTATGACTTTTTCTCCTCCACGAACAAACTTGATAAGGTGCCCACCTTCTAGCACTATTATAAAATTGTAAACATGAAATGTTTGGCTGTACACTGAAGATATTTTCAAAAACATAATTGCACTGAATCGTTTTTTTTTATTTTTTGTATGGTTGTATGTATCGATGTGGCTTCATCACGCCAAAATGGATTTCAATTATTTTCGGTACACGAATAGCTGGGTGTTCACTGATGGTTATAGAATACTTTTTACCCGACTGCGATGAAGCAAAAAAGAGGGTTATGGCTTTTTCCTCCTCCGCGAAAGAAGTTGCGGGCACCCTTTTGTACAAAATAAACATTGTAACAACGGCTAGCGTGCTTAGGATCTTTTTTCTTCGAAGTTTCAGTCTCATGCAGGTCCTAGATCAAGTTCGGTAGGTAGATCAGTCACTAATGAGCTAAAAGTTTCTAGAACAAATATTTACGCAATTAACATTAAAGTGGATATGTGTGCTCTCCAAGTCACGTCAAGATTCAAAGATTCAAGATTCAAAGATTTATTTGCCACGAATACAGTTACACAGTTGTTACATGTAATTTAACAGTACCATGTATTCAGCCTACAAACAGGCATGCAAATGTTTAGGATAATTAAAACTAATAAGTAAAAACAATTAATTATAGAAAATAAAATATAGAATGTCAATAATATAATTCTACCTAATTCTACATGACTCGAGAAAAACTTTCTTTTGTCAAATCAAACATTGAAAATTCCCAGAAATAGATAGCTGTATCAGCTTTAGTATAGATGTTTCCATAATTTGTGGAACAAACTGCATGTCTGTACGATCAGTGTCTAACAGTTCATATCCCTAATAGTATTTCCTTATCCTTAATGCTTTTTCAGTCGAGTACCGCGTTAAGGAGTTTACTCAGTTACCTAATTAAGGAACGAGACTTAAAAGGCTAATTATATGAATATTGTACTCGTATACCATACTTTTTCTACGAGTAACCCATAAACTACAGTAAATGAAACACAGCTAAATAAATAATTGCAAAAACACAGCGTTCTTTTTTTTTAAATTCATTATAGTTCTGCGCGGAGTTGTATAATAAGTTCATTATAGTCCAGTGGCATATAATATAAACCATAGAGTGATGTTCAGTTTTAAAAAGTATGCCTTTTAGTACGATTCGCGGAGATCTTATTCACAGATTAACGAGTAGAAAAAAATACAAAAGATACAGGGTGTAAACATTCACTTTCCACATTAAGCAGGATCCAAATCTTTTCGGGAGAAGTTCGCAAGGTATTTGTCCCTTACTTAAGTACTGTATAAAATAAAGGATGTTCATATAAGCTGTGACCGTGAGTAATGGGACCGGTAGTCCCTACGCAAACCTATTGTGGAATCAACATAGACACCGTTACATAGCCTTACATAGACCTCGTTAGCCATTGTAGAACACATATCTACCTCATGACATTTTCGTCTAAAGGACAGTATATAAATCCGTAAGTAATAAATAAATTTTCAATTCATATTAGATATAGGAAAATTATATCAGGATTAGTGGAGCGAAAACTATTTTGCGTAGCTTATATTTATTTACAGGATAGCCTATTTCATTCTGTAGGTTGTATAGCTATGCCTAAAATTATGAGGGAATGACGTGATGCCATATTGTTTTGTGTACCGAAAAACCACTATACCATCAATCACCCTTTTGAAACGTACCAAACATATAAAAATTGAACTAAAGTATAACCAAAACCCACTCGTTGCGAAAAGACGCGATTTTGCGTTATGTGGTTATATTAATACGATGCCTTTCTTATACGCTAAATTCGCGTGTTTTTTTTTATTTCGACGATCAAAGTCGAAGAAAACAATAATAATAAAATGAATAACGAAAAGGTTGTATACTTCCGAAGTAGAATTTATAACTATAGATTATTTTTACTCAGGTGCCGAAAACATGAATTAGCATTATCTAATATTTTAAATTTTAAAGCTGGTGAAAACGGTTCCCCTCCGTTAGCCCGAAAAACTTTCGTCCTAATTTCATTAGCCCTAATTTTGGTAACCCTAAAATCACAAACCCGAATTTTCATTCATCCTAATTAATGAATAGCCCTAATTTCAGGATCCCGAATTTTCATAATGCCTAATTTCATCATACCGAATTTTCACTAGCCCTAATTTGCACTTAGCCGATTTTTTTAGAGTACTAATATTATAATACCTAATTATGTTAAAACCTACATTTTATTATACCTAATTCGGAATTGCCATAGACTCAGGATGTAAGTACACGGGAATCTTTTGATGCTCCGCTCGCTTCGCTCGATCCTATATATTGTCACAATAGAAACCTAACCTAACCTACAGTTTTCGGGGTTCAGCCAATTCGATATTTGTCCAAATCCGTATTTTCTGTTTTAACGTAAAAATAGGTTTAATAATCTTTAGTACTCTTGACATTTAGTGTCAGTAATGATTAGGTCTAATAATCATTAGGTTTGGTAATTATTAGGTTATTTCATATTAGTATTGTTGATCATTAGTACAAATCATTATTAGAGTATTCGATTATTAGGTCTAACAACTAATTAGGGTATAAAAATTAGGTGATATGACATTAGGGCTAATGAAAATTAGAGCTAGCGTTGGTAGGTGTAATAATATTAGCACTAGCGTTATTAGGTCAAGTAGGGGAGTACCGGTGAAAACAGTAAAAAAATATCAAATATCGGAAATGTCATTATACCTACATTAAATTTAAATCTCGATAATTGATGATTGCTTTAAATTCGAATGGCATTAACGGTAAAAAGGATAATTTATTTTAAGTAAGTTGGATTTATTGAATTGGTGATACGTGTTGATACATTTATGCATAAATTAAGTTTATCTCCGATATTAATTATGAGACCGTATTTTGTAGGCAACGATTATATACTATTTTCTGCCCACGAGTTCGTCCGCCTTAAATTCGTTTATCTCGGATAAGGGTATTTTTTCGGGATAAAAAGTAGCCTATGTCCTTCCACGGGACTCAAACTATCTCCATACCAAATTTCATCCAAATTGGTTCAGTGGTTTAAGCGTGAAGAGGTCACAGACAGACAGACACACTTTCGCATTCATAATATTAGTATATATTGTAAATATATATATACCTACATACATATAAATATACATATTGCGTTTATTTAAAAAAACTGTTCAGAATGAAAACTCATAACTTACGTTCCATCCTTTATAATAGCATTCGGATTCATCTGAGCCCTCTTTAACTAGTTGAGAGGTAAGGGTGAATAACATAAACATACCTACCTACCTAAAACCTATTGGAACTTTTGTGCTAACCCTATCACCAATAAGATCCCCACTCTTCCTAGCCATCAAAGACCTCCATTTTTTGTTAGCTCTGAGTAGCCTAGGGTAGTATTGACTTCAGCTCCCCTCGTGATCCCCTTTGTTGTGAGCTGTCATCCAGAAAGGGAATTGCGCCCTTCACAAATATATTTGCCATGTTGGATAGGGTTTAGTTTTTGGCATAAGTTAAAATGGTGACGATTAAAGGGAGTTTTATTTTTATAGACATTTAGATAATTAGCTAGCGTATGATGACTAAACCTAGTACCTTGATAAAATAAATAAATTTTTGCTAAACGGTCTATTTTCGACCATATTTATTCTGCACCCTGGTATACCTATTAGTATTCATGCAAGGGCCTAATTTGATTGATTACTACATGTCATTATTTATTATAAGTGATCTTCGGTGGCGATGCGCGCGCTAGCACTATCTGATTACTATACGGCAATGAACTATATCTCATCAACACACAAAAAATAATTATACAATGTTGAGTACATTAATAATATTCTCAAAAGGACCTCTAGGTCCAAACCTTACGTTCTAAGAATCATATTAGGAGATTCAAATCTTTTCAGGTTGCACAAACATCGCAGCAGGAAAAAAATAAAGAAAAATGCTGGCATTCACTTAGGCCAAACGCTTTCATCTACGTCCTCATAAAAAACAACCCTTAAATTTTCGTACAATGCTCTGAATGGGTATAAAATTTCGCATCTCCCCGAGGGGAGCGTGCATTAAGATCTTTTATGCTCTTTAAAGGGTTAATTGTTTAATTGCCAATAAAAATTAAAACTGAGATTACTTCTGTAGGCATTTATGTTCATTGTCGACGTACACGAGGGACAGCTGTCACATAAATGAGTTACAACTGCATCGACTATATGACCAGGCGTTTAATAAAAATGTTGAAACTTAGGATAACTTAGGAATTAATATTATTTTTAAACAAGAAGGTGCCCGCAACTTCGTTCGCGGAGGAGAAAAAGTCATAACCCCTCGTTTTCTTCAACGTAGTCGGGTAAAAAGTATCCTATAACCATCTGAAGATACCCAGCTACCCGTATACCAAAAATAGTCGAAATCCGTTTAGCCGATTTTGCGTGATGAAGCCACAACGACTCATACAAACATACATAAAATCCAAATATATTGTTCGTTTTAATGACCTCCAAATAGTCCATAACAATCTTTTTTTTAAATATCATCAATGTAGAGACATTTCATTTTTACAACTTTATAATAGCATAGATTAGCCCGCTGGATTTAGTTCCAATTTTCCGTGCATTAAATTGCTTACCACTTTTAGAGATTTTATTAGGTACGGTTAACTTGAAACATTTCATTAAGAGGCAAGGTCTTGTACGGTTTATGTAAACATAGATTTGGTAATAAAATGAAATGTTTATACGATTTTAAATGCATTTTGCGTAATTTTTACATTTATTTATTCCATGTCTTCTGTATGATTTGAAAAATAATTGAAAATCAAGTGCAGTTATTTTACACACCGAAGCCAACTCGGTTTATGTCTTAATATTTTGAAAAAAATCCAAATTTTAACTATTTACTTGTCTAATTTAAAAAAAAACAACATGTGTAAGACCCGCCATCTTTTTTTAAAAGAATGTGAAACCTTCGCCGCTTCTCACCAGCGCCAGCAAAATGTCTGCTCTTGGCTACATGCCACATACACACCCACTTTAATTAATTTTGCAACACGTACATCACTGAACCTTAATGTTGCAAAACAAGCCGAAGTTTCATACAAACTAAGCTTATTCCTTAGGCATCAAACAAAGATCTTTATTTAGGTTAACATGGACACAAAAAATGCACTACAACATTTTATTATCACTGCATTTTCAAACATTGTTTGAGAATTTTTTGTTCCCTCCTTTCATGCAAAGTACAAAGAAAATTTTAAACGTCATGTGTTTATCAACTTATTGGGCGGAAACGTGAAATATGCTTTCTGACGTTCAAAGGTATAAAAGCAAGTTTGAACAAAATTGTACCTACACAGGTTTTTATATTTATTCTCATTTTCAGAACAAAGATATTGTTGTTAGTCTAAAACTCACAAAAGGGAATCGTACATTGGTTCGGTTCAAATTAATCTTTTGTTCGTACCGTCGTGGTCCGAGTCGTCCAATTAATATCAATATGGCGGACGGATCTGAACATCCCGAATTCATCTAGCTGGTTTACGAAAACACAATAAAATGTATATTTCATTTACTTTCGTTCATATTTTTTTAAAAATGACATACTTTGCAGTTACGCGTACCTATAAGTAGTGGCAGTTGCATCAGACTAATATAATCTTTATTTTTTACCCAGCTCTTGCTTCTCATTATAGAAATCATATTGGAAAGTAATTTTGTTATTTTATTAATAAGGCGTAATTATTTGTTTTAAGTGTGACTGAGCAGCAATGTACGCAATCCAACTAGGTTTGACAACTGGCATCACGTACGTACAGGACATGTCATATAAAGCTATCGACTACAACAATGTACCTATTAAATGGTGTGCTCAATTATTGCTTAAGTAAGAAATAAAAGCTGCTCCTTAAAGAAATGTATTGTGAAAAAACGTTCTGTATAAAAATAATAGCCTGCACACTCAAAGGTATTATTTTTCTTAACCTCCATCGTATGGAAAACATACTAAATGATACGGTTTTCCCATTATAACAAATACAATCAGAGATTAAAGGATCAACATAATTGCAGCACACGAGGTTAAGGATATAAAGTAGGAAACATTTGAATTAATTATTTAAATCTCACTTTTTGCTCGATACTGAAATACACCTAAAATTAATGGGAATACCTACCAATTGTATAGAAATTGTATTTTATTATTATATTAAATTGTGATCATAGTTTCAAATTAGTTGTTAAAATTATTTTAAGAGTACATTTAGAGTTTACAAGTATTATTACCTTAATATCAATTATTACGAACAAAGTATTCATCTTTTATTGATGTCAACGTCCTTTTTTACCAAGTTAGTTTACTAACTCGCCATTTTATCGACACGCAATTACATAAAGTTAAGAAATAAATCCGTCCAGTGTAACTTTCACCTAAGAACAACTATCAAAAGGATATCCATTCGGATTGATGGCGACGATTCTATAGATTAGAAGCTCACAAATACGGACTGCGAGTACCAAAGTAGGTATTGGATATATTTATGATATTAGTGGATCTATTTTATTGGTAGCTCTGATAAATCCACTCGATTTGTTAGTGTGTTGCGTCCGACGGGGTTATTGCATTCCATTTCTCCGACCTGATACCTGTAGCAAAATGTTCGGGTCCTTTTTCTGACTGTGACTAAGCTGCGCTCTCTATCAGGCAGCCAATCACGGCCCATAATGCTAAAAGCTACAAAATGCCTGCTATTTTGTACCATTGATGTCTAAAATGGCTATACTTCATTGAAAATCCGAACGAAACGACAACTTCAGAATTGTAGGCTTCAGTCGAATAAAATCTATTTATTTCTTTGCAAGTCGCTTGGTTTTTCTAACTTTTCTTAATAAGATTATTCATGTGAAGTTTCAAGTCAGATGTCTATGTATACATAGTCTCGTTTATTACTCACTCAACCAGTCTCCACTGAGCACGGCTTCGCCATAAATAATGCTTAATAAACTCAAATATAATGACTAAAGAGCATTAGCATAAACTGCTCAACTTTACCCGAAAACCATAACACGAAATTAATATTATAAAGTAGAGATAACTATTATAAATGGGTTTGTAACAATAAACGCCTCTGGCTCCTGTTTTTGTTCTAGAATTCCCGGAGTTCCTATCGAGAAGGGTAACTTGGGGCAAAGTAAACATTAGTTGACTTAGAACCCGACCCCATTCGCCCCGGGCCAAATTAGTTCTTAACACCAACACCAGATGAAGTTAACAATAGTTATGCCGGCAGCTCACTAGCAAAACCTAATATTGTAAAACTTGTGATCCAATTATCATACATGGAAATCTTGAATAAACAAATAAGGTCTTGTAAGAAACAACTTGAAAATTTGACTAATACGAGTAGGCGTTATTAGCCTCATGAGGGTAAAGATTGATTGCTTGTTGGGAAGATTATGTTGTTTAGAACTTTAACATCAATTGAAAACTGGCTTCAGATTGTAACATAAAATTGACGAGAGCTTCCGCTTGCGGCTTTGGTCGGGATAATTTCATAAGTACTTACCTAAAGTTTTGAGGGTAAACAAAGCATTTCCAAGAGTAATTTACGATATTATTTTAAGCATACGCTGCGGGGATAATGATCCCTGGCGGTAGTAATCAATATGTATCTATATCTAATACATAAGCTACATAGGTATATCATTTAAACCGCCATGTGGTTTGGCAGAGGATGGATGAGAGTTAATAGTTATTTTATTGAATAAATGTTTTTATTATTATTATTCACTTATTTATTTCCATTCATAGGGTATTCTTCATAGGCCCTGTAAGGGCCTTGTAGAACCGCCCGTGTAGCTCCTTACTCCTCCATACGTCCTTGCGGTCTACGGAGCTAAGCACCGTTGGTCTGCGCCAGTTCTCGTTTGCCAGGGATAGAGGGGTGAGGCCTTTGTCTACTGCCACTACATCGCAATGTATCCCACACTCGTTATTTAGGAAATACTCCCCAAGACTACACACCTCGTGGTTATGGAGGTCTTTGGCGTTTAAAAAGCCACGGCCCCCACACTTACACGGGATGCACAATCTCATAACTGACGAGCGTGGGTGTAGCATGCGGTGTGTTAGTGAGCAACATACGGACCCTCCTATCCAGGGCGTCCAGCTCAGTCTGGATACACCTTAGTATGCCAAAGGAGTAAGTGAGCAGGGGCATCACCCAAGCGTTGAAGGCGCGCGCCTTGTTGCCACCCGACAAAAGACTGTTGAGTACTTTTGCCAACCGACAAAAAAAGCGCTCCTTCACTGCCTGTCTAATGTCTCCGTCCGCAATACTCAATGACTGTGACATACCAATACTATACTATATTACTTAAAGGTTTCAACTTCGGAGAGAGATCTGAGAGACATTGTCTCGGAAAGCTGTAAATTAGTTGAATTTACGACTTTCTCCCGCTGTACATACATGACCACCAAACTCTACACCAAACTCCATATTGAAAGATTCTGGACTTTGAGTAGCTCCACCAGTTCCGGTCGTTTTGGTGCAAAAGGCTTAAGGTCGTCCTTGTACATCAGATGAGAAATGATCTCCCCCCTCTCCGAAGCTGGTAACCTAGTCCTGAAACCTTCAGCAGAGTGCTGAGTGGATTCAGGGCTAGGCAGAACCACAGTGGACTCAGACTGTCGCCCTGAAAAATACCCCTCTTGATCATTATAATTATTATTATTATGAAGTTGAGTTCATTCATCAAGTAAAGTTAAAATGAAAGAGTTTGGCACGAGATCTGGTGAGGTGGAGGGAGACATACAGTTTAGTCAAAGAATAAATAATAAATAAATATTACAGAACAATTTTACACAAATCGAACTAGTCCCACGGTAAGCTCAATAAGGCTTGTGTTATGGGTACTAGACGACGATATATTTAATAGATATATTTACTTACATACATAGAAAACATCCAAGACTCTGGAACAAATATTTATGCTCATCACACAAATATTTGCCCTTACCGGGATTTGCACCCAGGACCTTCAGCTTCGCAGGCAACGTTACTCCCGCTTAGCCAAACCGGCCTTCAAAGAAAATTCTGAACACTGCGATAAATTAACTTTTTTAAATGGGCAACGGACGCTTTCTCTTCTTGAATACTATTTAGGACATCTAAGGACAGTTAAATAGAGAATTATGTCTTTTGTATCCTCGCGAATCAAGTTTCGTACACTTTTTAGTTTACTATAATTATGTCGGAAGAAGGCTGATTGTGAAAAGAAGATCGCACTTTCGTTACAAAAATCAGCTAAGCTCACGAGCGACGCTTTCATTAGCGAGTTGAGTTAGTTATTCCAGTTGCGATGGCCACGAAAACGGTTTGAATATGATAAAGACAAAGATAAGTCCTGGACCTAACTTACTAATTGTACTTGCATGATGATGTTTTGCAAAAAACGCTCTATGATTTATTTCAAGAAGAAGGTTTTCATGAATTCCCACGCAAAGAAGCCAAGCTTAAAAAATAGTCTAAAATATCCTTAACTTTGAATGCATTGGATACTTAATATTTTCTTCTGTTTCCACGATTATTACTCATTCATCAGATCAGGCCTAAGCTGTAAAGACAGTTACACATGTGCCAGAAGGGCTTAATTATTTTATTCTAATAATTTACCAAGCAGCATTTCACAAATGAGGCGTACTGAGGAGAAAAGAAACGCTGCAAAGAAAAACTCCCAGGCTACCTCATTACTAATTATAATATTTAAAAACAGAGACTATTAAACTACTTTTAAACAGATAAGATATTTTTCACCGTTCGGAAATGAAGGTTTTGCAGTCCTGTGTCTCGCTTGTTCCTTGATGAGATTTATTACAGGATCCCAAGCTGGTGGTAGTGACAATCCATCTTCTCTATTGAAATTAGGATGCTTTTTAATCTCAATAGCCTCGCGTAGCATCCTGGGAAAATATCTTTTTTCTTTGGCAAGGATAGAAGGTTTATCAAACTTAATTGAGTGGTTTGGTTCGTCAATGACATGTTCACAAACTGCAGACCTATTACACCGACGGTGCTTGACATCTGCTATGTGCTCCTTCACCCGGGTTGATACACTGCGTTTCGTTTGACCAATGTATGAAAGACCACACTCGCAGTCCAGCTTATAAATGCCTGCACTCTGCAAAGGGGTGCTACTCTTCACGGGTCTAAGGTATTGAGACACCTTCGTCAACGGCTTGAAATATGTTTTTATAGAAGCACGCTTCAAGATGTTTCCGATCTTGTCTGTGACCCCTTTCACATATGGTAATACGGCAGGTTTACGCTCGACTGTTGGTTTCTTCATACTGGGATTCTGCTTGGAACGTGGTATCTGGAGCTCGTTGGCTCGAAGCGCACGTTTGACATTCTGTAACTCAGCAGTCAGATGTTGATTGTCGCAGATACCCCTGGCTCTCTGAAACAAAGATTTACCCACTGTAGCAAGTTGACAGGGATGGTGGTGAGATTTGCCATTCAAATACCTATCTGTATGCGTAGGTTTCCTATATACAGTATGACCTATGTCATTTTTAGGACCTCTAATTACTAGCACATCTAAGAATGCAAGTGAATTTTGATTTTCCAACTCCATAGTGAATTTAATTTTACTATGCATGGAGTTCAGATGGTCTAAGAAAGCTGAAACACTAGATCTAGGTTAATATACGCGATATAATCCGTTAAATTGTTTTATTTCAATGCATTGGATACTGTAAAGAAATACTATTGTATTCACAAAACATGTCATATGTGATACCAGCACTGTGAGCAGCGCCGCCGCGCCGGGCTTACCGCTATGGTCCGGGCCCCTCAACTCGTAAGCAATAAAAAACAATAATTGATATCACCAATATAATATTTATTTAAACATCAACCACTTCAAATCAAACAAGAACTACATAGTCGATGAGGGATATACTCGTACGAAACGTCAATATGTATCCAAATAAATTTTTAAAATGATGATTTTATTAATTAAATGAAATACTTAAGTTAAATGATCTGATTAGGTTTTTGTGGGTTTTCCCTAACATTTGTTGCAAGGTCTCCCAGCAAAGACTTTTCTTAATGTAACTGATAATTCGAAAGTGCTTGAACCTAGGCCTACTTGAATGAAGCATATTTTGATTGGTTGATTGAAATTAATGTGTTCCAGTCACACGCACCTTCAAAATACCCACAGTCATTTTCGTGCAAGCTGTAGAATGAACTTCATGAAGGAAGAGGAATAGTGGCCGTCCTGATCGCACCTGCGTGACGGTCGCGTATATAGCAATTGATATAACCAGTCACGTGCTTGTGATGTTGGTTTCAACTCTATTTATACTTGAAATAACAATGGTGACGTGGAACTACAGTTGCAGAAAGCACTTGAGTAGATATGACAATATAATCGTCTCTTTCTGACATGCACGTGTGAGTACGAGAATGATGGATGCTTCATTTCATTATTTATTTTATCGAGTGATAAACTCGACCATGTCCTAAAGAGCAAAAGACAGTCGGTCTAACCTGAGGAGCTACTCCGATGAAGTTCGTAGGCGCCGTCTCACTCACTTAAACACAGTTTAACACGGGTGTGAGACTGACGGCAATATACGAACTTTGAATTTCGAACTTCAGAGTAACCCCTCTCGTCCGAGATGAACAGCGCAGCTTAAGACACCTTGGCGAAATATTGTAGACGTGTCCTCTGCCTCAACTGGGGGAAATAGGACATTACGCCAAGTAAGTCAAATTATTAGTGCGGAATTCACAAGAGCCTAATTAAAAAACAAATCTTGTGCAATATCAAAGCTGTGTCTTGAGATTCACGCGGCAAAATTTGATCAAAGTAACATCACAGTCACTTGTTTTAATGGTACTCAACGCGTTGAATCAATAGACGTTAGACATTTAATCAATTTGCTTCGTATTTCAGAAATTCCTTTGACATAACATTTTATTAGAATTTCAACAGACTAGTCTGAATAAACTCAATCAGGGTAGTCTAGTGCTCGGTGAATATAGGCATAGTGCTGCTTATTTTTGTATTGAATATTCAGTTATGCTACGGTAATAAAATAATATAGCTACAGATTTGACGTAGTAAGATTGCGCCTTCAACGCAAATACATCTTTTGATAAAAAATTCACAGGCCTCGAACACTTTAGAATTACTCCTACCGTCCTTATGTAATGTTTGGCTTTATTAGTACGAGTATAAATAAAAGGAAGAGATATCACCATAGAGGCATTTTCCCATAGACGCAAGTGCCCCAGTAGATATTTACTTTTCTTTGAGACGTAGGTATAAATAATACCTATAAGTGAAGCATAACTATAACATTTTAAGCCTTGGTAAAAAAAAAGTGAAAATGGCTATTTTAAAGTAATATTCTTTTTTGTATGTTTGTATGTATGTGAGTTTGTGTCAACGTCACACCTAAATGACTAAACAGATTCAAGCTATTTTGGGTAAAGCACCCCATTCTCAGATGGTTAAATTATACTTCTTATCCGACTACGCAGAAACAAAAAAGGGGTCATAATGTTTCCCCTCCGCAAATGTAGTTGCTTTTAGTTATTCTATATTGGTACTACGACTACCTACGTGGTACGACTGTACGTGGAACAGTTATTTAAATTATTGTGTATACAAATTAAGACTATAGGTAAAGGTTTCTAGTTTCACAACGGCACTCTAGAAAAGTTTTTCAGCTCAGAGACCTTACACTAGAATTATTTTAATGAATGTTTGTGCAACTGAGCATGAATGGTAATAATACACGTCCATTAAGGTAACACGGACGTTTTAGTGGTGCCCTCCAACGCAATCTACATAACGAAACTTTTCAGTCACAAGACCAAGGGGCTGCCATTCATCCCCTTAATAATGCAGTCACGTATCGCGTTAATGAAAATTGTTCTGACGACTGAATTCCCGCCATTTTGTTTCACCTACATCAAAGAGGTGGTTAATTGGGTGGGGAAGTAATTTTGTAATTTTAATTCTCTATCTCTATTTTACGTAACCTAATTGAAATGCGTAGATCCGTAGTAGATCCAGAGTGTCCAAAAGCACACCCATAAATAAAATAAAAATTAGAATACGATGGTTACAATTTGTTTTAAAATGGCCCAACTTCGGTTTTCTTTGATGCCTCGCTAACATTATATATTATAAGTACATTTTTATGTTTATATACATAAAGGCACCGCAAGAGCACTTGCATGCAATTTTAATTGCGCCGTTAAGATCGCCACCGTCCGGCCGCAGCCGGAGTTAGTTTCGTCGCGACGAACTAAGCGCCGCGCCGTTCGGGCGGTTTACATTTTAGTGCAAAGCTTTGGGACGCCAGATAAAAATTATGGTGATATTTGATTATATTAGGGTGAAGTTTTCGGAGTTTACGGAGCAATGCGTTAATCTCGTGCGAGAAAAAAGATTATTAGACAATGATGGCTGTCATTTCCTATTTCGTAAATCCGTATTTAGAATCTGGCTCATACTAAATGCGTCACGATTAGACGACATGGCGCCTCCCAGGTAGCACACAAGCTCTATACTTAAGAGGTTATCACAGTCATTATACAGCCAGTTTCAGTGTTAAAAGGCTGTTTAAGCTCTAATACAGCTTGTGTGCTACTTGGGCTACTCCCTTAAAGAACAAAATCTTTTAAAACTGCGATAATTATGACGATCGTAAATACCTTCTTAATCGTAATAAAAATAAAACACAATAGTCGTTGTAACAAGACTGACGAGACGAGTTTACTGTATACGGCCACTAGATGGCGTTACTAGTAGGAAGTATATCATTTTGATAATATTATTTTAACAAATCCTATATCTAAAAGTCCTACTAAACTCGTATACCGCAACTTGTATGCGCTTTTCGGGCGGTTTACATTTTGCAGTACATAGCTGTTATGCTCTATCACCATCTATGCTCTACAGCTATGTACTGCAAAATGTAATCCACGGAAGGGAATGTTTTCGGCGTTAACGGAGCAATGCGTTAATCTCGTGCGAGAAAGAAGATTGAGAGTTTACTTACATTTTTTATCTCGTATTAGTTGCCCTCCTTTTAGGAATAAAGTTTCGATGGTTAGGTTCTTAGTAATCACCGCCAGAGCATGCTAAGTTTATCAATACGAAGAAAGAACCAGTTGATGTTGTGTCTAGAATTGTACATAAATAAATAAACACCCCTGTGGGATAATGACATTCATGACTGAATTGTCATGGTCTGTCAGTCAGCCACTGCTGACTCAAAGATTAAGATAGCTTGAAAGACAAAGGCCGTTTTTAGAGATGTAATTTGCTTTTCATCAAGTGAAGCCAAAGTTAGAAGTAGATCTATTATCCTCAAAAAGTAAAGAGTCAAATGACCAAGGTGAAATGCAATCATTAAATACCACCCGTGACCATGGAAAGCTGGAAAGCTTCCGAAACGTCGGGAACTAAAATGAGATAATATACGCGATATAATCCGTTAAATTGTTTTATATCAATCTTTAAATAGTTTTATTTTATAAATACTAACTCTAGGCTTATGTTAATATTGTAGTTACTAACAAAATATGGATCTAGTTGTCCGAAATAAATATTTTGAATTTGAATTTGAATTTGAAAATACAATTGTTCGTGAAAAAACGGTCCATCGGTTCTGAAAAAAAAGGAAGAAGTCAAAAAGTTACTGGAATGTTGGCTCATTTTTGACGGCCTTTTTGAATTTAGTCCTGAGAAAACCTGGAGGCACGTGAATGATTTGCCTAATAAAGAAGGCGTTGAGGCAGGATTAAGTTATTACGACTACACTACGTTATCTTGTTGCCGGGAATAAATTAAGTCTTGAAACAAAAGGCATTTCGGCTGTGGAAATTTTGTAATGTCATTAGGGACATTTGGATGTAACGTTCTAGAAGATGCTCGCAACTTTCTCCATATCACACATAACCCCGTTTTTTGTCTTATCGTCCCCCGTTAGAAAATATGTTAGAAGCATATGTGGATGTCCAACTATCACTATACCAAAAACAAATATAGAAAATGCAAATAATACAAAACATTGCAATTGAGATGGCTCCTAATATAATTATTAATATATATATTAATATATTAATTTGTTTTTGTAAAACGTTCTGGCTGACGGCACCACACAAATACCCGTATGTATTTTTTTTTTGTAAGACTTACAACATGACTATCGGTCATTTTAGACGTGCCCCGACATTTGTATTTTTAAGGTTTATAATTTAATTAGGTATGTAAAATATGCTTAGGCCTAAATGTTTAATCTAAATTTCTTGTAATCACCAAGAGAACGGGTTTAGAATATGATGCCTAAGTACCTAAATATAAAATAATTATACATTTGGGATTAGTGTTACGTAGATCGACCGAGGCCAAAACTTAGCTATAATATTATTAACTATAATTATTTACTACTTAAGACAAATTTAATGCATTTTACTTTTGATATTCTAGTTTTGATTTACGTTTCTTAATGCGCCTTCCGGTTTCGGCGCTTCTTGGACGATAGCAATGCAATTTAGTTTTTGCAAGGTATCGCTATGGACTGATTCATACGAATAAGTATGTTAGATTGAGAAAATCTAGGTCGGGGAGGTCATAACTAGAGGTAGTGGTAAGCTTGGGCAGTAAATCTTTGCGGTTACAGCACAATCTGATGAATATTGAACTCAGTACACAATCTCATGTAAGTGGAACTATGGTTCCTACTTTGCACTAATTACATTTATTTCTTCGTGTGACAGTTCGACTACGTTCGTAGCGATTGATGACGTTATTTAGATTTTTTAACTTGATTTTCACCTAGACCTGGCTAGACCTCCTTACCAATAATCGGATTCAGTGTTTTTTCGTACCAATGTAATTCCTTTTTTGGTTGACACTTCTATTTCACTTTCTTCCCATTTTTGTCACATGTCATCAAAATTCAATTTACGCCTTTTTATATTTTACATTTATACATAATATAATTAAAACACACAACCGGTTCCTACTAAACTGTAGTTAGAGATTAATAACCGGAATAAATAACAACACCGTATTGGGATCATTACAATTGTATACACATTGGAACCACAAACAACAAACAGTTGCAAGTGTAAACCACAGTCTCTGGGATGCGTCATTACTATGAAGTAAGCCCCATCAATGACTTACTACGGTGACAGCACAAACCATCCCGGAATATTTCAAAATCTAATATGTATGTGGCGCGACGTAAAACCAAAATGAAGTCACATCAAGTTTGATCAGTAACTTACATAATTAAAATGGACAGTGTACGCCAAAATACAAATACGCTGCACCGGTAACGTCATAACTAGCGGTAAGCCCGGGCAGTAACTCGACGCTGTCAGCACAGACTGCCGGCTACTGAACAAAACGTTAGGTTAGTAGCCAGAACTAGGAAAACAAAAAGGACAATACGGAATATCACAAAATCCTAATATGGGCATAAAAGCTGTGACTTTAAAGGAAACGATATAAACTCATGAGTCCTTACAAGCTATAATCTCGAGCAGTAACTCTTAGAACTAAAATGGACACTGTTGTACACCTAGGTATAAGTACGATAAATGCACGCACAAATGCGGCACAAACAGAAGTGCCCCAGTGCGCTACTGGCACCGGTAACGTCATAACTAGCGGTAAGCCCGGGCAGTAACTTGTCGCGGTCACCACAGACCGCCGGCTACCGAGCAAAGCGTTAAGCTAATTAGGTAGATGAAATTATCACAAGTAATAGAACAGGTATATTACTTAATAATGCCTTACATTAGTCGTCTCTAAGATATAGTTTATTTACTAACAATCTTCAACGTCGAAATGAAGGGAACTCAAATGAGAATTATACGCGATATAATTCGTTAAACTGTTTTACTTAAATGAGTAGGTAATAATCGCGGAAACAGGAGAAAATATTAACAATCTTCAAATCAATCTTCGTGTGTATTATGAAATGTTATCCCATTAAATTTGAAGCCACTTAACACTAGGTTAAGTGGTCTGTGCTGTGCTGCAGCCCTATATCTTGTCCAAGCTCACTAAAAACAATCGCATTCCATTTTTCCTGATCTCAAAAATCATTTCTAAACGGTCTGGAAACTAGTTCACAAAAATTGGACCACGACGACGCTCAATAGAAAACTGCCTTAGCTCGAGTGTACTACGGAAATATTTATGTAAAAACATATCTAGGTTGTAAAAATTCGATGCCTAGTTTGTCCACGTCCGCGGCATATTGCTGGCGACGCGCCAGGCTCGGCTGGAACGTGGAACGACACTTAAATTTTACATTGGTGTAGAAATATAGGTGATCTACCTCAAAAGGGACTTCAAGGAGGCCAGCTGTTACGTCATATTAGTTTATATTACACCGGTATACCTGTGCCTATAAAGTTTGACGGCCTGCGAAGCTGCCGTCCTGGGTTCAAATCCCGGTTAGGGCAAATATTTGTGTCATGAACATAAATATTTGTTCCTGACTCTTGGATGTTTTCAATGAATGTATATAAATATATTGTCGCCAAGTACTCATAATACAAGCCTTGTGATGGTACTGGTTCCGATTTGTGTAAAATTGTCCCCGTGATATTTATTTATAAAGTATACGTTCCAATGCTCGTCGCTGTACCAATAGTGGGCATATTCAACCCTAATTCATTGCAACAGAGTTGACGAATGGAATGTCAATTAATGTAATTGCGATTCAAGTATTAGGACTTTAATTTTACGTCATACTAGTTCATATTAAATTGTGGAATGTTGAATAGTTTATTTTTTTTTATTTCATTGGGCATACCTCTGTATGTACTACATAATATTATTTTTCTCTAACAATATCAGAAATTTTGGTTGACTCTACTTATAATTGAGATTACTACCCAACATATTCTTAAAAAATGTATACATATATTAATAAAAATCTTCATTATCTATTTTGTTACATTCGCACATTATCACATTCACGCCCGCGAGCCCGCTTGGTGGGCGCTGTGTTCGTAGTAAGTTTTCGCTACATACGCATTTTCCCGTGTTATCGGCTACGCGCGTTACGCTACGAAAACCTTGGTCATCATGTGTTAATATATAGGTATCTCCTTAGACTAAGACATCAAAATAATTGTAAGGTATCTCGTTGTCCCAATTTAATACAAGGATATACCTTACAATTATTAAACGTGGACGATTCAGATTCAGATTCAAATTGATTTATTGGTAAAAGTCAAATCATATTCTTCTGTTGAGGTAGCCTGGGAGTTTTTCTTTGCAGCGTTTCTTTTCTCCTCAGTACGCCTCATTTGTGAAATGCTGCTTGGTAAATTATTAGAATAAAATAATTAAGCCCTTCTGGCACATGTGTAACTGTCTTTACAGCTTAGGCCCATCTGGCATGTATGTACACCTTTATTTGTGTTTTTTCAAAAAATGGGTAGTTTGCACAAATTGTAACTTTGACAGAGGAAAATACATCTTTTCTCAGTCCTCCCGTGACCATGGAAAGCTGGAAAGCTTCCGAAACGTCGGGAATTAAAATGAGATAATATACGCGATATAATCCGTTAAATTGTTTTATTTCAAAAAGTCAATATCTTTTACAAGTCAGAAAAGAAAAAATATAAGTATAATTTTACAAGTTAATATAAATAACTTTTATTTCAATTACATCTCTAATAGATTTCGCCACCCGTGCTACAAGCCTTGTCCTTGCAGACACATACATTTATCCCACGACACTGCTATTAAAGTGATGAAAATTTCTTATCACTTATTCGTGTCTTCTGTGATTAATAATAGCACTACTACATTATTAATACGCCGACGAGTGCTGTAAATCTCATAATGCTGAGAAAATATTCGAGCATTTGTAATAAAGTTTATCCTTTTTCTTGTATAGGCAACTTAACTGTTACTGAAGTCGTTAACTTATCCTCTTTAACGATTTCTTTTAATGATTAACGATACTATTAATAACAATTTTTAATAATTAAAATTCTATCAAGTATCTATTTTCTTACTATGAAGATGTATTAAAAAGATATCAATCAAGAATTCAAACCATTAAAAATCTGGGAAACAATTAAGGATGTACGAAATGTTTTAGCAATGCACATTCAACAGCGAATAACATCGTGTTATGAAGAACAATAAGAGATCCTTTAAGTGTAGAATGTGTGTTTGGTTCATTACTAACGATAACTACCTCCTGAAAAGTTTAATAACATGTTTGGAAATAATCTACTGAAGGTAAAGGAAGGGCTAAAAAGGTAATAGAAGGGTAATTAATTTGGTGCGGCGAACTCCGAAATCTATGCCACACCATGTTACTGACAGGACGAAGTTCCGTGTTAAGTAATATGAGCTATGAAGCCGACTGAAAATACGGAACTTTATTTAACAATACAATTGTAAATAAAACAATATCGGGAAATGATACACCTGTGGGGCATGTCCATTATCTGCAGTGATTAATAATAGCACTCTACATTATTAATAACTTGTTATGAAAAACATAGAGAGATTCTTTTATAACTGTAGAACGAGTGTATGGGTCATTAGTAAGGATAGCTACTGTACGAAAAGTTTAATAACATGTTAGGAAATTATCTGCAAAGGGTAAATCGAAGGGTAAACATCAAATTGGCGTGGCGAACTCGGCAATCCACGCCACGCCCCGATTGCCCTTTTGGGTTACGTACTGATAGGACGATGTTTCGTGTTAAACAATATGAGATACTCGTACGAGAGCAGTTACTGCTAAATTATATTGATCACATTGACTAGGATTAAAACTCAAAAGACTTTTATAATAGCAAATGGAAAAACATAAATTAAGGAGTAACTTTTTTAATTCAATCATTTGCTAGCTATGTGTAAAGTTATTTAAGGCTCTCTAGCGGCGAAATTTGGTTCAAAACTCTTGTTTACGCTTGGAATTATGTAAGTACTAAAGTAGTCGTGCTTAGTCGATTCCTATATTAGTGTCCAACACCTAAGTAAATATCTAGTACATTAAAAGGATATTGTTTACCAAATTTATGATATATTTTAACCCATACCCATACGGTTGTAGGATCTTTAAATAAGCAATTGAAGGGGACAGCTTTCAATAAAACACTAAATTGCCAGTCGTGAGACCAACGCCATGTGTAAGAAAATCAAAACACGCCGACAGCTCTTCTTTATTTTTTGAATTCTATATTTATATATGGTTGTCTCGAAGTTACACACATTTTGGATCTTTATACATGGCGATTCCTAGGACGTCAACAGATTTTTTTTAAGTCCTTACCTGCCTAATAGCTGCTTTTAGAATGATAATTAGGGTAAAGAAGAGATTGCATAATCTTTTTGCGATAAATAATGTATTTCCTGGTTGTTTTATCATAATTCTCGGTCACCCTTCTGTTTTTTTATTTATTTCGACACTTGAATAACATACCACTACAAGCTAAGTAGGGTGGCCAATAGAAAATGTGAGTGTGACTGGAAAGGTATTTAACGGTTAAAAATATCCATTAGAACCAGATATTCTAAAACAGCATACACAACTCCATAAAAAATAATGTTTCTGTTTAGAAATTAGGAATCATTCTGTATATAATGATCATTATTTTGTTGGGTGATTGAATATTGAGCAATGAAATGCAATGCGCTGTGAACGTAATATTTCCACCTCGTGCTTTCAATTAAATATCATTGGGCATTAGGATAAAATTAATGCGTGATTATAATAATCCTGTTTATTTACCTAAATGCACTCACAAGCAATGCCGGCTTTAGAATTGAAGAATAGTTTTTGAAAAAGGTTATAAAGTAAAAATATGTCTAATTTAGGTCTTAATAGGGTGGTTGATTTTTTTATTGCTATCAGAATAATGCTAGATTATTGTTGATTTTGCATAATAATGTTTTTTCTCAACCGCGAGTTGCCAGATTATTGCAAACAGTTTGTTTCTTTGTGGCCTTTCGTCTTTGCATAGAATATGCCAGTAAGTGCGTATTTATTTTGAAATCATCTATTAGTGTTATAAAGTTGTAAAAATGAAATATCTGAACATATAAGATATTATACTTAAAAAAAACCGTCCAACAGCATGTCAGACCATGCTCAGTGTAGGGTTACGCAGCCGTTACTACAAAAAATGCACTACACATAAAAAAAAACGCCGTGCAGAGAAGTGCTCCACAGCCTCCACATTTTACCAATATATATGTTGTATTTTTTGAGTTAAAAGCCTGTGACGGACATGATGAAACTATAAGGCTTCCGTTTTTGGCACTTTGGGTACGGAACCCAAAACAGAGGCTTTTCCTTCTCCGCACAGACGAAGTTGCGAGCATTTTCTTGTAGAAAAGATGACCCTATTCTGAATAAAACTGCATCACAAGAAACCAACTTTGTTTAATCTCTTCAATATGATATGATAAGCACAGTAAAGAAATATTACTTACACGTAGGACAATATCTGTTCTCTAATAGCGAAGGAGACAATCAAATTACTTACCCGTCGCTAGTTTCATTTACGGGATCATTGCGCACAACGTCAAATAATTTAGTGATACTGGCAACATTACGTATGGATATATGAACTGAAGAACTTCTACATGCCTGTCGTAATACATGTCGTAAGAACTGTGATTAAAATTACTGTGGTATGTCATTGTTTGATTCTGATAATTATTGACAATTATTGGCGCGTATGGTGGTATTAGTAGTTAAGATTGTAGGTACCTACACTATATATTCATTGTAGAGACATTTAAATTTTATACCTGTGTTATAGTAAATAATTTGATGTGATCTTATATTATTGCGAAATATATTATTAAATTGTATGATAGTATTAGATAAACTATTGATGCATTTGCCTCATTCACATTTTGATTAATGATAAGTGCGCGAGAAGTTACACAATATGAAGTAATTCCGCCATTTTTTAACAATTTTTGTGTTGAATGTACCAGTAGTTCACATAAAAGGAAAATCAATGTTTCTGTCCTATTTTTTCCTACAAATATGGTCAACAGTTCCTCTTAATAGGTTTGTTAACTGTACACTCACCCTATAAAGATCGTACACGGCAAACAATTCCAAGTATTAATTTGCAGGTTCCATAATGAAAATTCCTAAAATTAATACATTATTATTTCTGAAAGCTACATTATCCATTAGGTATAATGGTGTTTTATATCGCAAAAGCAAAGCAACGCGATACCTGTGCTGACGTACAATGAAGCAAATTTCATGAGAATTTAATCAGTGCATGATTAAATCAACAAATATTGCCGCAGTCAATAAACGGAAGCTCTTCAATAAAGCATAAAGAGTCTCCATTGCATATATGATTATTATGCTGTAGCTTTATTTTATCGGATTAATGTCCAATTTCACCCTGTTATATTAGTTAATAAATACCAGTTTACGTCATTCAGGGTATGTTTCAACTGAAAAGGGACCAAAGTTGTGCGAAATTAATCAATCACAAGCAGCAGATACGTAACAAATTCTCCCGTGATGGTCTCAACAGCGACGCTGCCTGATTGGTCAATTTCGCATAGCTCCGCTCCGCTTCAGTAGAGACACACCCTTATACACACTAGCTATGTCCCACATGCTTGCACTTTGCCATGACAATTAACGGCAAAAAGATAATACTGAAACAGGGATGTACGGACTTAACAGTTATCAAACTGGTTACTAGACTCCGTCATATTTACTGAAATATAATAGAGGGTCTGTGAGTCGTAGCTGTGCGAGTCTTCAACTTCCATATCTCCGCCTTTTTGAAAATACAACCAACTACCGTGACGGAATAAATACTGTCGCACTCTGCTATTTGTACATTATTCTTGCTATCTGTTCATAATTGTTTTATTTACACCTGTTATCTGATGTCCTACGTAAGTTACGTGTTGTTATGTTATTTTATGAAATTTACAGTGCCCTAGTTTTACGC
This sequence comes from Hedya salicella, assembly GCA_905404275.2. Classification (NCBI taxonomy): domain Eukaryota; kingdom Metazoa; phylum Arthropoda; class Insecta; order Lepidoptera; family Tortricidae; genus Hedya; species Hedya salicella. The sequence goes on from FR990108.1 coordinate 10,840,664, forward strand.
TGTAATGATGTGTAATTTTGTTACATAAAAATTAAATTAAAATTAAAATACATAATATATAATCTAGCTCGATCTATGGCTCCAGGATAGTTGAACTAAAAATAATAATAATAATAATAATTTGTATAATAATTAACATAAATATAAAAACATACATACAGGTACCTGCCTCTATATTTTTATAGTTAATTAACTGCCATTAGATAAGATAAGATAAGATAAACGTTTATTGTCAAAACTGTGTACAAAAGGTCTTACATATTATTATGGTTGAGTGTCAACAGTTTGCCCATTTCGGACGTACAACATTGATTTGCATTACATTAGGAAAATAGTAATAATTAACAGTTTTCTACATAAAATATTCATTAAGATTATAAAAACATTTGAAAATTAGCCATTCTTTCAGTATTCTTTTGAATCGAGGACCATCTTTTGATTTGATGCATTCCGGCAAATGATTGTAAATTCTTATCCCTGTAGCATAAGTACTCTTTTTAAGTATGTAACTAGTTGGCCGGATGGTACAAAGATCATATTTATATTGTGATCTCAAACTTTCTTTGCAATCAGTTTTTTTGGTAAAATAGTCGCTATGGTTCCTTACAAATAAACAAATTTCTAGTATGTAGATACACGTCATTGTTAAATATTTTTTATCTCTAAATACAGTTCTTAGGGAGTCGGTTTGTTTTAAATTATACATTTTTCTTAGGCATTTCTTCTGAAGAATAAATGTCGAATGAACATTTACAGAGTTGCCCCAAAAAATTACACCATATGTCAATAGAGGGTAGATATTGCCATAGTACGCACTTTTAGTGACCTCTACTGAAGTTATATTGGACAACAATGACAGTGCATAGCAGTTCTTAGAGATGGATTTATTTATTTTTTCTATGTGTGCTTTCCAATCTAGCTTTCCATCAATTGCGACCCCTAAAAAATTTGAGTTGTCCACTTGTTCTATTTTTTTATTGTCAACAATTATATTGATGTTTTTTTGTCCTTTTTTGCGACCAACAAAGTTTACAATTTTAGTTTTATCTAAATTAACTTTTAAATTTAAACATGACAGCCAATTCATCGCAGTTATTAATGTATTGTGTATCTCATTAGCAATATCGGAATTTTTATCTTGAGATACAAATATAGTAGCGTCATCCGCGAACATAACGCACAAATGGTCCGTTATTAAAGGAAACTGATTGACGTATATTAAAAATAGTAAAGGTCCCAGGACGCTACCTTGAGGTACTCCTTGTAGATTTTTTTCATATTTTGATTGAACTTTGAGCAATGTTTTTGTATTTTTATCATAAGTATCTACTACGGTAGCTTGGACTCTATTTGTTAGATAGTCTTGAATTAATTTCAAGGCTATACCCCGAATCCCAACATGATCAAGCAAACGTAACAATTTTGTATGTGAGACACAATCAAACGCCTTTGATAGGTCTATAAATAGTCCAATAGTAGTCTTGTCTTTGTGTACACTAGTCCATATTTGTTTTAGAATTTGGAAAATAGCTGACGTCGTATTTTTTCCTTTTTGAAATCCGCATTGATTTTTATTTAATATATTGTTTTTGTTAAGGAACGACATTATGCGATTTGATATAACTTTTTCAAAGATTTTTGAAAAATTTGATAATAATGCAATGGGTCTGTAATTGTTTAGGTCATGCTTTGGACCTTTTTTATGAAGAGGTTTTATTAAAGTCATTTTTAAGTCATCAGGAAAAAGGCCACTCTCTAATGTTAAATTAATAATATGTACTAGAGGTTCTATTATGTGTTCAACCCCAGATTTGATTAAACTCATGGGTATGTTGTCTGGTCCAGTACTTTTTTTATTCTTTAGTCCTTTAATGACACTTTTAACTTCATCGGTATTCACCGGAGTCAAAAAAATGCTACTCATGTTAGATTCGATCAATAGTTTAACAGGCATATTATTTATAGTATTATCTAAACTTACAAAAAAATCATTAAATGTATTAGCAATGTCGAGTGGTTTACTAATCAATATATTATCTTTTTTTATATTGTCTATTGTGTCTTTTATCGTATTAACTTGTGATGTATTTTGCTTTATTATCTGCCAGGTAGCTTTGCTTTTATTATTACTTTGGTTTATATAGTTTATATTTGTATTGCGTTTTGACTGTTTGGTTACTACTTTCATTATTTGACAGTATTTTTTGTATCTGTGTTTTATATGTGGGTTGCTTGATTTTACAGACTGTAGATAAAGTTTTCTTTTGTGTTTACTTGCTACCACAATTCCTCTAGTTTTCCAGTTTTGTTTCTTTTTATGTGTTTTTTTAATTTTTTTGGTTGGAACACAAAGATTAAAAACGAGGGTGAAAATCTCGATGAATTTCTTGTAGGCACTGTTGGAATCAGGTGAAGAATAGACATCTGCGAAACTAATTTGGGAAATGTATTTTAAGAAAATTTCCGTATATGGATCAGGATTTTTACAATAAACGTACCAGTACCGTTCTAGGAAGCTCAAATCACTTGAAGTAGATATTAACTGACATGTATGATCAGACATACCAATATCCAATACTTCAATAGTACACTGCTTTTTATTTGTAAAAATGTTGTCTATACATGTTTTTGAACGTTCGGTTATTCTAGTAGGTACTGTTACCTTAGGGTGTAGTCCATATGATCGAAAGGTGTTTATAAATATTTCGCTTTTATTAGTTTTTTTAAGTGTGTCTACATTATAATCACCCAAAATGAAAATGTTTTTATAGCAGTGCCTCGGCCTTATTACTAATTTGCGAAGTAAAATTTCCATCTTCAAAAGAAAGATGTCTAAATTACTATTTGGAGTTCTATAGATGCATAATATTAGGTAATTTAGTCCACATACCACAGTACCGCAACATTCAAAATGATGTTCTATAGACATTTCGGCTACCCATTAAGCTTAATCTTTTATATCGCTTTTATTATTGTTGCATGAATATATTTAACTTTTGCATTATAAAAACCTCACTAAGTATTAAACAATTTTGTACGCCTATCGGCAAAAAATAGTGATTCGCAATACGCTTTAGCTTCGAGACTTATATAATGTACCTATATTGTGCCAATAAATACATTAATTCATTCATTCTAAGTTAGTATGAACTAGTATAAAGACTCTGAGAGAGAAAAAATTAAGAAATGCTTGCACACCTTGAAGGAGAATTTACTTTGAGCTTGTCGTATACTGAAGGGAAGGGCGTTCCAGAGAGTAAATTCCAGGACGATGAAGGAGTTGGACATAGCACCAGAACGGAGAGAAGGATTAGAGAATTTGAGTGTACGTGAGGACCGGATCTCACAATCTGGGTGAGCCGCGACAAACTGAAACTTAGAACGAAGGTAATCGGGTGCACCTAGATCATACATTATGGAGAAAAGCGTAGGATTTTAAGAAGTCTACGCTCTCTAATGGGAAGCCGATTAAGTCGTCGTCAGTAAGCAAATACGTGGTCATATTTACAAAAATGACGGAGGCCGAAAATAAATCTGATGCATTTGTTCAGGAAGCGGTCTAGCCTGTCCAGCAAGGCCTGAGTAACGTTCGTGTAGCACACATCACCATAATCAATGACGGGTAGCACGAGAGTTTGAATGAGAAGTGACTTTGTACTCACCGGCAGGAAGTGCTTCAATCTATTCAATGAACTCAGAGTGTTGGTGACCCTACGACGAACGTCAGACACCTGAGATTTCCAATGAAAGCTACAGTGGAGAAGTAGCTCCAGATTGTTCACCTGCACTCCAATGGGTCATCACACTGAAACAACAAAGAAGGTTATGACTTTCTTCTCCTACGTGAACGAATTTGAGTGCTCGCTTCAGCTAAGTAATAAATAAACTATATGAAATCATAGCTTTAAAATTCCTTACATGTGCTAAACTGACATTTTTAAGGTTCGTACCAAAAATCTCTATGTCGTCGTTTTATGCTATCCAATTTCAAAATTAGAATAGGTATATACAAAAGGACGATCGAAAAGTATTGCAAATCAAAATTAACAATTTGTGGGGGGCAAAAAAGCATAGTCAAGTCTTTTCATATGACTATTATATAGTCATATGACTATTAAATAGTTATATGAAAAGGCTTGATTTGCACTTTGTGAAACAATTTGTGCTAAAAAAATACCATTACACTAATTTTCAGGATTTTAAGCTTTAATCCAACCTTTTATAGAATTGCACAGGGCCAAGCTGAACAAACACATGGGCAATGCGTAATCCCATAAAACGTTATTTAATCCGCATGCCAGTACCTGTTGATTGTACCGAGCTGCATATTTAAATTCTGTATCGGTCCTCATCGATTTCCGGTATTTCTCGTTTATTTCAGTTTAACTTAGTCTTGAATCTACGTTGAATGTTCGTCTCTTTTGTAGAATATTTTTGATATTACCCAATCATATCTGATAAGTTGCAATTTAAAGGAAGTAGATCGTTCAGTTTAAAATTGTGGTTAGCAAAATCTGGTCCTCAAGCCATGAAACAGCGCATCTAAGGCCAGAGCAGCAGCCACACACAAGTACACACAGACTCCATTCGGCCAGTCCAACGAAAACATGTAAATAAGCTGCGGTCATTTTGCAGATTGTTATCTGGACTCGATTACCGTAACTCAATGTAAAGTGTACAATCTTAAGTGATTCTAGAAAATTGCAACGTTCACGGCGGCGTTTTATTTTAAACCATAGTCATCTTCATCCTTATGTTTATAAAGACAACAATGTAGTGAAATATATAACTACCTAAATGACGTCAAAACATTACTTTCAAAAAAATAGTTTATAGCGCATATAACTCTTGCAAATATATGGAAAATAGTGAGTGCTATTAGCTATATGTACACGTACGTGTGTATGTATATCAAACACGCGTTACAAAATATGTACATGCTTATTTGTTTGAGCATTTGAATCTGTAATTTGTACAAAATAATGAATTTCCAATGTTAATTAAACGTTACATTACTACCCGGCTGCAGTCATAAATTAGGTTCTTAACGTCAAGTAGCGTGGCCCTGCCACCATTTGGGTCAAGCATTGGCCTGTATCGCCACTTCGCCTAAATGTCGCACCTCATTTTCCGTCACTTAGCTTCATATGAGCTTTTTACATAACTATAATAACTTCAACTACATCATCGCACATCAAATCGTACCTTCCACGTACGAACCATGGTTTACTTTCCTATAAACCATGCAAAATCCGCCCTGAAAAATTAAGAACATTTCTTTTGAACACTTCTGATGAGTTGTGGCAAAGAGCCGTGTTTTAAGTGTCTCTAATACTTATATACGAAAAAAGGCAAGAGAGTTATTAATATTCAGGGGCAGAAAAATACCTACTTTAGTATTTGCTGAGTGTCGCCGAATCCTTGAGGTGCAAAGGACGGCGAGAAGGCATTTCCATTGAACCTTTTATTCAATTGGCGCGGACACAATTTGCACATCCATCAACAAAGTAAAACCTTTTATACAGCTTCCGAAGTGTTTTGAATAAAAGTTTCACAACTTTACGAGGATACGTGGTCTCAAGGATAAAACAGCTGTTGTAATGACGGCAGCCAGAATATTTTTTTACCACGTAAAAAGCGCCACTGAACTTGGGGCTTTTGAATGGTCGAATATTAGGTATAAGAATTTATTTAAAGGCAAGTAACGTACGTTCTATATACTGAAGTGACATTGGGCAAAATGTAGCTCGAATAGCAATAATTTGGTATGTCCATGATATTGCCGATATAATAAAAAATTGATGTCGCTATCGTTTATAGGGCCCTGGTTAGGAAATGCAAACGGTGAGTTATTTTTAGCACGGGAAAAACTGAGTTTTAACCGGAACCGACCGTGTCTTCATACAAATCGGTAAACCGATTGCTTTCCCTAGCCCTGGTAAGTTGATAATTGTTTGCCGTTAGAAATAATTAATCCTATAAATGAGCTAAAACACATTTAGCAATTAACAAATTAATTATAAGGAGGCCGGTCAAACGCATGACGAATTAATTTTCTAAATGAGAAAGCTGTCCAAACAACATCACATTGTAAATGATACGACGCTCAGCCATACGTAAAGGCTTTTAACCACAAATTACCTTCCTGTTGCCAGTCAAAAATAAATAATTTTATTCGTCGCCGGGCATCGCTACATCCGATACTGGCTTCCGGCATCGATCCACTACGGATACTGCTGTTGACCCTCGATAATACTGGTGATGTTATCCCACTAAAGTCTAGCGCATAAAAATATAAAATCCCGAGTCAAATACTGTATTCCTCGGTTAGTAAGGCTTAATATTACGATCCACGTTAAGTTCGCAGTTTACAAAGTTAAGTTTGTCACTCCCGATTCAATTGGTTCTATTATGCAGTCACACTGCGTTCTATTAATTTGTATTAAAGATGCTTTTTAGATACACTGTTCGCATAGGTGAATAGTTGACGTCTTGACACCCCAGTTTGCTCGCGGTCTCGGACGTGGACATAAGGAAATGCTATTCATGAGAAATATGGTGAATGTTTTAAGTATATGCCGCACCCATTTAAAATCGTGTTTTTATGCAAGTAGTACTTGTAACACACTTGTGAATGAGTAACATAACTAAAGTAATATAGTAAAAGAGGTTGACATGAAAATAGTATTCTTTAGTGATGTTTTTATTGATGGGCAATATAGAGTACCTACTAGTAATAAGTACAACTTGTATTTTATAAAATGAAAATGATATGAGTGAATTTATTCACTCATATTTACTTACTACTAAGAGATATTCTCTGAAATTAGTCCAGGTATATGCTCCCACGGCGTCATACCCTGACGATGAAGTCGAGGCTGTATACGAAAATATAGCTAAAGCCATTCACAACACCACCAAGACCCACTTCACTGTCGCTATGGGGGACTTCAACGCCAAAGTGGGAGTACAGGAACGTGTTGAATCGGTAATTGGCTCGCACGGTATTGGGAGCAGGAACCATAGGGGACAGATGCTGGTCAACTTTCTTGAATCCCAGAGGCTCTATCTGATGAATTCATTCTTTCAGAAAAAGCCTTAAAGGAAGTGGACCTGGCGCAGCCCGGATGGAATAACTAAAAACGAGATTGATTTTATGACTTCATGACGAATAGGAGGTATATATTCAAAGATGTCACTGTGATCAACACCGGCAGTGATCACCGACTTGTTCGCGGCACTCTGAATATAAACTTCCGCATTGAGAGAAATCGCCTGATAAAATCTACGCTCCGTCCATCACTGCACCATATCATTGCGGGATCAGATCAATTCCAGTTGGAATTACAAAACCGATTCAGCCTATTGGAAACCAAAGAGGACGTTGACCAATCTGTCAACGAATTCACGGATATTATCCGAGAGGTGGGAAAGGCGTTCTGCCAACGGAAACGTGAGAGTAAGGTGTCCAGGATCTCGGCAGAGACAATGGATTTGATTCGACAGAAACGGGAGATGTCAGCGGATTCGTCAGAATGTCGCCTTCTTAACAAGCGTATAAAAAAGCAAATACGCTCTGACCTGCGCCAAAGCCACACTCGAGAAATCGAAGATGCTATTAAGCGAAATAAAGGTTCGAGGGTGTTTGCTAAGCAGTTGGGGAGGAGTCAGCTCACGAAGCTGACGACATCTGATGGCCGGGTCGCTACATCCAAACCGGATCTACTCGCTGAAGCTGAGATCTTCTACGGACGCTTGTACTCACAACTCGATAAAGATGATAAACGTGCAAAATTAACCCGCCACTTCACGGACGAGTTACCGGACATCGAGAATGCTGAGATTGAGATGGCTCTTGGGCAGCTCAAGAACAACAAGGCACCTGATGATGACGGTATTACAACGGAGCTGCTAAGAGCTGGAGGACGTCCAGTCTTAAACAAACTTCAAAAGCTATTTAATACCGTACTCCAGAAAGGTACAATACCGGACGCGTGGTCTAGAAGTGTGGTTATCTTGTTCTTCAAGAAAGGTGATAAAACGCTCCTGAAGAACTATCAACCGATATCACTTCTTAGCCACGTGTATAAGCTGTTCTCAAGAGTCATCTCAAATCGTCTCGCCTGGAGATTTGACGATTTTCAGCCCCCGGAACAGGTCGGGTTTCGTAAAGGCTACAGTACCGTGGACCACATTCACACTTTGCGGTAGATTATACAGAAGACTGAGGAGTACAATCGCCCACTTTGTCTTGCGTTTGTGGACTACGAAAAAGCCTTCGACTCCATCGAAACCTGGGCCGTTCTAGAGTCTCTTCAGCGATCCCAAGTCAATTGGCGTTACATCGAGGTGCTGAGGTGTTTGTATAGATTCGCTACGATAACCGTCCAAATCCAGGATGGCCAGAGACGACCAATTCCATTACAGCGTGGAGTGAGACAGGGAGATGTCATATCTCCGAAACTGTTCACCAACGCGCTGGAAGGCGTCTTCAAACACTGGATTGGAACGGACGTGGCATCAGTATAAATGGCGAATATATTTCACACCTTCGATTCGCAGACGACGTAGTCATCATGGCTGAATCGCTGGAGGACTTGACGGAGATGCTGCAGAGCTTAGGAATTTCTTCTAGACGGGTGGGTCTAGGAATGAATTTGGATAAGACAAAAACAAGTTCAATTCATTTGTGGACCCAGTACCAATTACCGTCGATTGTGTTACCATCGAAGTTGTCCAGGAGTACACTCACCTGGGACAGATCATCAAGCTAGGTAGGAACAACTTCGATAAGGAAGCTGACAGAAGAGTTCAGTTGGGCTGGGCAGCATATGGAAAGCTCCGCCACATTTTTGAGTCGCCACTGCCCCGGTGCCTCAAGACGAAAGTCTTTGAGCAATGCGTCCTTCCGGTCCTTACATACGCGGCCGAGACGTGGACACTTACACAAGGCCTCGTGCACAAATTTCAGGTCGCTCACAGAGCTATGGATAGGGCTATGCTTGGAGTTTCTCTGAAGGATAAAATCCGGAACCAGGATATTCGACGGACTGATGAAGATGATGATGATGATGATGATGATCAAATAATGAGAAAATATAACGATTCACTCGGATCTTCGTGTTTTTTTCCATACATTAAAATAAACGTGCCAATGTTAGACACATTCTTGTTCAAAAATTAACACGATTTTTAACCGACGTCAAAAAAGCAGGAAATTCTATATTCAACTGTATTTGTATCTTTTTTTTCGTCTCTACTGCTTTGGAGTAAAGTTCGAAGATACCAACTAATGGGGTAGTTGCAAGCATTGGGGCAATCACCTTAACTTACATGTTTTTATGGTACTTTTCATTTTGGAAAATATCATGGTTCCCAAAAAATAGGATCCAGTAGTTCCAAAACATCTGTAATCGTCAGAGCTCGGACAGGCCATAACAGAACCAAATACCTAAATACGGAAATGGAATCCGGTACAGATGTGTATGATTATTCTTATCTTAAGAGGGGAAAGTGGTCTCTAACTATGGGCCTCTTAAGGAAGCTCAGATTCATTCAGCGAGCTATGGGAAGGGCTAAGTTCGGGATCTCTCTACGAGATAAAATCAGAAATGAGGAGATTCGTAGACGAACCAAAGTCACCGACATAGCAAACAGGGTAAGCAAACTAAAGTGGCAATGGGCAGGGCACATAGTTCGAAGAACCGATGGCTGTTGGGGTTGGAAAGGTTATCGAATTGAGACCGCGTACCAGCAAGCGTAGCCCACCCGCAAGGTTACGACCTGGTTAGGGTTGCTGGGACTAACTGGATGCGGGTGGCCTCTATTCGGCTCGTGTGGAATTCTATTGAGGAGGCCTGTGTCCAGCAGTGAACGTCCTATGGCTGAAATGATGATGATGATGAAAAGGATAATATCGCTTTTAACATGTGACCTACTTTAGTACTAAAATTTTTTAAGTATGAAATTAAAACTAGTCTACTATTAAACGGTGTTTGTAACATATTATGTACATACATAAATATAATTTACATGTACTCTTCTTTTCTATTACATCTTGTTCTATTTTCAAGTTGTAATTGTTTTGCGATGACCTGTCCACGCTCTAGTAATCATTAGTTACAAACGTTAACCTCTTGACCGCCAAGCAGCAACATAATACGACGTGACCGCCCCAGCAAAAAAGAAAAAACCTTAAAAATAAAATAGTTATTTCGAAACGAGGTATTGTTATATTCGGAGCTTTTCAACCAAGAAATTTCGTCGGCATACGCTGACGCTGGTATCAGTGGCAGTAGCAGTGGAATTTTCCACGGCGGGATTCGCCGTCCTTGGGAGTGAAAATTTGTATGGAAACTAAGCTTTAAAACATAGCCTAAAGTAAAACCAACCTTAAACTGAATGCCCCTCCAGTAATTGATATTTGTAATATGCATCCAAACGTAAGGTGAACTCAGTTGAGCGGCGTTCATTTTAAGATTGTTTTTATTCTACTCAGTTCTCGGTGACGCGGCCGTGGGTGAAAGTTCAAAATGATTCAAAACGCGCGTCATTAAATATACCGAAAGCATGCTCTCACAGGCTGCGTGTAGTGTGTCACGCCCCCGTTCTTCACACAGGAAAAATTAACAACCCCGCTCCCGACCCATTTTCTGTCGAACTACTTGGCTCAGTTTTTTAGGGTTCCATACCCAACGGGTAGCAACTAAACCTCTGATGCCTATAGCCTCTGATGTATTTGTCAGTCTGTCAGTCCGTCGAGAGGCAGTATGCACACAGAATCTATCTATCTAGCTTTTTATCCTTAACATATTCGGTTTAATTAATTGTTAAATAACATATCTATGAGCTCTATGGCAAAGGCCTCCTCCAATCATTTCTATTGCTATTTGTCTCAGGTGACTCTTCTCCAATTTAAGCCTGCAATGCTTTTGAATTCCTTCGTCTTTCCACTTCTTATATCACTTGTTTCTACTCCTCTAACCGTCTCTGGGGTACCCCAGAGTACTAACTGCATTATTTGTCCGCCAGTCTGTACGTCAGTCTTTCTTTCTACTTGTTTGACTGTATTATCTGACCGATAGTCTGACCCTCTGTTTTTGTTTTTGTTCGTCTGTGTATCCGTTTGTTACTTGGCTCTAACGAACTAGCCGGCTCTAGCCGTAATAAGCAGGTAGACCTTTGCAATATCCACAGAAAGTGTATGACAGTGTCCGCTATAAAAACAAGTAATTAGCATAAAGTAAAGTTAAAAATCAAAGCGTGCATGGATTACACAAGAAAAAACGTGTTTTTATCAGTGATGCGGAACCCTGCGTGCGCGAGTCGAATCGCATTTAGCTGGATTTTTTTTAGGATTAATTCGCAGAAACCGGAACATAAAAAGAAATTTGCGAACAATCTGATCCAGTTGCCTTAATTCGTTTACTTAGAGTTCTTGACTTTTAGTGTTTTTGTTTTAGCTTCGAATTTAGACTAAGATTAACAGTTTCCTTGTTAATTAAACTTGAAACGTCTTGAGATTACGCTAAAAAGAACATTTTCTATATCGACGGCAAAAAGCGGAAACGTAGTTACGCCAACTGAATCCATTGGCGGTTACTACGTTTCCTTGTTTGCCGTTGATATATAACAAGGCTGATATGAATCATATCTATTCCTATATCAACACCAATAGATATTAAAGTGTCAATGTAGGTAAAAGGTCTTACCAAAAATAGTAAAATACATTTAGACGTTTTGTTTTGAATAAGCCGCAAAGATACATGATAAATGACAAGTATTAGACATAAATGACAATAAAATAAAATAAATTAATGTATTACATATTAAGTATCGTGCATCTTTTGTATGCCACTTGCGGGTAAATTGTGCCGCGCTAAAAATCTATGTACCAGCTCTATGTACCACAATTTAAGCAAATAAACAATTTGAATTTGAATTTGATACTCTCAACTCTATTGACGGGTAATTGAGTCTGGTGAAGTTACTTTTAAACGGACTAGTCGTGTATATTTTTTGCAGCTAGTCAGCTGCAAAAAATGTACTAGTACATACAAGGATACAAAATGAATTGCTTCTTTCGATTCAGTGACATTCAAATAGCCTTTCACTTATTTTTTTTTAAATATCTTCAATATACAGACAATTATTTTTATTAATTATTAACAGTAATAAAATTAAAATTTTCCACCTAGTACACTGACACCGCGATAGAACAATAAAAAAAAATATCGCAAAAATAATTATCATCATCTTCGAACAGAGTCCACAAAAGTGCGACACTTAATTGCTTTGAGCACATAATTGACACGTAAATATCTCAAAATTAATATGTAAACAATAAACTGGCATAAAATCAACTTAAAATTACGTAATAAGCTCTTAATTTGTGTGCAAAATGCAAAATAATGACGGTCGATGCGTGTGGCCGCCCGCCCCGGTGCTTAAACCGGCCCGCTAGGGCCAGCTCACACATACACGTATGATTTGCATCATAAGTCTTTTAATAGAAATAAAAATAATAAGGTGTTTAAATAAAACAATTTAACGGATTATATCGCGTATATTATCTCATTTGAGTTCCGAACGTTTCGGAAGCTTTTCAGCTTTCCATGGTCATCATAATCCGTTAGATTGTTTTATTTAAATGAGTAATAATCGCGGAAATGGAAGAAAATATAATAAAGTGTTTGTCATCATATGTTTTACAGCTAGGCTTTTCGGTCGAATCATTTCCAGTTTAAATACTACATTCCGCTTTGTACTTGAAGATTTTTTATGTCTTTTACTTCCTTTATCTTCCCCGTTTCGTTTTCTCTCTTTATTTCTCTTTAATAAAGTGATAATGAAGTCTGTTTAATTTGTATATATTTTAAATAAAAATTGTGATGAGCCAAAAGTATTACGACCTTGATTTTTACGAAAAATGATAGTAAAAGTGGTTAATTTAAGATAATAACTTCATCCGTTTCTCATTTGGATATCTTTAAAATAAAAGTCAAAAAATAAAATACGAAGAAGTATGACGAAATAGTTAGGTTCTCACAGTTTTTTTAATCAAATTTTGTTGACGTGAATTCATGATTGTATTACTCAATATGGGTTTAATATTTAATAAATTAAAAAAAGTAGTAATTGGGATATGATATTTTAAAATGTTTTTTGAACTGAATGATCATCAACCGAATTTAAGGCGGACGAAGTCGCTGGCAGAAGCTAGTAATAAAATATGATAAGAACAAACGCTGCATTACCTAATTTTATAATTAACATCTAATTTGTCATTTATTTATCTATCAGCCAGAGACGACCACTGTTGGACATAGGCCTCTCCTATAGTTCGCCAAATGGTGCGATCTTGCGCAGACCGCATCCACCGACTCCCCGCGACTCTTACGAGGTCAACCCAGTCGGGGGCCATCCTATGCTGCGCTTTCCTATGTATGGTCGCCACTCCAGAACTTTACTTTGTTACTAACGAGTACTTATACTCAAAGCGATAACGTCACAGAAAAAAAAAACGTTATCCAATAGGCAATAAACACCCACAACACGCAAAAAACGCGCCACCCACAGATTCTCGCAACCTGGAACTCGAATAATTCATTAATGGTCACAGCTTACTGCGATTTGTAGCTGCAAAAAAGAGGAAGTGCTACATGACAGTTATACGATCGAAACGCACAGACGTATGATCATTTAACTTTGTATTCAATTTTACACCAAACGTTCTTGTAACTATGCATGTTTCTATCTAGAAATGAAACGTATTAACGTCGTTTTTATTCTGAAGTCTTCTGGCTTAATATAGTGCGCGTTTATTCCAAAAGGGCGTGTTTGAATAGGAATAGCTGTGGAGTTACGCCCTATTGTGTTCTGGGTGGGTATGTTGGTGGGCATGCGCGACACGTGCGGTTGCGCCGGCGCATCCACGCCCTATTAGCGCGGGAAATTAATCCCGGCCGCCACCGGGGAGGATGTGCGCGAAATAGACTTTAAATTAGATCATCTAAATCAAGTTCGCTATTGCACAGATTATACTTATATGATACAAACAAACATAACACTGTAAGAACAGAAAATAAATATTAAATACATTACAATTAAAATTTCCTTCAATAATAGAATTCATTCATCAGTCCATGTTGTCAGACTAATGAGACTGCAATACTGAGCGCGTGGAAATGGACAGACTTAACCCGCTAGCGAGGTTGCTTTTCCTTTCCTCAATTGCGTCTCATCGTTGCGGCCTACTTTCTTTCAAATATTTTTTTTTACCTTTAACGTTTACCTGAGAAACATATGCATCCTGAATCCTGACACAGTGGACACTCTGACACAGAGGACGATCTGACACAGTGGAAAGTCAGACTTGGCGTTCTAATACGGTGGATGTTTTGCTACAGTGGACACTGCGGGCAGTTGTAAAAATTAAATAAATGTCTGTGCATATTGAAATGAGTAGTATGAATTAAGCTAAGAGCAGGCAGAGTAAATTGCACATTTTATAATTTTTGTATGTTTATTTTTATTTGCGGCTTGATTACATCAAAACGGTAACATGCTTTTTAACTATTTTTGGTTGTACAAGAATAACTCAATATTCGAAGATGGTCAAATGGTACTTTTTACCTGCTACGTTGTATCAAAAATGACGGTTATAACTTTTTAGTAGATAAAATAATAGTTTAATTTAATTATATTTATTTACAAGTTCACCAACTTCGTCAGCAGCTTAGAGAAATAAATAAAAAAGAAGAAATCATAACCCTCTTTTTTACTCCAGTGTAGTCGAGTATAAATAAAGTATCCTATAACCATTTGAAGATGTCCAGCTACCCGTGTACCAAAAAAAAGTTGAAATCGGTTTAGCCGATTTGGCGTGATGAAGCCAGAACGACACATACAAAACATACAAAAAATCCAAAATATATATTTTTCGTTTGAGTGACCTCCAAATACTCCGTTACAACCATTTTTTTTTAATATATTCAATGTACAGACATTCGTTTTTATAACTTTATTATAGTATAGATATTTACCTATTAACAAAATTGCATTGTTACGCCAACGCTAATGATAGAAATGGTAAAGACCCATTATTAATATCTCACACAGTTATCAGACAAATCAAATCGCAGCCACATTCAAATTAATGACATCATATTTTAAACACGAAATGTGATATTAAAAAGCCCGTAGTGCTATTATATCTTTCGGCGGGCAAATTAACGCAGTTTATAACAGGATACATTATCAGCCTGACGTAATATCGTGGCAGCCCTGCGAGCTGTGAATGTGTACAGCGTACTTATTTGGGCCAATACTTTCACATGTTTGATATTGTTATCATCTAAAACTACTTATGGGCCCTCTAATAATTGGGTGGGTCATAATTTTCTCCTTGTTATTCTGTTTTCTAACACGGGAGACAATAGTGACAGAGTTACTTAGAAAAATGCTAATAATTTATACTATTAAGAGTCCCCGGCAAGCTCGGCCGAATTTCACCTTCCCATACAAACGGAGTTTCGTTCTCATTTTAAAACTACGTGTTGGACTGTAACGAAACTTTGCTTACACAATGACAATGGCTTGTAATTAGTTTACGAGTATATGGCTGCAGTTTATAAAACAAACGAAATACAGCAAAAACAAGTTTTGTATGAAAAACTTAAATTCGCTGTATTTTTTTTACTATGGTATCTGAAGCTACAGACTAATTACAGGCCTGCATATACTTTAACTTAATCTAAGTACAAAGGTTCAAAGCAAACTAGTCAGTCGTTAAAAATGAGAGCGTAACTACGTTGGAGGTGGAGAACCGAGCTTACCGGGGACTCTTAATATTCTGAGGAGATGGGGCTTGAAAAATGAACATATTTTAGCTAGAAAAAAAATGTTGACTTTGTATTGTTTCAAAGTGTAGTTTTAACACGTTCCCGTTCCCTGTAAGGGTGCCCCCGATGTAGTGCTATAAAGCTTTTTTCAGGAGTCCATGCTCCCACTGGGTGGTCTCGTCCCCATGCTAAACGTGACAGTTGGACTTGTGACATTGTCAGATCGTTTTGTATGGGGACAGTGAACGTGTTAAAGAATTACTCAGGAGACGTAACCATGGCAACGAGGTATAAAAAAAGTTAATTACGATTGTAAGATACAATGAAGAAAAATTATTGTCTGTAAAGTCGGTTTACGGACAATAATTTTGCGTGATAACGTCATAAGAAAATATAGATGAAAAATTGCGTACTTTTATAAATTTACAAGCCGATTGCTTAGGCCGATCGTGTATCGCTTGTTCTCTCGCTTGCACGCTCTGCTCAGGCGGAACGTGACAGCGGAACGTGGCAATGAGTCATGCTTTTCCATGCGTGCAGCCGGCGTTCATCGATTTATAAGAACGTTATCACGTCAAAAATGCAACATTGAGTGGTCACTGCAAACTATATGCCTTAAGTCTATCGTTGTATCTTTGTAATGTAGTCACCGGCAATAATTCTGTCACATCAAAGTGTGCATAAATATCTGACACGACTCTATTTCTAGGGCCGTAAAGACGTGTCAGATATTTTCACCCGGTTTGTTATAGCAGATTTTGATGCTGGTGACTGTACAAGCCTCAAGCTTAGTGTGGACTAGCTCTATTTGTAATATTGTCTCCTGAATATCTGGCCATTTTTTGACACTGGCCATCCTGGATTGTACAATATTTTTTAGACTCAAAAATATCAATGTGAACTCACTGCCCCTAGTATATTGCGGCACAAAGTACCACATGTGTTATTGTAGTTTGTTTCGTATGCTGCATTATGCTATAACACTCATGAACGTCACATTAATTACTCGCACATGATCAACTGCGACCACCCAAGAATACCGTGATTAACATTTACTCATAAAACAAAGCTAAGTAGTTCTAAAATTTATTATTGTAGTGCGGAAAGTATACAATTACGAGGTTTACTTTACTGCACTGGCCATTTAAAATAGTGGCATTTAACTTGAAGTATATGTATCGCGTACGTAAATAAAATGGTACGAACAATACCTAGTAATTACTTGGCCTGCCATGCCGTTGCTGCGTGCCGAAACAATTGGCCTAGAGTGTACATGATAGGCAACGGTTTGCAGTATACTCACTACTACTAAACTGTAATATACTCTATTAAAATAGATCCTGGCTGTGAAAGTTTACAGACCATGCACCACAGTTTAAATTGCTATTTTATATATGAAGCCACAGCAACTAATATAGTTTAGTACAGGCTAACAGTTTTTGATAATTTGTTAAAATGTTAACAAAACCTAACGAATCAAATAAATAAAGACGATAAGGAAACTCGTAAGTTGCCATATTGAAACAAAATTTTTTTGGAGATGACTAGTGTGAAGATGACCGTGTCATTACCGAACAATTTTGTTTTGTTTTTAGGCGAGGCAAATACGTACAACACACTACGAAAATATTCATATTTCTACAAACCGACAAAATAAAAGAATTCACATACAACAAAAAACACACATCCACAAGTTATCCTATAAACGAATGAGATTTTTCGCATATACTTTGACAGAGAGGATCATCAGAGAGGGCGTATGTCAGTTCCAGTGATTTAATGCTCGAAGTTTGCCATCAATAAGTTTTGTCACATAGGTAATTGGTGTCGCTTAAAGTCTAAATTAAAGTTTTAGTGATGCTTTTAGCGTCAAGGGCCTGTATCGTCATTCGTAAACAACGCCCTAAACGCCGAGCGGGCCAATAAGCATACTAATACACTACAAAACACATAATCTGAAAACCAGCCTGTTTTATATACTAGATTTTACACACGATACTCAAAAAAATTGCTTAAATTTTCGATGCATCCCCTTAATTATGAAAAATGTTTGAATAAACACGATGATTTACGTCAAATACTTACGTCTGCGGTCCCTGAAGCCTGAAGCTGTTAAAAAGATATAAAAAGATAGAGTACTTAATTAAAAAAGGTATTTCCATACAAATTACCGTCCATGGAAAACATGGGGATACTTCCAGTTGTCCTAAAAACTTGATGGTATAAAGGTAGCTTTTATAGCACAAAATCTGAAAATATTATTTTTATGTCTGTCTGTCCATGTCAGTAACCAATATAAAATGACCCCACACCGCGTACAATTTCCTTAGGAGTAGGGCTCTGCTAATACTGGATTTTCACACATACGGCCGTTTTTAGTGTATATTTTGTACGGAAACCTCGGTGCGCCAGTCCGACTCGCGCATGGCCGTTTTCCAAAATGTCAGCCGTTACATCATGCTTTGTCTACTATTAAACATAAAAACTTTCATCTGTCTTCAAGATTATAACATAAACTATGCAGAATTGGTCCGAAATAATGTTATTCCATCATGGCCATCAATATTTTCATAAAGATCTTCGTAACAATAGACGGAGCATTTCACCGGCTTGGGGTGGACTTGGAATCAAATGTTTACAAATTCGTACAAATCCCTCCTGTGTTAGCAAACGCCAGATAATAGCATTAATCACTAGTCCCCGACAACCGAGAGAATGTCAATAGTCTTGTGCGAACTCGCGTTCAAAATAGATGAAGACAGCAGACGGTCGACCGCTCACGTAGGAATCCAGACATCGAGCTGTTCCCAACAAAACTCAACCGTCCAGCGAAGTCACACAACTATAAATCTTCTTTTCGTGTCGTTAGGACTATAAATTAAAATTGTAGTGATGTTTTTAGCCATAATTATGAAAAAAATGCTTAATAAATAAGGTCGAGACACGAGAACTTCGCCCTACTTTTTTATGTCTCTGCATTACGTTTTTGTAATTTGTGATGGATTTGTTTGACGTTTGGACATGACATGACCTGAAGCCTAGCAACTTGTGTATAGTATACCAATTCTTCACTAAATAAAATATATTTTGATTAGAAATATGTAGGTACGTACAAACTATTTAGTACGATTATTTCGCAGCTCGATCGGAGAATCTAATTTTCCATATTCTCGGGAATTGTGAACTTTTCCTGGTTAAAAAGTATGTGTTGATATGTCATCTTCTCAAAAAATCCTTTAATGTTCAAGGAAATGTCATGATCGTTGATACTTAATAAGCATCAGTCAAAACTCAACCCACTACATTGACGTCAATGGACGTGTAATTCATTACAGACCACGAAATCGAAAGTCTTTACATAAACCAGAGGTTTGTTTTTATCCGAAATTATCCGTCGAAAGAAAGTAACGACTTCGGTAATACGAGCCATACTTTAGCAATTAAGCACGAGAGCGCGTTACGTTTGAGTCAACATCGTTACAAAAAGCCGATTGCTCATAGCCATATATTAAGTTAATGGGGCCTGGCACTAAGCACGCCCTTGACTTAACGATGCGGCGAAGGAGGCACGAAATAAATTTAAATTGGTTGGGCGGTGACCGCCGGTCACTCCTGGTATGAACGAGCAGACAATGACTTGTAGAGGCGTTGACCTTTTCAATTATTATTTAAATGTACTAGAATCAAATTGCCATTCTACGAGTTCAAATTGTCACGATGATAAAAGTGCCATTTAACCGGCGATGAACTTGTAAATCACCTGTTGAAATTATATTTATAACACGAACGAGTAACACAAAAATATCAAGTAAACAAAATGAAATGGAGAAATCAAAATGTTTCTCAATGTGACACACCAGATACTCTTTACCTATCATTGATTTCTTGCCTTTGAGACATGCTTAAACATCATAATGTTTTTTGTGACAATAAATTGCTACCATAATACATAACACGAAAATATAAGTAACGGAAGTGAACTCTTTATTAACAGTGTATATTATTGTAATTAATCACTTAAAATGTTTCACAATAAAGGTAAATTATTCGACTTTTATAGAAATATTAGCGCGGCAAAAGTTTGGTTCACAGTGTTTATTTGACTCGCTTTCCCTAAATTGGAATGAATTTGCGTAACCACGTTCGGTACAGTTATCATTACATACAAATTCCGATTACAAAGCCGAACCACCGCCATACCGCTTCAGAATTACAATCAGAAATATATTTCCTGTACCGATCAACATCCGCACCCATATAAAAACAGATTCTATAAATAGCTTTGATTCTTTGGAACGAGGCCGGATAACAATAACAAACAACTGTTTGCACAACGTTTGAAGCGCTACACAAATTTTGAGGAATTTTTAATTGTGCAAATATTCGTCTATTTTACAATTATAGCATTGTTTATTCAAAGCCCGGGTGTAAATAAAATGACAGGTGCTACGTATGTTTGCGCTGGGTTGATTGCCTCTGTCCGAGGGCTTGCAGCCTGGAACTATCTATTTTGTTTTATGTAAAGTTTCAACAAGCCTTTTCGATTCGATGGACACGTCCAATTCGCTAGTGGAATGGAACTCAGAATGAAAAAGCGCTGCGAGCTACGTTACCCTCGGGCCTGTGACTAGTGCCAGAAAGACACATGCGAATCAACTTTCGAACTGAACTTTTCATCCTGTTAGTAATTGAGTGAGCGAACGTGGGCGGAGGAGATTAAATGTTTCACATGCAACAATATTTATAAGTGCAGGAGCTATAGACGTTTTAGCTCTGAACATAAATACTTCAAGGGTACCTTTATGTCTAATATTTGCAAAGAATATTCAATTTATCGTAACAGACAATGTAGGTGTATTATGTAGGTATTCGTGGCGTTTATATTATTTGGCGCAGAGTCTGCAGTAATGAAGTACCTGCGAGATGCACTGGATGCACCCGGAGGAATGCTTTTTGTTGCAATAAACTTGCATTAGGCGAAATCGAGTTACAAAGTGCACTGAAATACACTTGGAAGTTTTATTAGGATGCGCACTAAGCAGGAGTCAATTTCAATTATATGCACTATAGAATTTATCGAATAGATAGATTAATTCTGTTTTGACTATAAAGATGACTTTTATTACTAGCGACATGTGCTGTACTGTACCTGTGGACACATTCTGATTAGATTTTAATTTCTTAAGAAATTTTCAGATTTTCGAGTAAAAAATCAATTGTTTAAATTCTTGGTGCCTTTATTAGACTTAGTGGACATTTTATGCTTTGCCAGGGCTGCCCTGGCAAATAGTTTAAATTTCAATAAAAACTAAATTTTTTCTACAGCCAAAAAATACATTATTTTGAAAACTATAAAAAATATTCTTGGTTAGGTAGTTCACATGCGTTAAATAATTATTTTCAGACGCGCTTACGATTTTGCTGTATAACTTATGGTATCGTCAATACTGGTGGTGTCCACAGGTAAACCATAGGTACAACTTTTGCGCCTGAAGAGTCATAATGTCTCTATTCGTAGAATATGCAAAAGTTAATAAATAACCCGCTTAAAATTTGATGTTTTAGTGTATAAAAAGTAAAAATAGTGGAGTGGTAACCCACGTGTTAAGACCTTTTAACTCTGTTATATCGCCAGAGAGAGTAGAGTGTAATTTTTTTTGGATACCTATTATAAAACTGTCTGCTATTTTTTGCAGGGAAATACATTTTCGATATTTTATATTACACGTTTGTGAAGATTTTAAACTAGAAAACTACCGTTGAGACATCCCTCTGACTCTGACTCAGACTCAGACATATTTGGACTTTCTTGGCGGTTAATCAGGTGGTAAAACCCAAGTACCAACTGCTGTTTAACGACATGTTTCGGTGAAGTCTAAGAGTCAACCCCGCCGGCGGGGTCGCTCAGCCCGTAGTCTCGCAATCTCCCCTACGCCCACTATCTCTTGTCTCTCTCTACCCCGTCCCAACTGGGGTTAAACGGTTCCGGTTCAACCTACCTCCGCAACTCCTGTGCTTTGTGCAGTCCCCCCCCCCCCCTCCCCCCCCAACTCTTAAGTGGCCGTGGATGACATTCCCGTTTTTGAGAGTTTGTGCTCCCCCCACTAAATCCGATTACTGGTCAGGAGGTCTAACCAGAACTCTCCAGTTCAAAGTCAGGTTGTAAATAAAAAAAAAACATGTTTCAGTTTATTATGAGGACCTTAATCATGAGCGACCAAGTAGCTCCTCGTAATGGACTGAGAAATGTTGAGCAGTACTCTGTTTTCCAACGTGACTAACCGCTAATGTAATATAAATATATTAGTGAAGATATTTAGCTGCTTGTTACTCAACCGTCTAATGCATTTAGATGAAACTTGGCACGCTTATACATATGTTTCTTAATACCGGGTAATTCAGGCGAGGCCGCAGGCAAATGCAGCTAGCTCATACATTACACATTACCCACATATTCGAAGTTCCCGCAACTCAATAATGATAACTGAAATCCTATCACCGTTACCAAATCCAATAATCGAATTGCGACCGTCACGCGCGTATGTTCCTAGTAATTACACGCACGTATTAAGCTGGTCATTATATCGCTACACCTAATATATTTCGGCTGATTGAATTAGAACTAATTGAGGCTTACAGTGTAGACTGACGACGTCTAATTGGTGAGTCCGATCCGATATGTATCAGTACGCAATATACTATGACATAGTGTGACAGGTTTGTTATCGTAATGGCAGTCATAGTGGAACGACCCTTGTTTAAAGTACTTTTGATTTGCTTTTACTATATATATTGGGAGTGTCCATGACTCTCTTTGCGATACAAAACTGTTTCAGCTAAACCAGTTAAACCTACTTGTGTAGGTAATTGGAGTTTCAGAAAATAAGTAAATGGTTTCACAAATTAAAAACAAACCGACACATCTAAAAAACTGATAATTATCAAACGAGCAAACTGATATTCTTGAATCACAGCATAGCCTTACAATAATAACGCCTATGATAGTTTCATACGGCCGACGCGCCAAGCGCGAAGCACAAAATGAATTCATGTAGTGCACTCATTCAACTCGTACTTACACGCGTCAATACGCACACAAACGCATCAAAAGTGTTGCTAGCGCAATCACATTCCCTGAAAATGTGTGATACGTTGCGTACTGGCAATGTTTTATTTTTCAGAAGGTTTTTTCACATATTAATGTACTCAAATTGTACTATTTAGTACCTAGCATAAAATAATTGTACTTCTTCATAGTTGGACGTAGTTATACGAAAAGGCATCAATCCACGAAACAATCGGAAGAGGAGTTAATTATGCCGCGATGGTCGGTAGGGTCTAGACTACCTATCAGCAAAAAGGATCCGGAAAATTATTGCGGCAAGTTATTTAAAATCACACAGGAGACCAACCCACATCTATGGCAGGGGTATTTTTTAAATCGAAAAAAAGATCCAATCCTCTTGTATCGTTACAAATAATTGTAATTTCAAAGAACCTGGCATATATATTATAAAACAAGAAAAACTCAACCGGTTTGGATTGTTTTTAACAAACTATATTCACATGCATTTTTGCTTCTAAAAAACATCATAAACGATCCACAATACTTGGATCCCTTTAGATAAATAATTTGGAAGTAATTTCAAACAACACTAAAGATCCTCATTCTGGTGTTGGTGGCTTACTCATTGTATTATTATGTTAAATATATATATATAAATATATATATTTTTAAATCAAAACGGCATCCTAACCCACGGATAGCTCTAATCCGAAAATTACCAACATTTTGAAAGACTATAAAATCTTGGATCATTTATAATGCAAACAGAGGCTTCTTATTTCATTTCAGTAAATTGATCCGTATAGACTGGATCGCTTTTGACATTTACTAACTACTAATCCGGCATCGTATGTCGTTTGTGATAAAACCCGAATTATTCGTCCAGTATGACCCGAAATGTGTGGATTGTTTAAAAAAAACACTGAGATAATAAAGTGTGAAAGAATCTTTTAAAATTTGAAAATTACCTAAAAGAAATTCGATATGACACATGCTTCATTTTCGGTTTACTATTATGTTGCATAAAATTGATTGTTAGAATTTGGTTTAGCATAACAGCCCTTGGCAGAATCATCATATTGCAGAATTACGTTTCGCATATTTTTTAAGCATACTATCATTTCGCACAATTTACTTAGGCAGAATAGTACATTGGTATAATGACGATAAGAATAATAGTCCTAAAATCAAATAAGTATGTCACCGCAATTGTATCGTATAATATTTAGTCGGCATACTGTCATTACATTAGGCACAACGTTCTTTGGCAGAATCGTAGATTGGCATAATGTTGTTTAAAATAATAGCCCTATGATCGAATAATTGTATCGCTGAAATTGGTATCGCATACTATTTTATTTGGCATAAAGTTATCAAAATAATCCTTCGTATGTAAAAACTATTTTGCATGTCTTAAATAAACACAATACATACCTAACCTAACCTAACAGTTTTCAGTTTTTGGCCAATTTTGACGCTCCGCTATACATGGTCACAATACAAACCAAACATAAAGTTCAGTTTTCGGTTTTCGACCCATGTTCCATTTTGTCGCATTTCTTCCTAACGGAATACTATACTTATGCGATATGAGCAACAACTTTATGCGTAAAGAATTATGCAATGACCATCGATATTATGATAATAGTTGTTATGCGATTAGAGGGACACCCATACTAGTATTATGTGATAACAATGCGACATGACAGTTCTGCTGAAGTATCATTCGGCTAAATTTTTTCTGCGATAACTGTTATACGGAGTGTATTTCGGACAATCGATATTATGCATGATAAAGGGAACCTTTCATTTTCTTGAGCCTTCATTACTTGATTTTAAAGTATACTTTAATTTATTAAATAATAATTTGAGATACATTTACAACTTAACGAAATAATATTTTTGAAATAAAAATAGGTAGCAACACTGCTCTTATTATGTCTATTTTTATTGCGTTGCGCACGAGCACTACTTTTTTACTAAGTTATTTTTGAGTTACATGTTTTAGTTTGTATCATCATCATCATGTCAGCCGTAGGACGTCCACTGCTGGACACAGGCCTCCTCAATTGATTACATTTTTAAACATACAACACCCATTCGTACATTTTGAGTCAAAGACAAAGATAAAGCTTAATAAATACTTTCAACGAAAATTGTTTTCAACATGATCAAATATATTATTTTTGAGTTATTGCCAAAAAAACTGCGCTTCTCAGCTAAAGGACGTAAGCACCGTGGAGATAAGCTCTTTTGCTAGTGCACTTTTTCATATCATTTTGTTTTCATCTGTAGTGCATTTTTTTGTATTAACGGCTGCAGAACCCTATACTGAGCATGGTCCGACATGCTCTTGGCCGATTTTTAGCATTACAAATGAAGTAAACAAGGAAGCAAAGATCTTCCACAGGTCCGGCGGGACTAGAGCCGAATTGCGATTGATCCATGTAAACATACTTCCAGGAACCGAAATCGACAAGTATAAACTTCATTAAAAACAATAATATAAACAGTTTTACAACTTGGAGCAACAAAAGACCACAGGAAATCCAATGCAACGCACTCAATCGAAACGCGACTGTCAGTGACAACGACGTTTAAAAACCTGACAACTGTTTCTAAACATCTGCCTCTTTAAGTGTTTTACTGGCCACTATTTATATTAACAACAATAAAAAATATAAAAAAAACTGTATTTGTTTATTAAATGAAGTAGTAAAGAAGGATATTACATATTAATTAATGATCATGTTTCTATAAAATAAAAGTCTTAAGTGTCCAATTAAAATTATTTCATCATCACATAATGTGCCTATTGAAATACCTCATGACTAGTTCTGTGGGCTTTTCCATGTGCTTAAAAACGGAATATAGTTACAATTGTATTCATAAACGTAGGTTATACTTCGATAGAAGGTAACGTCTAAATTCTGGAGCCTTAGCCCGCTTTGCATTTATATTTTTGGTATTGTAGTGAATTTATTACTATTAATATTATTACACATGCAAAAGTGTGTGATTTGGTTCAATCGTTTATTTTTTTCATAACAAGACAATAAATTGACGTGATTTTTTGCGATCGCGCTATAATAGGCTGACGATTCACATAGGCTACTTTTTATAAAAACATAAAGGGTTCCCGAGGGATCAACAAAACAGTCGATCACGCGGGCGAAGTAGTGGGAAAACCGTTGTGAAAAATAAATACGTATATTTTCTCAAAATTTCCTCAAGAACAAACTACAAGAACCAGCTACTCGCACTATTTTATATTAGATCAATTAATTCACAACGGCAGTCTAGAAGCTTACGGTCGCATCGTGAGAGAAATGAAATTTGCTTGAAGTCGCCCCGTGAAGTCAACTCCACTTGGTGAAGTGGCGAAAATCGAATCGAAGATTGGGTGGCTTTCACGTAACTTTTGTTTCAACTCAATGGAGATTGGACCGAACTTTGAAACTAACTGGCCAGAAACATATCACAGCCGGAGTCTGTTGAGAATATCAAAGTCGTTCTTGGTAGGACTGCCAATTGGTTAGGTCAAACGGTACTTTTAAACATTATACTAATGTAAGGTGGCAACAAAAGAAAATTCTATACATTGAAGGTATAAATAATTAAATATCAGGGACATTTCTATGAAACACATTTTTCTTTGTGTTTCTGTATTTTTAATGTAGGAAAACTAATACCACATTACTATATTACTATATTGTGACATAGATACATGTCAAAGCGCAAAAAAAAATAAGATTGCTCTCGCACATAGCAGGACTCGAACACGGTACCTCTCGATTACGCGTCAAGCGTGTCAACCTCTCCACCAGCGAGCACTGTGCCAATCGCCTCGGATTTATCCATCCGCTTCGACCCATGTACTTATTTTATTTTTTGAAAGGTATTGTTACCTTAGCGCCGTCTATGAGAACACGTATTACACGTGTTTTCATACCGTCTTCTACTTGCACACCGAAGTCTGCGCCGGCGGGGAACAGAAGCAGAATTAAAAATATAAATTATGGGAGAGATAAATAATGATCCTTTAACTTAGTGCTATAGTGCGCGCTTCATACTTAAATACACATACATACCCAAGACACAAGAACAAACATCGGTGCTCATCACACAAACACCTGTACTTGTCCTGGCTGATATTTTCAAATAAATAAGTAAAACGGACTACTCGTATTTGAAGGTCAGTGACTTTTTTTTTTAGTATGTTTGAAAGTTTGTAATGTCTTTGTACCTTCAGCACGTCAAAACTGCTACAGATTTCAAACATTTTTGGTACTATGACCACTGGATATTCAAGGATAGGATATTTTTTACCCAACTAAGAAAAACAAATCATGACCGTTTTCCTCCTCGAAGTCACTGTTGTAAAATTTTAAAGCTTTAGAAAAATAATCATGTAATAAAGTTATAAATAGCGGTATTAGGCGAATATCTTAATTCCATTCAGCCAGTAGACGTCCACTGCTAAACATTTTGTCTCCCCTACAATCAAAAAAATAATTATTGTATAAATATAAAACCATAAGACGGACGTTCACGCTGACATTAATCCATATCCATACGAATATTATAAATACGAAAGTGTGTCTGTCTGTCTGTCTGTCTGTTACCTCTTCACGCTTAAACCGCTGAACCGATTTGGATGAAATTTGGTATGGAGATAGTTTGAGTCCCGGGAAAGGACATAGGCTACTTTTTATCCCGGAAAAATACCCTAATCCGCGATAAACGAATTTAAGGCGGACGAAGTCGCGGGCAGAAGCTAGTGATTGATATATTATATTCCCACTCATTTTCTAATACCCTAATATTCCTAATCCTAATGATTATATACGTGTAATGATTAAGTATATACTATTATAAACGTGTGCCGATGTATGTGTACATTCTTCATAATTTTAAAAATTACTAAACGTATCAACAATACTTTCCAGTAATGGTGTTTAGACAACAGGATAACACATAGGCCATAAACTGCATCTCTACGCGGATAAAATCGCGGGCAACAGCTTGTATTTAATTTACAGCATGCATTGGAAACATAATTTAAAATTAATGTTTAGTGCAACTGAGCATGAATAATAAATGTATGTCCTTCTATAACATTAAAGTAGAGAAAATACACTTTAAATTAAGTGTAAATTCTACAATGCATAAAACATGCACTTTCTGCACATTTATAACTCGATTATAATGATGCATCACGCGGCCGATCAATCAACCAGCGCCGGACGCCATCCTTCATCCTCTATTAGCATTATTGTGCCAAATTTTATGCTGCGAATTATATATTGCCTTTAATCCCATTATTACGTTTATTGGGGTTAAAGCGACCATTTTACTGGATTATAATTTATGAGAAGCATACCAGCAGGTAATTGTCAAAAAAAACTTGGTTGTCTGTTATTCGAATTACGGACGATAATTTAATGTGATAACGTCATAAGAAAACATTGATGAAAAATTGCATACTTTTATGAATTCACAAGCCGAACGCATAGGCCGATCGTGCCTCTCAATCGCTTGTTCCGCGCTTTCGCTTGCACGCTCGGCTCAGGCGAAACGTGACAGCGGAACGTGACAATGAGTCATGCTTTTTCGTGCGTGCAGCCGGCGTTCATCAATTTATAAAACGTTATCACGTCAAAAACCTACCATAACATTTGTGAATTGGTTACATTGGTAAAACTACATAATCATCATCACATCCGCCTAAAATCCGTCCACTACTTGAGACAGGTTTCCCCCAAAAATCTTCAAACGCCGCCCTCAACGGTTTCCCACGATCCTGAGCAGATCGTCGGTTCATCTTGTTGGGGCCTTCCACACTGCATCGTTCTGTACGTGATCGCCACTCGATAATTTTTCTGCCCCAGCGGCCATCGATTCTACGAGCAATTATGCAGCTTTCCTAAGGTTTATAGGCACTAGGTAAGGACGGTCCATCGGCGGCATCATCGTCGCGTACCAACAGGTGAAATTGAAGTGAAATGCTTGTTTATCTAATATATAGTTTTTTATAATTATGTGTATATACAAGTTTACACACATACATACAAGTTTATATAAGTTAGTACAGTTTCAAAATTCAACAACACCACCATTCAAAAATATTCGTGAATTAAGTACCTGTTTAGTAACATTTATGGCATATGTATAGACGTAAGAACCCCGTATTCATCGTCATTCAACAAGAAAATTCAACAACATTCGTGAATTTTAACTAGTTACTTAGAAAACTAACTTCGAAAACTTAGACATATTTAGATTGCAATAGCGGTTACGCACGCCATAAAAGCCGACTACTGCTCGTCATGTTTGTGTCCATTTCATTCCGGACACATTGGTCATGAGACATGAGCGGGTTCGGGCGATGCCCTTCTCTTACTTTCAGTGTGAGGGGTTTACGACATAAGTACGCGCTATTATTAAGTAATATTTGTTACATTTATAAAGATAGGAATATAGTATTATTTTTCTTATAAATACTACAAATGTTACCATTTGCGAATATAAGTTTCTGGTTTTTACTCGTTACTACCAATGAGCGTTTCTTCTGCGCGTTAAAATTCAGGATGTTGTATTTGATTTACGCTAATTTTAAGTAACATCCTTAAAGTCAAACAATGTTAATTTTTCTCAAAGACACTATAATGTTATCACAACACAACAAAACGGGATTTAATCGCGTATAAATATGATTTATTTAATAACCTTTCTAAAAAATCTAGTTAAGTCGATTTTTGTACATAAAATTAAATAAATTTTGCTTCAATTTTCCAAAAAAATATGATTTTTGTGAGTGGTAGCTGTAATTTTAATTTCAGTCAATAGCGACGCGAAACTTGGCCACATACGTGGCAACGTCGCTATCAAAAGAGCTTAATACTTATCACAATAGAGATGAAAATTGATAACACCCTCAAAACTAAGCCGGATTTGCCTGGGGTTCACATAACATTTTTTGCTCCTAATGACCTATGCGTGGTTAAAATATTTGCCATTCCTGACAAAAAATTATATTTATCGATTCTGTAACCTTGAACTGCCCGTATCACTTTTTTATATATATTTCATGCAAGGACATTTAATTTTTACAACTTTATAATAGTACAAAAGGCAAAAATAAAACGAACAGAAATACTTTTAAAACAAAAAGTAGTTATTGTCAATGTATACTATGTATAAGAATATGTCGAAGTTAACATTAGTCAAAAACAAAATCCTGTATTGATTTTCACGGGATAAAAGAATATAGTAAAAGTAGTTCTACATCACTCTCTGACCCATGTTCTATATCTATATATCGTTATTGCATCTTAGCTGAATTAATCAGTCCCGCGGTGGCAGATATGAAGAGTGCGGAACCCTGCCGCGCGCACACCCCTACCCACCCCCGCTGTCTTTCTCCCCGTCGCCCGCAGACCATGGGATTGTCACGAACAATGTTGTCAAGCTATAATAAAAGGAGAGCGGTGAAGATAAATATGTTGCAACTGTTAGCTGTATTTCTAAACGTGCCTTAAGTACACAAGCTGGTCTTCGAACCGAATCTCGAATCCCTAAATATACTGGACTCCGCCGCGCACGATGGTAATACACGGAGCAGTGCTAAGAGGCAAGAAGAAAAGCAGAAGGAGGTTAAAGCCAACAAGGAATTACAGGACCCGAAGCAGGAAATGCCATGTTTTTCTATGTCCCAAACTGCAGAACAGTTACCCGGAAAATCAAACCAACTGGAACAAACAAAGAAGCGACTAGATAAAACAATTAGTGGAAGTGGGTAGTAGTGTAAAGGAAACGGAAAAAAAAATTGCGCTCAATCGTAATCACTTAAATCTTCACATACATCTGCACGGAAGTCTAAAGCATCCAATTCTGCATGTTCGTCCGTCTTGGCCAGAAGAAAGAATCTGGAATCTGGCTGCAGAAGCAAAAGCGCGTATACAGATGGAACTAATCGACAAAAAACTAGCGGCGGACCTAGCACAACTGGAAGAAGAAGGTGAAGAATACAGTTCACAATCGTCAGTTAGTAACATTCATACAAACAAAGAGGTGGAGAAGTGGTTAGAACGCAGTCAGCAAGAACTGAAAGCACAGTCTGTACCACTACCGGAAAACACATCGGACAAGCTGCACCCCCCTCCTGGCGCCGCAGACACAGTTCACCTGTTGGCAACTGCACTGAAGGATATGGCCGCAATCTCTGCCACAAACGGGCCTAATGCTGGAATGTTAAGCCGCCTATGCACTTCTCGGGAGTTACCCTCATTCTCTGGAGACCCCATTTAGTAGCTCCGGTTTAAGCAAGCGTACGTCGAGTTACGACATACGCGCTGAGACACACGCTTCTCTCTATCCAACCACCCTTACGTTTTTCTACCACTAAACCGTATTTGATTTCACCCCATACTTTACAAGCTGGTGTACGTCTTGAGTGGCTGAGCTGGCAACCCAGTCGATGTCAAGGAGGTGTGTTAATCAATAACCCGATCTATTATGTTCTAATCTATGTAAATAAAAATCAATTGAATAAATATTGCGTTCACGCATCACTTCAGCATGGCTGCTATTTGGCAGATTATTTTCATGTTGTGTTTGCAACTTGTCAGGACAAAGTTTTTATCTAAGAAAACAAACTAAAAATTGCATGGAATAGTGGGTTTTAAACCTAAATTATAATAAGTGAGTGAGAGATACAAGGGAGATCTTAAAAAAAGAAAAATGTCCATACATTAAAGAGGGAAATTTAAGTCTCATTTTCTTCCTTAGTGTACCCGTGCCAAGCCGGGGCGGGCAGTTGGTATGAAATATAATAGTATCTAAGTATCTAGTGCAATCATTGTTAACACAACACATGTTCGTATTTAATACATAGCTGCACTTATTGCAGCACTTGTAGGTACCAAAAGTAGGTTAAATACTCGTAAGGTGCCTACACTTACAGTAAAGATTGAGTAAACACGCTTAGCAGGGTACACTGCCTCAGTTTAGGAGTTGGTACGAAAAGGTACATTTGGTAAATGCGGACGCGCGCCCCGAGGCGACGAATCGTCTCCATTGGAGCACTTAATGCGACGTGCATTTTTAATTCACGTCAAGGGACCCGGGGCCTGCGGCTGCGGGCAGCATGTTGAATTTACGGGACGATTGACTGTAGATTCTACATGAAAACATCGACGTAGATGCACTGAGTGACATGTTTTTAACTAAATAAATTGGCTGCACAGCGACCTCAAAGCTGGCGGTACTAGATTTGATCCCGGCGAGCGCAAATATTTATGTGAGTCATATTTTATCGCTATAAATTGATTCGTTGTAGCATTAAGGCAGGACCAACCAACAAACACTCTTCCGTAATTATAAAAAAAGTAAGGACGTCATAATATAGCAACAATTGCAACACATATTTAATATACAGAACCACATTTATAAATAAACAACAAAAGTAGGTTGAGTGGGGTATTATAGTCTAGATTCTGCAAAGCATGCTAAAGTACACTGCCGCAGTTCAGAAATAGGTAAAGAAAGGTACTTTCAGTAAACAAGGACACGCACCCCGGGGCGCCGCAGCGAGTCATTTCCTTTGGAGCACTTAATGCGACGTGCATTTTTAATTCATGTCAAGGGGCCTGCGGCTGAGTGCAGCAATGTTAGCTTGCTGGACGAATAACTGTAGATTTTAGACGAATACATATATCATTTTTTTTTTATCCTCTATCTAGTTCTTTATCTTACTATGGGACAAACCAACGAACAGTCCTTTATAAAAAGGTAAACCACTAAGGAAGCAACACATTATCGTTCAGCAGCACTTACTGAATCACATGTAAACAGAAACCAAAAGTAGGTTAATTACGCTTACACACCTACAGTTTAAAATTATGCACACTAAGTAGGGTATACTGCCACAGTTCAGAAGTAGGTGCAACTAAAGGTATATTCAGTAAATGCGGACGAGCGCCCTAGGGCGCTGCGGCAAGTCGTCTCCGTTAGAGCACTTAATGTGACGTACATTTTTAATTCACGTCAGGGGGCCAGGGGCGATCGTAGGTCGTCAATGTTAGATTTCTGAACGATTGACTGTAGATTTTAGACAAATATTTATGTTGTAAATTCACGTTTAGCAAAAATTATTACATGACGGCCTACAAAGATGACGGTCCCGGGTACAAGAGTAAGGGCCAAAATTAATGCGACTTAGATTTTTAACAGACTCCCTAAACGGGACGTGTCCTCAATACGTTTTTTATTATGTTTAGCCCATTAAGATATTTTACCATTAACCCCAGATATCACAAAATTTTTTGAATGTTTGACTGTATTGATTTTTAAATATAGTATACTGACATAAAGCTGTAATCTAAAAAAAACGTAAAAAAAAATCATGGCCTGGAAAATCCGGAAAACGAATGGCGTTAGGTATATAACACCCGGTAGTAAAATCGGCTACCAACACCTTGCTTGCATATGTTTGGGTTGAAAGAAAACAATAATGAAAGAAAACAGTAATGTGTGTTGCAAATCGCAAAATGACGAAAGATCCTTTTTTCCTCTCGTAAGTATAAAGGCCAATATTTTTATCAGCCCATCATATTTATACAGAGGACTAAGCGATTTCTTAGCATTCGCGGTCCCAACAGTATGAAATATCACTTGAAGTACCCGTTTCATCCCGTAGAGCTTTCTTGAGAATTGGAGTAACAATATGACTGCGCGTAGAGCTCATCAATGAAAACAGAAAGAGAAGATAACTGTTTAAACACATTTTTAGAGAAGTACTCGATAGTATGCACTACTTCAGCTAATACCATCTTCGTCTAAAACGTGGACGAAAATAAATTGTCTTTAACCGACTTCTCCCATCCTCCTCCCGAACGTTAATTTCAGTGAAAAGAGTATCGTCATAATCTAATTCGGCTTTCAGCTATTTTGTAGAGACTCAAAGGTTTTTTCGCTAATGATCTAGAAGCATCAATATCTAGAAGCAAGCAAACAAGTAGACGTCAATTTTACTACTAAGCGTTTTACGCCATAAGTTATTATATAAGATTTGTATGAAAAAACATAATTAGCAGTTCAGCGGGGTAACGCAGCCAGCATCTTCGGGACCATGCCGCACGGGCCCTTTTTAGATATAATTTAGTTTAGTTTTATTTTAGATTTTATGTTTAGTTTATAGGTAATTTTAAGTTTTTATGTATTGTTTTTGTATTATTTATTCACAATACAATCGATAAACTTAAAAACATAATTTGCAATGCTAATTAAAATTACATTCAAAGAATGGTAACCGTACTCTATGAAACGCTCCGTCACACTGTTTAGTAACAAACGAATTTACTGCAAAACTTGTGTTTTTGAAAGCATGTCTCAGTGAAATAATACTAAAAATTTAAAAACACGCCATATGTTAAAACCACTTCAAAAACTATGATAAATTGGAATCAATTTTGTTGAACCACCGTTTCTTACTTATTACAATTACGTAAAATGATCTTTGTTCATACAATGTCAAACACATACCTAATCTTACGGTTAAATCTAACGCTTAACTTGCAGCGTTATAAAGATCGGTAGTAACAACTAAGTTATCCAAAAAATTGGTAACCAATTAAGAAAACAATCAGAATAACTTAAAAGGAATCACAAAAAAAATTACTTTTGCAGAACTCTTACATTTTCGGGCACGTTTCGTTGAAGTAAAACCATTTAAAGTAATATCCATTATTTTCCGTGACCGGCGTAATTTTTCACTTTTGCAATATTTACAGAAACACATTTTCATTACCGAATTAATAAAGCGTAACGCACAAACAAACGACATAAATATAGCCGTGACTGTGAGAAAAACGCTTACAAAGAGTGGAGAAAATTAAGCGCGTTATTTAAGCAAAAGCTTAGGCACAGACGGTCCACTTATAATTTGTTATCGGCCACTTGTGCGAAATAAAATCAAAGGTGAGGTTACTAGAAATAATTTGATCAATTCTATTGAGTGAGTTATTACGGCAATATTTTAAAGAAAGGCTAGATTGAAATCAAATTCTTTCCTATCTTAACACAAGAAAAGTATTCAATATGGAATGCTGATGTTCGCAGACAGGTTCAAACAGACGCAGACAGGTTCACACAAATAAAGCTATCAACAAAATTAATAATTAAAGGACATGGGGCCATAAAGTGCATGTCTTTCACAGTATTTTTTGCGTACAATGGAAACCTCAGTGCGTGAATCAGACTAGTACTTGGCCGGATTTTATTTGATTAAATTATTTGTAACTGTATTGCAGACGTCGAGAGCCCAGTCGTTAGTCGTTTAATGCATGAAGTGAACTTTCTTTATCAATTACTCTGCGGTACAGGCGCGTGGGTCAACAAAGATAATTTACCCGCTATAAATTGAAGGAGCGCCGAAAAGATATTTAAATTATGGACTAAAAATTAGTGTACTATTAAAATACAGTTTAGGTACTAAAATTAGGTAATATTAAAGCACTATACCGCTTATAAATACCCCCGTCAAGCAATAAAACAGTTTTTGTTTTATCTAAATAAGCTCAAAGACAATTTGAAAACACCTCTAATATCCTGAAACAGAGGGACCATTCCGTAGAAAAATCAAAACAATGAGCCTATCCAAAATTATGTTTAGCTTCTCCAAAAGTTATCAACACAAACTAAATGTTTTGGTAAATTTGCCATCACAACATTTTTTTTTTACCCTGACAGTAAATAACTATTGTGATCACAAATGCTGTCATAAATAATTTAAAAACACCCGTCCATTTATTTCGTTAGTCTTTGGTGCGACACGGTTAATTACATACCTGGCTTCTGCAGATAAAACAAAAATCTGCCAAAATCCCATAGTCGCATGACAGACAACTTTGCAAGATTTTTTCAAACACATATATTTAGGATTTTTTTACAAAGGCATTTAATTCGTTAGTCTGTGGCGCTTTGCTGTTAGTTACGGATCTGGCTGTTGCAGATTAAACAAGCTGTTGCAGACAAAATCAAACTGCTACAGCATGGGGATAAAAAAAAAAACACAAAACACGAAGTAAAAAAAAATCCAAAACCATATTTCTTTGGTTAATCTGCGACACGCCGTGGTCAAGTTCTACATAACGACTTGTTTAGCGGGTTAGATGGTCGTAGCAATCCAGATGAACCCTGCATAAGCTCTTGCCAAGAGCAATAGGTATTTATTTCATTAGTCTGTGGCATGGCTTGGTTATTTACAAACCTTGCCTTCGCAGATAAAACAAAAATCTGCGAAATCGGACCGTAGCATAATTAAGGTATCCCCTTCTTTTATAGGCAAACTTTCCATCGATTTTAATTACATCGAAAACGTTGAATAGAATATTCGGTTCCCATATTTTCTTTTCAAGTAATATGGCTTCATCGACTATTCATTACAATTTTTTATTATTATTAGAACAACTTACCAAGGACTTTTATTTGATTAACATAAAGTATATTTTTATTTCTTCGATGTATTGTTACAAAACTGTTTTATTCTATAGCCCTTATAAAAAAAACATTAATTTTAGCCATGTTCATAAATTTCGTTTGTATGATAACTATTTAATATGGAGTTAGCAAACAAGCTCGCAAGTCACACCAATAATGATAACGGAGTTTCAGAGTTTAAAAGCTCATTACACACCTGCAATCTAAAAATTCTGAGGAATAAGATTGAACAGGTACCTCTGTGTGAATAATTGCAATGATTGATTTATCCCCTCACCGAAACTAACCTTTACAAAAATTGTTGCTTAGCGGGCGGTTAATAGATAAGATGCTGGTACGAGTAGCAATCCGGGTACCAAACACTTCACAAACAGATTTTCTAGAACTATCTAACAAATCGAACCAAGGGCCAAAATAAGCAGTGCTTGTACAATGATAATGGATGTCAATAATTATACTTACTTACATCTGCTACACTGCTGAACATAGGCCTCTTCCTATAGTTCACCACAGAGTGCGCTCCTGCGCAGATCACATCCACTGACTCCCCGGGGATCCTATATCATAGTGGGCAGCCGTCCTACGCTGCGCTTTCCTATGCGTGGACGCCACTCCAGGACTTTACTACCACAACGACCATCCGTTCTCCGGGCTACATGGCCTTACTTACATACTCGTAGATATATGTAAAACCATATCATCTCTTCATCTTCTTAATAACTCCCTCACTGCTGAGGATTTTGACTCTCAATCTCGTCCATCAGCTCTCCCCATGTGTTGATGAAGATGACGCTCAGACTATCGATCGAGTACTGCACACAAAACACAAATTAGCCCCAAGCGCATGCTATATTACATTAAAAAACCGGCCAAGTGCGAGTCCAACTCGCGCACCGAGGGTTCCGTACAAACTTTCACTTACACCAACATTATTATATTACCCGGTTTTTGGTTGAGTTAAGTTTGCCTATAGCATTGCATACAAATGAGGTGCAAACTTAACGCAACCAGGCTGTCCAAATATGTCTTTTGAAAAGAGTATATTTTTTGTGATTTAATTATAAATGTATAGTTTTCAGATTCTTATGTGTATTTGTAGTATATCGCAATATTACTTGCCAAATTGCATAGTTCTATGTCAACGGGAAGTACGCTATCATTTTGATTCGCTTCAGAGTGTCGAAATATACGTTTTATGCGGCATAAATGGCCGTATCTTTTTTTACGTTCATGTAGAAGATTGCTATTTTCAAAGCTTCAAGGGACCGTAGACCTAGAGTATATATATGGTGTTAATTTCAACTCCATACCTCCACGTTCTCGAGATAAAGGGTATTGACAGACAGACAGATGGACAGACGGACAAAAAAGTGATCCTATAAGGGTTCCGTTTTTTTTCAATTGAGGTACGGAACCCTAAAAACAGCACTTTTTATAATACTTACTTCGTTAGTCTGTGGTACGCTGCGGTTAATTACGTACCTGGCCTCTGCAGATAGAACAAAATCAGCGAACTCCGATATCTGCATAATGGACTTTGAAGGAAATTAGCGCCTTCTCAATAACGTGCGGCAGTCGCCATGTTGTTGGAATGCACGCGAACGCTTTTATCTCTTTAACCTGCCAACTTATGAATTCTGCTACAATTTAAAAGTATAAACTACAATGAGCTTTTCAATCACTTTACAATGTATATTGCATTTTGCTATGCTTTGCTTTTTTCCAAACGACCACCAATTTTTATCTTTAAATTATTACACATCGTAAACGTAACTCGCGTAAATTATTACATATTTTTGCGTGATTAATACGTATATCATCATCATCGACATCAACCTATGTACGTTTTACTGCTAGTCCCAGGCCTCCTTTCATATATATATATATACATATATTTATTTTTGACGTATGTGGCATTTGGCTGAAGCCTTTCGGCTGTGTCAGCAGTCGTGAGTGGCTGGATGGGGTTGCTCCAAATGAGACCCGCCTATTCCACCTTGAGATAGGTAAAAAGCTAGATTAGAGAGAATACATATATACCCATGTAATTCTCTTTTCTAGTACCAAAAAGTCTCGCTGACCAAAGAAGGATGTGGCCCTCCAGCAGTCAGGGGGTTGTGCAGCGGGCTAATACCCCTCTCACGGAAAAAACTGTAAACGTTAAGAAACCGGAAAAAGAAAATGTACGATCCGATCCAAATTCTAACAACTCAAGGCGCGAAATTACGGACCTCCGATTTGCTTCATGGAATGTGCGTTCCCTGTTCAGACCTGGAGCCATGTACCAGGTAACCAAAGAGCTCGTAAGATACCAAGTGTCGGTCGCAGCTCTTCAGGAAGTAAGATGGCCAGGGAGTGGGGAATGCAATGTTGATAACGGAACCATCTTTTATAGCGGCGGTGACTCTGGTCATCACTCGCGTGCCACTGACTTTTTCGTCGCAAAGAGGTTTATAAGTAGTGTGATTCGGTTTGACGCAGTTTCCGACAGAATATGTGTTCTACGCTTAAGGTCTAAACTGGTAAATGTCTCAATTGTTAGCGTTTACGCGCCTACAGAAGTGACTAGCGATGAGGCGAAAGATGATTTTTACCAACAGCTAGAAATGACATTGGATCAACTGCCGAGTTACGATATAAAAATTGTATTGGGGGATTTCAATGCAAAAGTTGGGAGAGAAGAAATATTTGTACCGACTATCGGGAGACACAGTAAGCACGCCCAATCTAACGACAATGGACTGAGGCTAGTCAGCTTTGCAGCCGCCAAGGCTTTGGGAATAAAGTCCACAATATTTCCCCATAAGGACATTTACAAGGGTACGTGGAAATCCCCTGATGGACAGACCGTGAACCAGATTGAGCACGTGCTTATAGACGACAGACACAAGAGCTCCATACAAGACGTTAGGAGTTTTCGTAGTGCTGATTGCGACAGTGAACACTACATGTTAGCCATCAAAATTAAAATCAAAATAAAAGTAGATAAACAGGTTGCAAAT
Organism: Hedya salicella; assembly: GCA_905404275.2. Taxonomy (NCBI): domain Eukaryota; kingdom Metazoa; phylum Arthropoda; class Insecta; order Lepidoptera; family Tortricidae; genus Hedya; species Hedya salicella. Next base: position 10,880,074 of record FR990108.1, read on the forward strand.
AAACAGAATTTTGAATTTGACACACAACAGTTAAGAGACCGAACAATTAAATGTAAGTTTCAGATAGAGCTCAGTAATAGTTTTAGTGGTTTAAAAGTAGACGATGATATTAACAGAACTTGGGAAGACATAAAATCAGCAGTAACCAAAGCAACACAGAGGGTCTTTGGTGGTAAAAGTAAGAAGAAAAAAAAAGAAATGGTGGAATAAGGAGTGCGAAAACATCATAGAGGAAAGGAGAAAGTACAAAATACTTGCTGAACAAAATGCACAGTTTAAAGACACGTACAGACATCTTCAGGTGGAAGCTAGAAGAGTGATCAAACAGGCCAAAAGGGAACACCTGAGCGGCATAGTTAGGGGAATGGAAACCCTGATAAGAACCAATCATTCAAGGAAGTTCTATAAGGAGCTTTATAACTTTAAAAAGGGTTATCAGCCCGTTTCTCAATTCCTGGAGGACGAGAGTGGAAATATAGTTACTTCCGGTACTCAAATAAAGAGTACGTGGAAGCAATATTTTCAAAGTCTCCTAAACTGCCCCCCTTTGGACATTCCAGCTCCTCCTGAATGCAATAGTTCCGAAAGTATGGACCCAGAAGTCAGACCCCCTGGTTTTGATGAAGTCCGTCGAGCAATTATGCGATTAAAAAACAATAAAGCACCTGGCATTGACGGGCTGCCATCAGAAATATGGAAGCACTGTGGTGGTGTAGTGCAGACTACAATTTACGAACTTCTGCTGAAAATTTGGGAACTAGAGGAACAACCGTATGAATGGAATGTAGGTGTTATCTGCCCTGTCCACAAGAAAGGCTCAAAAAGGAAGTTCGAAAACTACCGAGGGATTGCTTTACTCAAACAGCGTACAAAATCTTGTCCAACGTGTTGCTAAACAGGCTAGACCCATATGGTGAAAAAATCCTTGGTGATTACCAGTGTGGCTTCCGGAGAAATTGCAGCACGATGGACCAGATTTTCTTGCTCAAACAGTTGATGCAGAAGAAGTGGGAGTACGCACAAAGCATCCATGCACTGTTTGTGGATTTCACAAAGGCCTATGACAGTATAGACAGGGGCACTTTATATTCCATTCTCACCAGCTTTAATATCCCCAAAAAACTAGTTGCCATGATTGCCACAGCTACAAAAGAAAGTAGAATGCGAGTTAGAGTAGGAGGCGAGCTGTCGGAAGAATTCACGGTGACTACCGGCCTGAAGCAAGGGGATGCCCTATCGCCTGTGCTCTTCAACCTAGCTCTGGAACATGTTGTCCGAAAAGTTTTAGCGTTAGACGTAGGGATAGAGTTGAATGGTATGCACAAGGTGGTAGGGTACGCAGACGACCTAGCTTTACTAGGGGAAAGCCGTGGACAGGTGGCGGAAGCAGTTAGTACCTTGGACCGAGAAGCCTCGTTGATAGGTCTCAGGATTAACCAGTCGAAAACGGAATACCTCCACATGAGACGATATAAAAACACACGTGTCAAGCGTGAAGATCTCCATGTTGGCGGTACCGTATACCACGGAGTTGACAAGTTTCGGTACCTCGGATGCACGGTTACCGACACGAACACTAGAGAGGAGGAAATCCACATACGCGTCCAAAATGCCCTGCGGTGCAGTGCTGCCCTCCATAAGATGTTGGTGTCCAAGCTTCTCAGCAAAAGTACGAAGTTACGGATTTATAAAACGGTAATTAGACCAATCCTTATGTATGGCTGCGAATCTTGGACACTAACACTAAAAGAAGAAAGTCAGCTCCTGGTAGCGGAGAGAAAGGTTTTGCGGAAGATCTTGGGGCCTATCAAAAGTGATGACGGCACTTGGAGGATTCGGAAGAACGCCGAGATCGAGGAGTTAGTGGCCGAACCAAATATCATCGGCGAGACCAAATCCCACAGACTTCGCTGGTTTGGCCACGTTCTGAGGATGAATGAGGATCGGGCGGTGAAAAGGGCATATTTGGGACGACCGACTGGTCGTCGTCCAGTGGGCCGTCCCAGATATCGCTGGGGTGACAGTGTGGAGGCGGATCTGTGTCAGCTTCAAGCCGATGACTGGCAAGAAGTGGCACAGGATCGGGACCGGTGGCGTTCTCTTGTTTCGGAGGCCAAGATCCTCTTTGGTTCACTGCGCCACAATAGTTAGTTAGTTAGTTAGTACCAAAGAGTCTCTGAGCTACGCCGCGGATAGCAGACAGGTATAGCTAAACAATAGGGGTTTCTTGAAATAAAACAACGACGTTTCGGAAGCTTTTCAGCTTTCTATGGTCACGGGTGGACACCGTCGGGAACTCAAATGAGATAATATACGCGATGTAATTCGTTAAATTGTTTTATTTCAATGAGTAATAATCGTGGAAACAGAAGAAAATAGCGATTCCTTGTCTAACACTGTCAGATACTTTATATAATTTGGAATGTCATATAATCGGGTCTTTGAAAGAAATTAGCGGCTTCTTCTTAAACTGCGGCAGTCATCATGTTGTTGGGATGCAGGCAAACAACTGTATCAGGCTAAAAGGGATCCATTAATTAAAAATGCATAAACTTATAATCTAAAATTTTAACATCAAAAGTAAATCAAGTCGAAATACATGTAAAATGCACAAGGTTATGTATAGGTTCGAACTATATGCTGACTGTAGAAAATATGATAGAAAGAAAATCTATAAAAAAATATAAAGTAGGCATCGTTTCCTCACAACTTTTCAGCCTAACCTATCCGAGTCATTATCATTACGTATCTCTAGTTTAGTAAAGAGAACCATTATGAATTCTAACTGTTATGCATTTTTAACATTATTATTGTAATTGCCTTTATCAAGTTACTTTATGTATACACAATGACACACAATGTATTTTGAAAATAGTCGTTTTACTGGATTTATACGGAATATATTTTAAATTTATAGATATTTAAACAAAACTGTGGTTGTTTCTTCTGCAGATCTTCTCATTTCTGATTCAATCACGCTCGGTTAATTGCCCTTTGAGTGACTATAAGCCTCCTAATTAGGCCAATTGTTAGTAACCATGTCTCAGTGCCGTATGTCATCACTAGAGCTGCCAGTGATAACATGCACGTGGTGAAAACCTCGTCTTATGACACTGACAAGACTACGTGTAACTTCATCACTGCCCATCTGAGTTGGATTCGATTTTTCGATCTTTTTCTAGAAGTTTTTTTACTATTTATAATTGTTATTGTTTTTTATTTCAACTGGACTATTTGTCCCTTTGTCAGTCTTGTCGTCGTCTACAACTTTGAGCGTAGAGTCTCTAACTTTCAGGGGAGTGTTACACCACATGAGAGTTGGACATAACATTTGTCTTTTCCATGTTCATCTAAAGACCCCATTTACAGTCGTACTGAGGTTGTTGAGCATTTTGCCGAGGTCGTCTAGGATCTCAACAATGATTACGGTATCATCAGCAAAGTGGAGGTGGGTGATGTATTCACTGTTGGTGTTGATGCCAAGTCCGTCTCAATCCAGAAGCTTAATCGTCAACATAGCTTAGAGAGTTGCTACACTTAAGTGGCAGGGGGCGGGGCAAAATGGTCCACGTACAAGATGACGCATGGGAAGGTCCTAAACAAGATGGAACTCAGCCCAAAGACGTCCACTGTTGGACAAATTCAAGTTCAAAATACTTTATTTTGGATAAATACCAATATAGGGTTAGTAACAGTAAAAACTTATATCTATGTTATTATAAACAAAGATCAGAAACAAATGAAAAAAACATCGACGATACTGGACTTGAAACAGTGCCTTGAGCCAGATCGGGGCAGCACGCTTTAACCAACTGAGCTAATCATCCATCCGATCGTTATCGGAATGATCCAGTAATTAATTGCAAATATTGTGATTATTATCATGATATTTGTAAAACAAAAAGTATATCTATGTTAGTCAGAACAAAGGCCTCCCAAAAGGACCTACACAACGATCGGTCGTGCAGCGCCCTCGTCCATCGGTTTCCTCCGATCTTCACCAGATTATCAGTCCATTTTGTTTAGGACTTTCCCACGCTGCGTTCTGAACGCGGTCGCCACTCGAGAATCTTTCGGCCCGACTGGTTGAGTTGTTACCTTGTTTTATCGAAAAACGTCTCATCGAATACTTAAATTCGTCGACATATCATTGTATCGAACGCATTTTTATCTGAAACCATTAATAATTTGGGGTTGTTATAGAACAAACCTTAACAAACCTTGCGGCTTCTATACATGATGATCTTTTCAACAATCATGAAAATCGCAAGGTTTCAACGGAAAAGGTTGTCGATGAAATAAAAATACTATGAAATAAAGCATTCTAGGGGTCGATCAAATGCCGATATGGAAGAATACTCTTTGAGCTGATATGAAACCACAAAAAAATTCTAGAAAAAATAGGTGACATCCAAATTGAAGATGTTTTTGGCATTAATTCAATTTCATTCAATTAAACACCGACAACGCATAAGAGTACATAATTGCAACTTAAAAAGAAATCATAGTTGTTCATTAAAAGCAGTTAGCTGCTTCGTTGAATTGCAAAATGCTGGAAAAGGCTAGCAGTTTATACTTTGAAAAGTATGCTTTAGTAAAAATAGTTTATCTCTTTAACCTGCACTTTATCCTACTACGGTTGTGAATAAGATTTTTTTTGCAATTCTGTTTGTAATAGAATTAAATACGTATGTCTGCGCGTTGTAGACTTCGTTCGGCTTACCTGTTTATTTTAATTTTCAGCCAGGCTTTAAATAAGAAAAAGTCAGACAGACTATAAGTATAAAATTCCTACGTTAAAAAACAAAACTTCTATACTTTTATAAAGTTGGAAAAATGAAATGTCTGTACATTGAAGATATTTATTTGCAAGAAAATATGTAGAACGTTTGAAGGTGACTGAATCGAAAATATTATATATATATATTTTTTGTAACTTTGTATGAGTCGCTGTGGCTTAATCACGTCAAACCGGCTAAACAGATTTCAAATATTGGTTCACAGGTAGCTGAGCATCCACAGATGGTATAGAATACTTTTTATCCAATTACGCTGAAATTAAAAAGAGGGTTATGATTTTTCCTCCCCCTTCTAGTATTTTATAACTACAAAATGTTATCACGTATAAATACTCTAAAAATAAAGAAACGGTTTAAGTTCTCCTTAAGATGACGAATGTAACGCGCGGATTGAATATCAATATTGTGTCAATACAAAATAACCGGTATTTAATTTCAGTAACAATATATGGCTTCTTATTAGACATTTTTATATTTTAATGCATTAAATTCAAAGGTTACTATAATTACCTAAATACCATTTTAATAATATTTTTAAAATACTTATTGCAAGTTTCGAAAAATATATCAATTAAAATTAATACCGGTAAGGTCCCTAACGTAACTTCTGAAACGTAACATTAAGGTAATAAAATAAATAATTATTAATGCATTTAAGTCTCGTTATCGAAATAATGTGAGATAATCATGTTTTAACAAATATACATAATGCTGCAAACACTGAACAGCTGCAATTTTAAGCTGTATGTAAAGAAGGGAAACTGATTCGCGTACCATGCTTAGAATATGTATAGTAATGCAATGAATTAATATTTAACTCATAGTTATATTTTATTTACTGTTAAAACCTGGGACAAAGCCAGAAAATTCGAGATTGGGGACCGAATGTGCAGAACCCAGCAACTGTATTTTACAGCGCAAGTTTTAGTTTACATAGGAAAATCGATATCGAAACGGGTGACGAAAAACAACCTCTCGTCACGAAAAATCTATGATCCGACCGCCAACGCCCAGGGAAAAAAGAATTTGTCAATAGTTTCAGGTACGCCCGGCATGGGACTAATTTTAAATTCACTTTGTGATCGTTGTTTAAGGGAAGGAAACATTTATTCCTGAGGGATATCTACATGTTAGGAATATAAAATTCTAATAAAACTACATAATGCAAAATGTTTGATTTTGTTACAAAATATATATTGTATGGAGATATTTGTATGGTGTTTACTTTTTTAGCTCCGTTTTGAAACATATCAAACAACTAGTTGTGTCTCCTAAACTCTCAAAATAGAACTGAGTAATATACATGTCTGAGCCGAATATCATTAGGGAATAAGGGCAGCAAGACTCCGTTGGCTCGGACACCTAGATCCTAGAAGGAATGTCGGGCGAAAGGGCGGTACGGTTGCGGTAAAAAGGCGTACATTTGGCAGCCTGTTGGCTGTCGGCCGATCGGCCGACCACAGGCGGGGCGTCAGGAAAATTACAAAGGAAGCCGTAGCGTATTCATTTACTCATATTTAAAGAAAAAGATGATTATAAGCCTTTCCTTGGGCAACCCAATGGGAATCAGCTTATATGGACGCCACGCCACTGCAAGATATAGAAGAAGAGATGAAATGGCCAAGGACCTATGCGCTCTGAATGCGTAAAACTGGGAGAAGATCGGTCAAAACAGGGTGCTGGCGCCATCTTGTATCGGAGGCAGAGATCCACTTCGGGTCGCTGCGCCAGCGGAGTAAGTAAGTAATATAAAATAAACATGTTTGCAATTTCAGATATGTTACTTATGCCTATTGATCAACCGCAAATACAGTAGTACAGCCTGTACAGAACATTAAAAAAAAACTTTAGACAGATTGATGCTAAGACCAAAAGACGAAACAAGAGTTAATGGAGAATCCATTATGAAGCGGTCAATAATTTCATGGTTCGATTGGTCCACTAATTACTGTGTATTTTCCGTCACCAAATTCAATCCGAAAGCCTATATAGCCACCATTAACGGGTCTCATAGGCGTCAACATTCCGCATGCAGCGAAAATCAACACTCCTGCAGTTTTAAACCACAGGGACTAAATGACCCATCGAATTCACGGTAAGTTCAATCGTATAACTATCCAATTGTGTCCAAAATAGGGCCACTTTAGTAACCATTCTGTGCTGTTTCGTTTTTAGCGTGGTAACTGCAATACTTCATTGTTTGCGTTGCACACGCTGACTGACGCGATACGTAAACTAAACCGTCATTAGAATGCATTTTCACAGTATTCAAAGCAGTGACAGGGGTCGGATTCAGTTTCCCTTTATCTTGCAAATATTGACTGTATCCACGGACCCCATGGCCCCATTCCGGGGCCATGGGGTCCGGAAGAAAGTAGACTGGTTAAAAAACTCGGGTTTTTCAACTATGCATTTAAATGTTACACGACGTCCTACAAATTTCCCTTCATTCGTAAAATGTTAACATAAGTATAAAAAACCCACAGTTCGTTTCGTCCACCGAAATGACAACACACGATCAAATGCAAGAAACAATCGCCAAAACTCACGGAAACAAAACGTAACTAACAGCAGAGGGCCATAACTCATAAAATACCTTTGTGTTCATACGCTCATCGGGCAGCGCACGGTGATTCCGCTCCCGTACAAGGGCGGCCATAAATACCTCAACTCCAAAAAAAGCCATTTTTTCGATTTTAAACTATAAAGGGTTATTATACAAGCATGAAATATATCATTAATAACATTTTTAGACATTTATAATAAACTTGTGTGACTATTTTTATTAAAAAAATATCTGTAGTCAAAACCATTTTATAAAACGTTATTATTTTAAACATAAAGCCATTAGATAAAAAAAAATTGTAATTAATGAAAACATAAATGAATCAGCATACTACATAAATAATAAAAATATTTATTTCAAGACTATTTACATATATACAAATAAGGTTATATTAAAACAAAGCGATTACTTACTATTTATACATTCAATATTACCTACTTACTATTTACACACAACAAGTCCAATACAGATTTAGACAAAGAACTTTCTTTTTTAACAGGTAACCTTCTCAAACTTGATATTAGGGGATCTGAGTGAAGAAGAAGTCGATTAATCAAATCAGTATTAGTCAAAACGCGGTTCATTTTTCGTGTGTGATCTAGTCGAAATGCTTTATAGTATTTGTTACTCGCTTCAGCTGCTTCTTCAGACAGTTCTCCTATAGACAGTAGGCCGTGATTGATAATGTCAGCACCATGAATCAAAATTTTGTGGACAGAAGCAGGCAAATAGTACCATGGATATTCGGCAACTAATTGCCGTGCAGTTTCTAAAGCGAAATCTCTGAATTTTGTCGCATCAATGTTATATCCCGAATTGATACACTGAAGTACAGTCCAACAACGATCTAGGAGATCCTTCTTAATACCCGTAATTTCAGCTGAAATATCTGAGCTTGAGAAGAACCGCCTAGCAGTGTTGCCATCGTTCGATGTCCCGCTTCCGCCACTTTTGGGTTTATCGATAATAAGACCTAACTTTTCCCTAAATTGCGATTGTATAAGTTTTTTTTTTTCAGCTACAAGTCGTTTATCGCTATCAGACCTAGCTTGCCATTTCTTAACCTCTAACTTGTAAGCGAGATGAATGAAATATTCAAAAGATCGGATCAATGCGTGAAGTGGAGACATGCCATATTCATATTTACTTTCGTCAGTTGCTTTGCACAAACATACATCAATTTGATTCATCTCACTTGGTAAAGCTTTACATATATAACATCTAGTTGAAGAAACATCACTAAGTGCATTACACACCTTACCATCGACCATAGTAAGTTGTAAGCTATGATTAATTGTGTATTCGCATGCATTTGTCTTGAAGATAGTCGGTTGCAAGTTACTTATTTTCTGTTTGAAATAAGTCGTCCTCTTCAACTGATACTGCAGTTGTTTCCTTAAAAAACTGAAAGCGAATAGGTCTGCAGTATCGAGTTGAAGAAGGACGAGGATTTTTCCACAAAATGATTGAGTTTTCCTTATTATCCGGGTTTAAAATAAGTTGAAGCGGTACATAATGAAGTAACAAACAAGCTACTATCCACAAGAGAAGAATCTGAGAAAGTTTTGTTTGTATTCGCTATGTCCTGTACTACCATCAAATCCCCATTTCCCAACCAAAGATATTTTATTTAAAGACTGGTCAGGTATTTTATCTAAAATATCTTTTTGAGACTCAAGAATCCGAGTGGCAGTGTGATCTAACAAACTCTGAAGTTCGACTTCGGCTGATGATTCAGTAACGGCTACAGTTGTAGGGTAACATCTCTTTTTAGCCTTTACAATGCGTTGATAGGAAGGCATACAATCTTTCAGTATATTATTATGTATAAAAATTCTTAATTAATAGATATTGCTTTCTAGAAATCTTACCTTCTGCAATAAGTGACAAAACTTTGTTTTCGTCGACTTTTGTAGAAAGTTAAGCTGGAATCAGCAGAAGCATTGAGCAGTGTATTTACAGCAGACTCGTCAAAATTAGATAGTTCCGCCAGTCTCCTTCTTTTAGTGCGTTTACTACTTTCATTAAAGTTTTTCCTCGGACGGCCACGAGAAGTGGAAGGGGAGGGGGTCGACGTTTATCATTCTGCTGAGAAATACGCTGCTCGATACTTTGGATCACATCAATGTATTCTACATCATTAAGCCACTCTGCATATTTATGTAGAAATATAGACTTTGTACATCTTGTTTTTTTCCAATAACATGCAATTCGTTTACATAAATTCCTTATTTTTAACCCTTAAATTCTCTATGCCAATATTTTCGATGTTATCCGAAATAATTGATGTTTCCGTCAGTGTAGTAAAAACATGTTGAAATTTTTTCTGTATCAGTTCCTTGTCCAGAGTGCCAAATATCAAAAACACTACGTTTCGAAATATAACACCTTAAAAATGTACCTAAAACAAAGATAAAAACATTTTTTAAAAATCGGATTTTTTTCGGCTACCCTACTCTTGTTCTTTGAAACCCCTTTTACCTAAGAAGAGGTCAAAAAAGGTCGATGACAGTTACAGCCCTTATTAAGGACACTTCCATCTATAACATAATATATGTGTCAAGTGCGGCAAACCTCGGCATCAGAGTATAACTCTCAATGAAATCATACTTCTTAAAAATTAATCGTAAACGACAAGACCTCTACTAGAAAATTATTTTAAAAATATAAGCACGCATATTTATATATAAAACATAATTGAAAAATAAAGTACATACCCTCTTCTTGGATTTCCATAATAATACCACGTGGACACACGCAAATAATAATAATAGTACACAATAACAAAGTGATTAAGTTGCGGCGACAAAAACACACTACTAATTAGGGTCGAGATGCGTTCACTTTCGTTGCACAAAAGTAAATGATAATAGTACTTTATTGCTGTGCTATATATAGTATTTAGAAGATTGTCTATCGGTGAATCATTTTACTTACTTTTTAGTCCAGGATACGCTCATGACTTTTTTCGATTTATGGCCTACGGCGGAATCACTGTGCAGCGGGCAACATGGGCATCGGCGAGGGCATGGGCAGTCGCCTGCGAGCGTGAGACTTCACACAAACGATGAATTATTGCGTGTCATCAATTACCCGACAGACACGATGCTCCGGCGCGTGGATGTAGGGATGTTGGAAGCGGTCTAAACGGAAATTTATTCAGTGGGCAATATTTTTTTCGGTTTCAAATTTAGAACAATTTTCTCCTGTCCTATTCAGCACCTACGACTATATAATAGGGCTATGCGCAAAATGACAAATTTTCTTTATGCTGAAAAATGTGTTAAAAGTCACGTTCCCATCTGTGGTGCTGTATTATTTCATTAAATGCCATGTTATAAATAATTTAATAGAGATGGGTAAATGCGGAGTTGAAAATTTAAATGATTGGCACCCGTAGGCGGATCTGATTTTTATAAATCTTATCGAGTCCGAGGAGTCCTCAACTCCAACTAGGTAACGTATCGGTATGTGACCGTATGAATGATCGGTTTGCTTCGGTACCGCTGACAGAGGGCTTGCAGTGGGCGGGGCGAACCGAGATATTTACCTTCTCGCCGGCTAGACCGGGTTGTGGCGATCAATCCGGGGCTGGCGCCGAGCGAGTAAGCACGCGTACGCTCCCAACAAACACATTAGCCATAACATGCAACTCATTTAGAGTCCTGAGTGACATAGTAGTTTTATAAGACCCATAATAATAGTTTTAGGTGATACTATTGAAATAAACGGTCTTATTAATACACTCGCGCTAGTAAGGTGATATAATAGACATATGATTGCATAATGCAGCTAAAGGCTGTAATAAGGTGGTATTAACTGCCACTTTATATACTATGGTTACCACTTTAAGTAGATTTTAACGCTGAAGGTTCTTTTGGGGTGCCCATTATAACTTACTCGCGCTATAGCTCAATAATCGTGTTATGTTTACCTTTTGGTGCTTAATGCCGCCTACAGTGTTACAACAGCTATAAAAATATTCTTAAGCCATTTAAGAGTGGCAACAGTAATTCTTATAGCTCTTAGTAATATAGTGATACAACTGACATAATTTTCCCTGTTAAATCACGTAGTTTTTTAGTGCTTGAAGTGCTATAACAGCAGTATGGAACCGTAGCTCTTCAAGAGTGTTTGTGCGAACATTACTTGTATTACAGCTTAAAGTTATTTTTAAGTATTTCAGGTATAAGATACCTCTCTCTATAACCTTTAGTGGTTTATCGTGAATACTTGTTGTTAAAAGTTGAATACCACATCAAATATAGCCTTAATAGGCCCAAAAGCTCTAAACTACGACATAAGTGTTAATAATCATTCTAGATATCATCAGAATCGCCATCTTGTTTTTTGTAAACACACCGTGCGTTTGGTGTAGTTAATAAATTATACTCAGCAATGAATAGCAGAAAAAAATCATGGAGGAGCAAGAAGAAAACTGGTGCAATGAGAAGGAAAATACAGATAGTGTACGACAGCATAAAAAATTCAGAAACAAATACGGGTGCCAACTTCAACACATTTCATCCTAACCGATCGCAGAATAATTTAGAGGGTTCCGTCAACCAAAATATAGGTAATAACCAAATCTATGAGATTCCGCAGACCAGTGCAGGCGAACATTAATATCATAAACCCGGAGGTTAACCATAATTTGAACAATGATAAGCTTCACGTAGGTATCGAAGAACAAGAGTGTAGCACAGATTCTATGGAGTACTACAATTCCTTGCCACTAAGTGATTCTGAAGATTCTGATGACGAGTGTGACGACTACGATTATGATAAAAACCTTAAATTTCGAAACAATCTCAAAACATGGGCAGTAGAAAAGAACATCAGCCAATCATCTTTCAAAGATTTAATTAATATAGTGAATGATAGATTTGGCAATATATTACCATCTGACCCTCGTACAATATTGAAAACGCCAAAAAATTGTTTTATAAAAACAATGGACAATGCATGTTATTGGCACCATGGAATCACAAACTCTCTGACAAAAATACTAGCTAGTTGGGAGAAACTTCCTGATAAAATTGAGCTTAATATAAATTTTGATGGTTTACCCATATTCAAAAGCGCTAAAAAAGAGTTCTGGCCAATCTTAGCAAACATTCACGAATATAGGCTTGATCCATTTATAATTGGAATTTATTATGGAACAGGGAAGCCAAAGAACTTAGACTTCTTTTTGGGTGATTTTGTCAGTGAAATTGATGAATTACTGAAACAAGGAATTTGCGTGAGTGGGGAAAACATTAATATTAAAATACGCTGCTTTATTTGTGATTCTCCGGCACGCGCATTTGTTAAAGGTAAGGATTGATGCAGATTATTGTTAAAATATGTTTATATAAATAAATAATATTAGCATATATGATTATATTATACATACATTGTATATACTTTCATCCAAGTTTGAACTTCGATTTTGACCCAACCACAGTATAACACCAGTAATAACTCTTCAAACAAAAGTGCGATGCGCGCGGCACGCACACATACAAACCGTGTTGCTGCGCGTTTCACACTTTTGTTCGAAAAGTTCCTTCTGTGTTATACTGTGACCCAACTCACCCCATTTTATGGTACCACAGAACTCTGTCATTCTAAAACCATTTATTACAACATTTTGTGTTTAGAAGAAGATAGCTTTTTAAGATATTAAAAGCTATTATCTCTTTACGAAGTCCGTTTATTTTTTAAATAACTATCTTAATATCCAAGGAACTGAATTTATATGCCTAGTGTACTAATGTGTATATGCTTTACAGGTGTGTGCAACTTCAATGGCAAACACGGCTGTTTAAAGTGTACCACAGTTGGGGATTATTCACACACTTCACATACAGTCGTATTTGCTACTAAAAAATACCCTTTAAGAAATAACGAGGATTTCCGAAGAAAAATGTATGGTGGTCATCATAAGGTGGATTCACCATTGTTAAAGTTGCCAATCGACATGATAGAAGATTTTCCGGTAGCTGATTCGCTACATTTGAAGACGCCTCTGGGCTGTCAAAGAATAAGCAGCTGATTGCATTAGGTCCCTTTTATTTAATGTTATTTTATTAATATTTCTTGTAATATTCAGCCCATTGAGTGTGTATTCAATAGCTTTAATCTTAGTTTTAGTGTAAACATAATAAGTGAAGTGCATTAGTAACGTTTACAACTGTCTCGTCATATTTTGAATTTGTAACCGTTATAGGTTAGAAATTCGAAATATATTTTCGTTGTGCAATCAAATCGTCTTGTTTTTGTGTTTATTTTAGCAACTAATAAAATTAGAACACAGCTTATACATACCCTTGCGTTACTATTTCACGTAAGTACTTAAAAATAACTTAGCTTGGGTTAGCAAGTCCTTGAAATATTGTTGTTCACTTTTGTGTTTAATTAATATCAATGATGCTTACTCGACGAAAAGCCGCGGCGGCCCGTCAACAGGAGGTGGATAAACTTCAAATCACCTTATTGGAATTAAAAAACTCAAAGGAATTGTGTGCTCAATTGCTAAGTGAGAGAGAGGATAGTGAGAAGGAACTATTATTGGTACTTGACAGCAGAGATAAGTTGAAAAAGGAACTCTGTACACTAGAATGTGATTATAATAATTTAAATTGTGAGCGGGCCAAGCTTCAGGTGATGGTAGACAGGTTTACTGAGTGTAGCGCTGAGTATGAGCATGCCCTGAAGGAGATCAACACACTGGAGAGAGCGCTGCATGATGCCAACGAGCAGATTCTTGAGCTGCAGGAGGCCAAGCATGAGAGTGCAGCGGTTCATGCTCATAGCTTATTCGAAGAACTAGTCGGACCGGTCCCACAGTTGGTTACCACTCCAATTGATAACCCTGTAATTGTTGGAGACTATGATACTTCCACCACAACAAAGTTAGTAAATTGCAGTGGTAAAAAACTAAAAAAATATGTCAAACTTAACAAGTGTATACAGAGAATAAAAAAGTTGTCAAAACAAAACAGGTTGTTTCTAAAGAAATTGAGATCTTGCAGTCAAAATGTAAATCTAGTGGATAAGTTAGATATGTATTCTATACAGTTACAAAATAGTAGGTTAAAATATGAAACTGACACACAGACATTAAAGTTAAAAATTCAAAGCTTAGAGGATTCAATTAAATCATTAGACACAATTAATGAGAGCTCAAAAAAAGTTATTCAAGAATACTCACTAGCCATGGATGATTTAATATCACAAATAAATTATAACTCAGAACGGTTTGAGTCCCTGACAAATAATCACTCCTGTTTATGTAAGCAGGCAAGTGGTAATCTGTCGACTAGTGTACTAGATCCATCCTCTCTGTGTGCCAGTTTGCCAGAAAAATCCAGTGAAAGTTCCTTCCACACCGCACCAAGCACACCTAAACCTAAGGTTATCATGTACTGTGATGAGATGGGAAGTGGTATGGGCCCACTGTTAAACTCATACTTAAAGGGACATAGTGTAAGTAGCAATTGTTTGCCTTATAGTAGCCTTGACAATATTTCAAACCAAATTCTAAAAGACAGTAATATTAATTCCAAGACAACACTGCTTATTCTTTTGGGAAACAGGGGTAAAGTGAACAAGAATGATTTAATTAAATTTTATGAAACTTTGAACACAATTATAGTTCAGGAAATTATTATGTTCACTTTTCCCTATTGTAAACAATTGTCAAAATCTGAAAATGATACAAGATATATTTTAAATACATCTTTATATAATCTTTGTACATATAGTAGTAAGTTTAGAATAGTAGACGCTAACAAATATGTTAGTAATCATTATTTTTTGACAAAAGGTAAGTTTTACCTTTCCAATTATTGCAAACGACAAATAGTTTTGTCACTAGCCTATTTAATTGACATTTCTACCAAGAATTTGGTACATAACTCTGCTTCTATTGAGCAGTCCGACATTAATGTTGTTATGTGTAATAATTTAAACTAAGTGATGAGACAATGGAGAAATCCTTTTCTGGCAATGAAAAGTATATCCACCTGGTTCATCAAAATATTCAGTGTATTAGAGGGAAAGATTTGCAGATTGAATTATTTTTAAATGCCTATAATATTGATATCTTATGTATAACTGAACACTGGCTAACTTGCAATGAGATAATGCCCCAATTCAATAATCACCAGGTGGGTAGTTCGTTCACCAGACTTAGTTCCATACATTGTGGGTCGTTAATTATATTAAATAGTCAATTGAAATTTAAGGAACGTAAGGACATTGTATCCTTGTCTGTTGAACGGACCATAGAATTAAGTGCAGTAGAACTAGAGCAATTTATTGTAGTTTGTGTGTATAGGCCGCCATTAAGTAATTTCGATGTTTTTCAAACTATTATGGAATATGTGCTTTTTAAGATATCGCGTACTCGTAAAAAATTACTTATTTGCGGCGACTTCAATGTAAATCTTTTGGAAGATTCAACACTAAGTATTAGATTGTTGAATCTATTCAAATCTTTTCGTTTAAGCCACGTATTTATGGAACCTACTAGGGTGACCGATACCAGCGCCACCTGTATTGATAACATTTTCACAGTAAATTAGAATCAGATCATTTAGGCCAATTAATGGAATTTGAGATATTAAGGGAAAATATAGTGAAAAAACAAATTACTTTTGTACCGGTAACCACAGACCGTGTGGAAAGAATGAAGCAACATTTGTTTCAGGCGCTACCCGTTCTGTCTTCTGAAATGAGTCCTAATCACATGTATGATTCATTCTTTACAACTTTTATGAAACATTATAATACAATATTTACTACCAAATCGGTTGTGGCTGGTGGTGCACCAGTATTTAGCGAATGGGCTACTGCGGACTTACACAAACGTAGACAAGCACTGTATGCCATGTATGAGGAACGGCGGTTTAATACGAGTGATGAATTTAAAGAACATGTAAAGCAATATTCAAAACAATTCAAAATTGATTGTCATATTGCCAAACGTAATTATTTATCCCAGAAAATCAAAAATAGTTCTAATATTATCAAAACCACCTGGAAAGTGATTAATGTGGAGACTGGTAGATCAAGGCACGCAATTAGTGATCTACAATTAAAAATTGATGGCAAAATTATAGATTCTAGTTTAGATGTAGCAACAGAATTTGAAAATTTCTTCACCGATATACCAGTATCCACAACAAAGTGTTTAAATTCATCACCTTCGTCTGCCGTTTTGTTGTTAAAAGAAAACGTACCAGAATGTAGTAAGGACTTCTATTTTGAACATGTCAGTCCTTCAGATGTAGTAAAGGCATTTAAATCAATTAATGTCAAAAAAACCAATGACCTATGGGGGGTCTCAGTCCATGCTGTCAAATCCCTAATAGAAGTAATAGCGCCTGACTTGGCAGATATATTCAATAACAGTGTTGACTGCGGTGAGTTTCCTGATCTGATGAAACATAGCAAAATAACTCCTTTATTTAAATCAGGTAGTACCTCTGACCCCACTAACTTTAGACCAATATCTGTACTACCTACATTTAGTAAAATTTTTGAAAAGCTAATTCTATATCAATTGTTAAAACATTTTAATTTGAATAATTTGATGCATAGTAAGCAATTCGGTTTTACGCGGGGTCGCTCGACATCCAACCCCGGAGTTGAGCTCGTAAAACACATTGTCGATGCCTGGGAGGAATCGCGAGATGCTTTAGGCATCTTCTGTGATTTATCTAAGGCCTTCGATTGCGTTAATCATGAGACACTGATCAGGAAGCTACACCACTACGGAGTTAAAGGATTAGCACTAAATTTATTACAGTCTTATTTAAATGATAGAATACAAAGGGTTGACGTGAATGGAAAGCGTTCACCGGGGTCATTAGTCTCTATGGGTGTGCCGCAGGGATCAATATTGGGACCTTTCCTGTTCCTTATCTATATAAACGACTTGCCACACCTCGTACAGACCCACCATGAGATAGTTTTGTTTGCAGATGATACGTCTCTAATTTTCAAAGTCGTACGAAATCAACGATCCTACAATGACGTAAACAATGCTATCTGTGAAGTAGTAAATTGGTTTAATATAAATAATTTATTGTTGAATGAGAAAAAGACTAAATGTGTTAAGTTTGTCACGAGTAACGTAAAACACGAGCAAGCAAGCGTTATGGTTAAAGGTGAGGAACTGGAACTAGTTAATAGTACAGTCTTTCTCGGTATAACATTAGATTCTAAGCTCCAATGGGGTCCCCATATTGCTAATCTCTCGAATAGACTGAGTTCTGCAGCTTTTGCAGTAAGTAAGATTCGTCAATTAACAGACGTGATAACGGCTCGATTAGTGTATTTCAGTTATTTCCACAGTATTATGTCGTATGGCATCTTACTATGGGGCAGTGCTTCCGACATTAATACTATATTTGTTCTGCAGAAGCGGGCTGTTCGTGCGATATATAAAATGAACTATAGAGAGTCGCTTAGAGATAAGTTTAAGGACATTAATATAATGACAGTGCATTGTCAATACATTTATGAGAATATTATGTATGTACATAAAAATATTACCGACTTTAAGAAGAACTGTGATATACATAATATTAATACTAGAAATAAGCATAAGCTCGCAGTGCCTGCTACTAGGCTCCATAAAATAAGGAGATCATTCATGGGTAACTGTGTGAGATTTTATAATAAACTTCCTAGCAGCATAACTGAGTTGTCTATTGGTAAATTCAAAAATATTGTGAAACGAAAATTATTTTCTAAAGCTTATTATAGCACACAAGACTACATGAATGATGAAGCCGCGTGGGATTAATGTAAATTATAGCGTCATGTAGGTATATGAATAATTATTTTAACGAATACCTAAGGTATTATTATTATTTTAATCTTAATTGTTTTATATACTCTGACATTTAGAATTTTATTCTAGACACATTCTAGATTATTTATTTTTTATTGACAATCCTTTTGGGATTTATCTTATTGATTATTTTAATTTTAAAAATGATGATTTTATCAATAATTTTACACTTAAGTTAAATGATCTGATTAGGTTTTTCTGGGTTTCCCTAATCCTTGCAGCAAATGTTGGATCATATTGTATTTCTCCCAGCAAACATTCACTCTCATGTAACTGACATTTCGAAAGTGCTTGTAACTAGGCCTACTTGAATAAAGAATATTTTGATTTGATTTGATTTGATTTGACCTCGGAATAATGAAAAGATTGCTACAGGGGTGGAGGGATGGCAATTTTGACAAATATATAACTAAATGGCGTGCTCACGATATCGACACACTAAACTTATTTTTGAGTAAGTGTAAACTACCTTCAGAAATACACAGATCAGTCAGAACTATAGATTGTCTTGCATATTGGAAAGGTAGTGAATTCAGGACGTTCCTGCTCTATTTGAGTATTATCATATTACCTAGTGTTCTGCGCCAAGATGCTTATGAACATTTTTTGGCACTATTTTGTGCTGTAACCATATGTAGTGCTGAACATTACCATCACCTACTGCGTATAGCAAGTGAAATGATTGAACATTTTGTCGAACGTTACAAACATTTTTATGGCGCCGAATTCATAACGAGTAATGTGCACAATCTCCTTCATGTCGTTGACGAAGTTAAAAGGTTTGGGCATTTCCAATCATTTAATGCCTATGCATTCGAAAACAAACTGTTTTCAATAAAAAATATGTTAAGGCAGGGTAATAATCCGCTCGCACAAGTCGCTAATCGCATCTGTGAGAAAGATACATTCCGCCTCGAGAAACAGCCATTGAAATTTGAGAAACCATTTACTACAGAACGTCGAAATGTGACTGTCATTAATTTTAAAGAATTTGTGCTGTCATCTAAACAAGTAGATAAATATTGTTTGAGTCACGGTAAAAAAATTATTGAGATACAAGAAATCATTTCTAACCAGGAAGAAATTAAAATTTACGGCAGATTAATTACGAACATCAGAGATATATTTGATAAACCTATTAAATCATCTTTTTTATACTCATTTAAAGCTGATGAAGAAAATATGATTACCGAGAAGGTAGTTCTATTGCCAAAGGATGTCTTTTGCAAATTAGTATGTATTAGCTACCAAGGTGTTTCATACTTTATACCCCTGTTACACACTATATGATCATAAATAAAATACGGGTTAAGTCAAATCAAAATGTTGTATTTATTGTCTTGTCTTAGTTTCGCCTCATCTAAAATGGAAGTTTACAAAGATAAAGAATGTTTACTCCAATATTGCAACATATTAACATAATATTATAAAAATCCACATTGTGACATGTAGATGAATACTTCTGAATGAATGATTGATGTGGGTCATGATATGGAATGACAAGAACAATTTTATTATGGTCTTATGGGAAAAGTTGTTCAGTATGATGTTTATTATTACTTTTTATCATTACGGATCATGATCGAGAAAATTCCCAGTATATTAATTAGAATGTTGCCTAACTGATATTTAAAAATATCAAAATAATAGAGAACGCAATACTTCTATAAACACTGCATAGATCATAGAAATTATGTTAATTTTGATTGTTTCCTTTTCATTCAAAAATAAACATAAAGTCGTGCGTATTAAAATACCCAACACCCACACTGCGGCAATTGAACGTGTTGAGAAAAACAAAATATAGGAATGTAATGTATTTAAACAGGTAATCAGCTTGTAAAAGCAAAGACCGAAGTGAGTTAAATTGATAGTTTGGTAAATTATTACAAACATTTTCTTTACACGTCTAGCAATTTTTAGCAGGGTAGATGTTAAATGGCCAAAATTGTCGATCAATACTTGTTAATTCACTTCGACCTCGCATAACAAAAAAAAAACATGATTTATTATACCGATTTTAGGTACTCAACATAAAAAGCTAAACAAAAAAAAACAAATAGAAATCGTAGAAACAAAAATAAAAACACATTATTAAACAAAACTGCAAAAAGGTTAAAGACAAATCTTTTCACAACACATACTGGTACCTATTTGAAAGACAACAAAAAACAAAGTCAACAAAATAATTTCAACAAAACTCTAGTACAAATAAAATTAAAACACTTCAAAAAAATTCTAGGAATTTTCATTAACACAGGGATTCCTCGCAATTGTTGTCTACTTGTTCTTCACTAGCAGGAGCATCTGTGTTTTGATTTTCCGTGTCTAAGGTTTCTTCATCGTTAGAAGCTTGTGTTGTCACTATATCCTTTGGAATTTCATCAACCTTTGTAGTCTCATTTGCTACATTCTTCTTTACACGTTTACCTCGAAGTCGTGATGTTGAAGCTCTTTGATTTTTCGATATAAGCCTCTTTTTGGAATTTTTAAGGAGATTTTTATAAAAATCTGCATAATCTTGAAATGTATATTTATCATCAATTGAATAAACGAGACTCCAAAAAAAATTTATTATGTTTTTAAAGTCCTTAAATGCAATTTTGGAGCTCTCACTTCTGCTTCCACCACTCCACGAACACGTGCATAGAAAACTTCTATCAAACATTACCTCTGCATAGCTGTAAGCACAGTCAACAGCCTTACCTTTATTACATATTATGGAGTAAGTTTCAAATAACGATTTCTTAGTATTGGGATCGGCTAATTTTCTTTCGAATTCTTTCAAAGCTTTTATGTCTTGAATTGGTTTAATGTAGATTGGAGCATTTTCTGTTGTATTTTTGGACTGCGCTAAAGGTTGAATGTTCATTTCCGGCTGTTGTATTTGAGTAGAGAAATCATCAAGTTGAACAGAAAAGTCAGCAACTTTTTGCACGAGCTTATCTTGTACGTTTTTTAAAGATTGAAGTGTTTCAAGAATCAGAGTTTGATTTATTAGTACCTGATTTAAGGTTTCAATCATTTTCGTATCGTTACAATTGTTACCAGCATTCTCATCAACAATTTCGAAATTGTAAACTGTATTTGGCTCAGTGATTACAGGAGTTATGATGTTCGTAGCAGAAATAGGTGTTTTGTAGCAAATATCATTATTGTCGTCATTTGTGTCTACTGTCTGTCTTACCTGAAAAAATAAATAAGCATCTAGAATTGCCTGCATTTAAACGTGGAAGATAATACCCGTTAACCGATTATCATTTATGTATATTTGCGAATGTATACTATATACAAGGTGGCCCAGAAAGGAGCAAAACCTCTTAAGGGTTATATTCAGTGTCGTATTCTGATTAAGGAAAAATAGAAAAACATAATTACGCAAAATATTTTTTTCTTTGTATAGAGCCGGTCGTCCGAGTAGACCAACTCTCCATAAAAAATCAACATATTACTTCGCGTCAAAATTATTTTTTTCTATTTATTCCTCGATTCACCTAACCTACCTACCTACCTACCCTCAAAAGGTTTTGCACTCTTTCTTGGCCACCTTGTATATGTATATAAGAGACAGAGAAATATGCTGACATTTACCAATGTACATAAAATTTTTCATCATTCATTATCATTATTACGACGTTTGACGACGCGGTTGGCGCAGTGGTAAAGCAACTGCCTACTGAGCCGACGGTCCCGGGTTCGAATCCCGGCAAGGGCAAATATTTGTGTGATGAAACGAATATTTGTGCCTGAGTCTTGGATGTTCTATGTATTTAAGTATTTATTTATTTATATAAGTATGTATATATCGTCGCCTAGTACCCATAACACAAGCCTTCTTGAGCTTAATTTGGGACTAGGTTGATTTGTGTGAGGTTGTCTGATATTTATATATTCATTCATTCATTCATTTATTCATTAATTAATTAATTTAATTTAGTTATTTATTTATCAGCCGAAGGCTGTGCTGAACATAGTCCTCCCCAAGATCGACCCATGATAACCGGCTTTCTGCCCTCCGCATTCAGTGGACTCCCGCGATCCTCACCAGGTCATCGATTCACCTTGTGGGGAGAGGGGGCTGCCTACGCTGCGTCGTACATAAAAACACATAAATTTATTCAATGTATTAAGTAAAAAAACAGAAAATACTTACTATTGGTTCTATAACTTTATAAACTTCCTTCGTTGTAAATACGTGTTTTTGATTACGAACTATATAATCTTCCATGTTAATATCCACGCTGGGCTCGTTTGTTTGACTATGTGGTGCTTTCAACTCATTCTCTCTGGGCTCGTTTATTTGATTATGTGCTGCATTCAACTCATAAGCTCTGTTTAGGTCCAAAGACTTCAACACATTGGTTTTGTTTTTTGAATCAAAACTCGTGTCTTCTTCTGTGTCGCTTTGCATTAGCATAAAAGACATTTCTTTTTCCGCTGCTCCGTATGTTTTCATATTACTGCGTTTTACAGTGCATGGTAAAGAGCTCCAAAATGGTTGAGGTTTAGATGTTTCGTCCTTGATTAGTTTGTGTGGGTGTTTCGGCCATCGTAGTACGTTGTCGTCGTTTTCCCACAAAGACGGTACAGTTATCAGATTCACCTTATTTCTCTCTTTTGTTTGAATAATTTTAAACGGCATGCTAAAAAAAAATAAAAGTAACTTTACTGCAGTGTAAAAAAACCACTGGTAGGTTGGGGTTTTAATGTAATTTGTAGATGTCAGTGTCATTCGTCCATAAATTCTATCATAAATACATCTGTTTAAATTGTTTTATTCACAATTGAAACATATCATTACGAGAAGACCTATCATAACTATAAACATTATTAATATTATCTATAAAGTATCTATAGGTAAGTAGAGAAGAAAAAAAACACTTACGTTACATCGGTTGCGCACGCGAAGTCGAGTCACCCAAACCGTCGCTCTGTCGGAAGCAGACTGACGTTTGATGTCAGAACACAGAACTTTATGTGTGAGAGAGAGAGAGACACGTCGCTCTGAGTTGGAACGTTGTAGTTAGTATCTATATACATACCTGTAAGCACGAAAAATATTTTATAAACGTTCGATTATGTAGGTACTTGTATATAGCAAAATAAATATCGATTTAAATAATAAATCCTAGTGCCCAGTCAGTCACCCGTAGTCGGCCTCTGTCTATCTCTCGTACGAGTGCGAAAGATATATTTTGTACTCTTCGAACTCATGTACGGCCTACTACGTTCCAGGCTGACCACCAGGGTGTTTTACCTACTGAAAAAGTAGGTGCACAATATTAAAGTTTATTTAAAACAAGTAAGTAATTCATAATCTTTTCCAATCAAATAAATGGTTTTTATATTGTAGCAAGGAACCCAATAAAACAGAGAATCTTACAAACGATATGGCTTACGGCTCTAACCGCCGCGTTTGTACAAACAAGTGTGCTAACAAATTGTTTTAAAACTCTGTTTTAAAGTTGTCAGTTCTACATAAGGTAAAATTATCACTTTTGGAGTTAGCCATGTGTTTAGAACGTGAAACACCATTTTGTTTACAAACAAACACAAAAATGCTTGAAATATCTAGAATAAAGTAATTGTTAAGGTCATTTTGTTTTGATATTACAATATCTAGTATGTTTAGCATAATCATTCACAAAACTAAAGATTATAATTAACTTACTTACAAAAAATAAACTGAGCTACAGTATTTTTAGCATACAAAATTTATCAAAACATGTATATTTACAAAGCGCGTGAAAATTGAGATGTAAAATACCATATATAATGACAGAAAAGTAATAACCGGAATAGAATTTCAGTTGAATTCTCTAATACGTGTCGTGAAACTTTGTGTACTCACCAGTTATTCCAACCAAGTCGCCATTAAACACTCTGAATTATGCACATTGCGCCACGCAACACTGTGACCGATTATTGAAATTGTATTAATTTTTTGACGTTTAAAACTACAAATGATCTATAAAAGATTACATTGCGACGCGAAGCGATTGTTTTCACTACTGCAGCGTTCTTGTAACACTTTAAGTGATACAAGATAACATATTACGAGGTTATTAGAACTATAAGTAAAAATACTGCTACTTTAACCCTTTATTATCACTTCCGGCAAGAATAATCCCTATTGTAGCACTATTATATCACTAGTTTATCACTATTGCACATAAAATGAACCACTGTAGAACTTCAAGCACTAACGTCGGTGCCTAATTCCGACTATAAGAGAGTTATAGCGTGCTATATCGCTAAATTTTAGGCCGCACTATCGCTATCAGTGTTTAATCGAAATAATAGTCAGCTTTTATAGAACTAGTTTTATCGCTAAATTGTTACTTGGGCTACGATCTGCCGTCTTGATCGATAGGTCTCGGAGCGTGTCGTATTGATAGATATACTTACGTTAACAATTGATTATAAAAGCGCCATGAAATGCACTTTGAAAAGAGGTTACGTGAATTGTTCTGTAAATGGATGTTTGAATACATATTATATAAGGACGGAAAATACTCTTTTTTTGTAAAATTGTGAACAGTATGTTAGTTTTTTATTACTTACGAAGTAGGTACGTGTTTATTATTAAACTGTGTTTTACGTGACTTAAACCGTTAATTAATAAGATTTAAGCATCTACAGAATTTCACAGTAGGTACTGTGTGTGTACAAAAGAAAAAACACTTTTCCTTTACTCACATTGTTTTAAACTACCGTGGTTATTAGGTAGGTATGCGGAGGTGAATTTTTCGCGTCATATATTATAATAATAATAAATAGGTTCATTATTAAATTAGTCACACAATTGTAAATACATATATTTGTTTCGGATTATAAAATTTGAGTCTTTTTTGTAAAACCTATAGTAAGCTCTCACAGCATCCTATCAATCATATCCTATCCTTTTATCTTTATTTTCTTTTCAGGATGACATAAGAATTTGTTAATTAAATAAATGTAAATGAAAAATATCTTTTTTATCACGATGTTATGTGCGATAACTACGAAACGGCTGCTGAGTTGTCGATTTAATTGACATATGTGAAGTAGCTTGTACAGTCAGCGTCAATTTGACATATTTCAGTTGTAAAATCGTCAGCTACTTTTGATGCTGACTGTACTTAATGTCGGCTCACTTTACCGAAAAAACATCTGGTAAGCTACAACACTTTCTGTCCTCATTGGTGTATTCCTGGCGTGACAACCCTAGCACTACACGTGCCGCGTGCGAATGAATACAAGTTATACGATAGTCAGAGAGGCATATAGTAGGCACGTTTCTCATGCGTAAACAGCGATTTTACGATGAAGTGAAATTTCTGTACTTGTACTATTACTTATTCTGTGCCGCTGAGCGGAGTGAGGTAGGCGCTAATCAGCAATTCGGGAGTATGAGTTTGAAGGATCCAAAGGAATCAAAGACTCATTAAGTAGAGTCGGAACCGAAAGCGGAGCTGGATTAAATAATACCAATCACTTCTCAGAGTCGAGATTACCCATCTCTATAATTTAATGAAATCGGGTAATGGTCATAAATCGCTTCAAAATAAATACTAACACATCGGTGACGGCGCAACAATTGCAGAGAACCTTTTATTTATTTTATATTTGTTTTTCATCTAAGGCCATATCTAGATTATCTTATTCCGTATTAGTATATTCTAAAGCTCTGTTTACACCGTCCTGTTTCACATTGAACTGCTCTGCAATAGCGCGCAGCGTTGTGCCATTGTCCATGCTTGTTAGCTGCGAGCTGCGATTAATATGAGAAGATTTTAATTAAAATCTGCCGCGTTGTAATTACTAGAAAAACATGCAATTTAGTACAATGCAAGAAGAAATGTACATGGTTTAAAATTAATCCAATTTGTACACTTTCGCCTGGATAATAAAGAATAAATAGAATAAGTCATGTATTAATGGTTTATTTAATTTTCTAGCGTTGGTAACTCTTAAGTCCTTTTGAGATTATGCATGTAACGCGACGTGCGAAACCCTGAAGCAATACCAAGACAAGGTTATCAAAATAATGAAACTTATTAAATACAGTCGCCATTAAATATGTGCATATCAGGATGGTCAAAATATCAGAACATGTATTATAACGCCTTGAGTCGTCTTCAGATATTTCTAAGCACTTTGCTGCGATATATCAGATACAGGCGCGGTTGCAGCATGAGAATTTGGAGAGGGTCACTTATAATACAATATGTTCGTTAATTAGACTTTATTGCACAATACACAATTTTATTGCACACATTAAAAACTTTTTTTTAGAAGTTTTTCAATTTGACGTGTACGATTTTGGGGGGGGGGGTCATGTACCCTAAACTTATTAATGCAAGATTATACAGTATCAAATATTATTTGAGATAGTATAAAATGGCGATGTTACTGGCATGTGCTCAATAAACATCGTTTCATTAAAAAAAATGTTGATACGCGACAAAGTCCCGTGTGAAAATCGTGCAAGTTCAAATAGTTGGTACCATTGGCATTGTCATTTATTTTTTGGATTCGAATTCAGTAAACTGATCGTACCAGAAAGGCATCGATGGCTACCTAAGTAATTGGCGGCGTTCTTGAGGTAAGTTTCAGAGCATTTCAATGGCGTGGAATTTTGACACGAATTGGAAGAAACCTCTACCAATACACAATATCCGAAAAGTCATCCGAATTTATAAAGGAGTTTCGAATTTTTTATAACTTTAAAATCTATGAACATTCCAACACTCGATAAGTTTCAAGATGAGTTTTTCATGTATTTTCGAGAGTTTATTCGTTCAGTATTGCCACTTTTGCAGTGTCTTGTCGAATATATTACGTGTAACTTCACGCTCCTGTTATATGAAGGAATCGCGTTGCGAGAGCTTAAAGTGTCATTAATTAATTTTCCTGACGCCACGCCACTAAATCTGCCCTTACATGAAACGGACTCTGGTTTTTTTTTGTTAGCACCTTATAATAAGGATTATTTGTGTTGAGTATGCAGATCTTAATATTCACAGATTTCGGGATTTTCTTTATTTTATTTTAAAATAATGTTCTTTGCTTTAATCGATTTCCTGAAAATAAAAATAAATTAAATAAAAGTTTCAAAAGTTTCAGTTTATGGTTGTGAAGTAGCGACACCGCCAGATTTTTGTATGGGGAAATAAAATTAAGTCAATATTCAGCACGAATTATAAGAGGTGCTTACAAGAACAACCAGAGCCCATTTAATATAAGGGATGTTTTGCTATGGAAAGTCACGCCGTGATTAGAAATGAACGTTTTCTTTTTGAGCCGCGCTATGGTTGAAAAAATTGCTAGCTTTCTCGCTCACGTGCAGCTCGCTCACTCGCTCACACATTGACATGCGATTAAAATAAAATAAATACTACGGGACAATTTTACACAAATCGCTCTAGTCCCATGGTCAGCTCAATAAGGCTTGTGTTATGGGTATTAGACGACGATATATTTAATAGACATATTACTTATATACATAGAAAACATCCAAGACTCAGGAACAAATATTAATGCTCATCACACAAATATTTGCCCTTACCGGGATTTGAACCCAGGACCTCAGCTTCGCAGGCAACGTTACTCCCACTCAGCCAAACCGGTCGTCTTACTATTTATTCTGTGATATTACCTTAATTTAGTTGGATGATTTCATTCAAGGCAATATTAACATTGTTGTTGCTTGTTGCTGCACACCACAAATATTGACATTCGCTTCTCCCAATTGAGCGCTCGTGCAGTATGACCTGGGCTTTGTTTAGGTTAACGAAATAGTTCTAGCAGTCTAGAATTCTCGATTTTGACTATGTTATCACATAATTATTCCATGTTTATTTTGAGTGAGACTGCCCTGAATATCTCGGCCTAATTGCTGAGTCAAACATAATGATACAGTCAGAAAAGTTACATTATTATCCTATACAATAAAAAATAAAAATATGTAAATATATAAATAGAAATATGTAGATATACTTCTTTTATTTAATTAAGTTTTATTTAATGTTTCTTGGCTTAAATAGACCAATATTAAGACATTCACCAGGGTGTTATTCAAAATGCAGTATTTTTTTGCGATACTGGCCTTTTATTTAAATCGCTTTAAAGTTGCCTTAGTTAATCCATGCAAACGAAAATCGCAAGTTTTATAACTAGTGTAATTTCATGCTGGAGACAAGCGATATTGTGTGTGATGAACTTAAAATAGTATTTCTAGTCGCCCTCACCAACAAAGACAAACTTTAGATGTAGCAAACGATCGATATATATATATATTAGTTACAGATGTCGATTTGCGGATATCACTAATTTTATTTCCAAAGACCCTTGTATCTGTACGTAAAAATACGTTGAGAGTAGCTACCCCAGTGGTAATATATATAGAGGTCAGTGGTAATACTTGAAGTTTTCACAGAATGTGTAGAACTGTAGCCGCTGTATTTAAATAATAAAAATAAAGAAATTTCAGGGGCTCCATCCAAGAAACATGTGTTTTTTTTTTGGAATTTTTCGGGTAATTATTTTAAATAGTATATAACTTAGGCACTATAACGAAAAAAAAATGAAGCATCGGGTGA
Organism: Hedya salicella; assembly: GCA_905404275.2. Taxonomy (NCBI): domain Eukaryota; kingdom Metazoa; phylum Arthropoda; class Insecta; order Lepidoptera; family Tortricidae; genus Hedya; species Hedya salicella. Next base: position 10,908,871 of record FR990108.1, read on the forward strand.
CCCTACGATGAACAATTGTTTTCTCGGTGTTTTTGCATATCGTAGTACGGTGTCCTACGATATCTAGACACTTTGAATTACCGAAACGGATTTTCATCTGTTATATCATTGACACTTTTCGTTATATATAGGTAAGTTGGTTGCACAACGGCTGACGAAGCTGACGGTCCCGAGTTCAAATCCCGGCCAGGCGTTTCTCGTATATTCCCGTGCAGCGGGAGATCCGCCAGACGCAGCGCTGCTCTATGAATATACAGGAAACGGCACCCGGAGCCCCGCGTCTGTATCCCGCTCAACGCAGCGGACGCCCTATAGGAAAACAGGCTACATTATAGGAATATACCAACAGTAGCCTATAGTATCAAATAGCTAGATTTGACATATTTGTGTTCATGAACAAAATCACGGGCAAATTCATGTATTTAGTAAACTAAGTACTAAATTAATACTTACCTACGAATATTTTATTTGAATAAAGAGTACCACCAATATATTATACCTATAATTAACGCTATATATTTAAACCTATTAACGTTGCGCTGAATTGAAATTTGTTTGATGCTTAAATACGACCAATTTGTAATCATGTAATTAATGAAACCCACAAGTAACCTTTTCAGCTAAACTTATTACAAATGGCAACAATTTAGCAACAAAACGGTTCTAGAAATAGAAGCGGATTGTTCTAGACAGTTGGGGACTAAAAACAATCCTCGACTCGGGCGGCCCTCGGTTCTACGATTAATCATAAGCTGCTGCTGTCAAAATTCTCAGTCAGCACAGTTGGTGCCTGTCACTCGCATTGGTGTATTCCCCACTATTTGTGGCGAAAACGTGATGTGCTGTTAATAATGAGTTGTATTAAAATGGGGAATTCCTAAGGTATTCTAGAATGTACTCGCTTTGATATTTATAAGTATTTTGCTTTTATGAAAGGCATACATCTTTAATGTAAATTTTGCACAAAAATATTATTCAGAGTTTTTTAATGTAATATAAAAACTGCCGATAATTAAGAACTAAACCGTTGCAATAATTACATTTCCAAAACTTCTAAAGATAGGAATTTGGAACGGAACGGATCTAGAAGTTTATTAACAATCTAAAGTTGTGTGAGTAGTTGAATGACT